>CM031242.1:944074548-944574193 GCA_018340775.1 Taxus wallichiana var. yunnanensis
TCATTGGCCCCCAAGCCCCAACCAAGAAGGAATGAGTGTGTTCACAACCATGAAAGCCTCAAAAAATTGGCTTCAACAACACATACACAAAAAATAAATCTGCAACACATACAAGATAAAACAAACATAAAAACATACAACATACACAAACACATAGGCTCAAAATTTGAGCCAAAGGAGAAGGGAAACATGGTGGCCATCTCCTTATACCTCCCAAGTTGGATAGGGATCCACCCAAAACCTCCAAGTGCACTATACACACACAAAAATTCCTTATCTCTCCATTTTGAAGAATACACAATAATATATATTTCCTTATATCTCCACATAGGTGGATTACCCTTCCCACACTCCCTCCACAAGACCTCACACACTCCCTTTTACCTCCAAATTGGCCCCATTTCCCTCTCCCTACACCATCCTATGGCCAATTCTACCCAAACCCATACAAAAACACATGCATTCATACATTTCACAACTCAATTCACAAGAAAGAAAACCAAAATACCAAGTTTAGATCCTACCTTTCCATAGATCTCCTTCAACCTTCAAGAACCCAAGCTCCAACTTCTTTCCACAATCCAAGCAACTGACATGTAAGCTCCCCAAAATATTTGAGCAAGTAACCCCAAAAATAACTAAAAGACTCCAATAAATAGAATTTGGTGGAGAGGATGGTGATGTGGCTCCATGTAGGATGCCACCTCATTTCCCTTCAATCCACCTCACAACCCAACACATAAACCAAGGTTCCATAAATGAGGAAGATGAGACATGACACATACCTTCCCATACACAAACCTCCATTCCACATTTCAAGATTTCAAATTTAGGGAATTAAGAAAAAGGTGGCATTAATTGCCTATTTTCCCTCAAAAGCACATGATTAGGGCTAAATTTTACCCCTCACATCATAGGTTAGGTTAGTGGAAGGGTTTAAGGAGTGTGGGACAAGTAAAACTTGTCCCACAAGTCTCTTAAAATGGGCTCACAAACAAACACATGTTTAAATAAAATCTAGTAAAAGTATAAATAAATTAAGGTATATCCCACACAATCATTTCCCCATATGCCACATCATCCAATTAACATAAACCACAAAATTACTTACTTAATCAAGGGTACATTAATAAACACAAGAACATGAGAGAACATTAGGATTTAATAAAATCACAACATCAACTAAGACAAATAAATAGAAAGAAAAAATAACATTTACACCCATGGTCACTTATGAGGTTGCTTCCCCTTGAGACCTCCTAACAAACGATAAGCAACATGACGACACACACACACACAATGACTGCCAAGGTGACCATGTTGTAAACACATGACATTCCTCCATGGTTGGTCTTCCTAGTCCCTCCTTTGTTTATTGTGATTTTTTTCCTTGCAAACAACCAAGACAATACCACCTTCAGCCTCAAGGCCATATCAATACATCAATAAATTAAAACATATATATCATCTATCATATAAGATCATCATACGACATAGTTACATCATTATCATGGTTAAGAAATTCTATTCTAAATTAATTATTCACAATTACTAATTATCACAATTTTACCATATCCATTAACATTTAATATCACCCTACACCTAAGCATAACCATCTATCACAATTCATATTTTATGATAACCATGCAATTCACATACTTACTGCAATTTAAACCTACTTAGATGCATTTGACAACCTACTATTGATCACCTATTATCATCACATTATTAATAAATCATAACATCAATGTGCACACATGGTTAGTCCAATCGTCTAAACATAATCGTCACTATCAAGAGTCCAAGATGTCAACATATAAAAAAATAACACTAAATCATCATCATGTATTGTAATATCTATCAATGTCTTATATGTACCCATGCAGTCCATAATAAGAGCCAAAACACAATGATAATCACAATGTGCATAATGTCTAACAATAGGCTATCCAAAATATCATAATAATGTCCATGTCACTAAGCAACTAATAATCATGATCATAGCAAAAATAGGTGTCGAAGAGGAGTGGGCACTACGCTTAGCCTCCTCCAAAGGCTTAACCAAGAGAGTAATTTTTTCTATTCAAATATTAGAAACCCAAATCTTCAAGAATGTTGTGATTTTGTCCCTATTGGGCTCTTCTATTTGCTTCTCCTCATGAATGATTTTTTACAATTTCTTCCTAACATTGAATCAGGAATGTAAGAGAAGTGGAGAATTGGGATTCAACTATTGTTCGCACTATTTGTGATGGAGCAAGAGGTGGTACAATTTTATCTTATGGAGGGGCCTTGGGTTTGGAAGGGAAAAGGGTAGAGAAACTGAGATTAGGTTGGATAGTGGTAGATGAAGAAGTGGGTTTCCCAATATGGACAACAGTAGGAAACCCGAAACCGTGGTTCTTGTTGAAATGGAACTGAATGAGATAAAGGAAGAGGTCTATGAGATTGTGATGCATGAGTATCCCATAGAGAGGATTTAATTACATAATTTTCAATTTTCTTAGTCCATTGTTAAAGTTGGGGCTGCAATTCAATTATGAAGACAACTATCTCTTGTCAATTGTAATGACTTAGAAAGGGGCCTATCCATGGACAATGGACCATAAATCCAATCTTGAATGATTTCATTTGAGATGAAGCTCTAGAATGCACCATACCTACCTCCATTTTTTGAATTTTTAGTTGTAACTCAAGCTTTTCAAATCATAGGATACCTTCCAAAATCTGCATACCTCTGGTCTTTAAATTTTCATTGTTTGGTGGATAACCAAATTAATATTCTTCATGTCCATGAGAATATGCATACTGGTTCTCATCGTAGAAAATTTCTTTAGGTTTTTATTGTACTCTAGAAAAGAGCTTTAAAATATAGAGGTGAGTTGGACTAATGGGGATACAACCTCATATGTGAATCCCATGATGAAAATGAAGCCATAATTACATGAATTAATGGAATAAAAGAAAATGATGAGTGCATGGAAGGAAAAATGGATAAAAATAGGTGGAAATATATGATCTACAACTCAGATAAGATGGTGTTTTCACATGATTGAGTCTCCATTTTTGCTTTGCATGTGCCTCCAAAGGTAGTGATTCCACCAAGAGAACCACAAAAATTGATGAAATGAGATGAATACCATAATGCACACCTTGAAGGGCTCCAATAATCATTGTGGAAGTTTAATTGTTTTAGTTTTATTTGATCTCCAAAATCTGAAATTTCAGAACCATGTGCTAGACAAACCTCTAAATTCTAAAATGGAAGACATAATGAAACCTCCAAAGTTCAAAATGCATGCAAACTCAAATTCAAGTGAGAGATATATGAAATCTGAAGTGCAAGAATTCTCAAACACAAACCCTAAAAATATGAAACATCTAAATTCTAAAGTATGAAATCACCTCCAACCTTTGCAATCAAAATATTTCAAATTTTGAAACATCCAAAGTTCTCAAAGTCTGAAATCGGAAATACTCATGAAGTAAAAAAGTTAAAAACTTTGAATTCTTTTTTTGGATTTTTAAGAATACCCTTTTGATATTCAACCTATGAGATATCATCTATGAGACATTAATCCCATTTTCCACATGTGAAACCATTGAAAACTAATTTCAGACTTTAACCTTAAAGAATAACCTCTTAAATATGAAATATGCAACTTTTGAACTCTGAAGTGTGAGGGAATATCCGAAACTGCCTTTTTTTAAAACTTGGCTTCAATGTGACCTAGATATTTAATGTAATGACTTGTTTAAAATGACACCTGGAGGTCAATCTTCTTCCACCAGGCATGCCAAAACTATTGTGGTAAAATTACACGAACCCCTAAATGGCTAGCTTGTGAAGAAAAGGCATTTGGTGTGATTTACCAAACATGGAGCTATCCATAGTGTGGGACCTTATTAAATGGGATATATCTCTAGAGAAGGCTGGTTACTCTACTAATCCTACCTACCACAACTACTTGTAATGCAATAAAAACTATTGACTAGACATAATCTAATGTTTAAGGGGAAAAGGATATAAGTTTGCATGAAATGGAAATAAATCTACTCTAAGGGTGGTGATACACCGAGAAAAGGAGTATTCAAACAATGTACACTGCATGAGGATGAAAAAAATTTGATGAGGGTCATCTAACACCACCGATCAAAAAAGATGCAAAGAAAACCAATTTAGTAATAAACAAAACACTATTAAGACCCCCCTGTAATGAAAGTTAAATATGCAGAGAATCCTTAAATGTAATTAAAATATCGAGTTAGAATAAACAAAATAAGGGTTTCAAAAATCTACAACTTAATTTTTATTACACCAAAATTTGATACAAATCATTACACTCAAATAAAGGCATGATATTTTTCATTATAGTGCTCAAAGGGAGGTTTGATGCTCTACATATTTCTTACAAAATGGAAATAAGGGAGGGAAAATGTAAAGTGTACAACCTTTTGAAAAGGGCCCCTTCTTAAATTTTATAAGAAAAATATTAATATCGAAACCAAAACGAGTTCCGAAATTGTTCCAAAATCCACAAAAAATCATCACTATTTTCCTACAATGGTTATGGGAAGATATGAAAACCGTATGAATGTAATTTTTCCTTATGCAGAAAGAAATGGGTCTATGCTTCATTCACTTCATCACTACACTTGGGTATGGCTTCTAGATCCACAAATTTCATCATGGTTTCTTTCCTACCTAACTCATTAATTTTCCATATCTAATAATCCCATGCTCTACAACCCCAAAATACCTTTCTATTGATTGTAAATTTGTCAAAAACAGATGAGTGCAAGGAAGTTGTCATAATTTTCCTCCAGGTTTCTTCCTGAGTTCATTCTTTAGCTACCCCCTAATCTTGAGAATTTGATCCATCTATTAAATTCCTCTCTGAATTTCCTTTTGAGTGAGTATAATTTAATTAGAAATTATTAAGGAATTATATAGATACTCAAGTTTTAGTGAATGCCACCTCACAAGTTCAAAGCCACCCTTAAAATTTATGTACCCACTTACCAAGCTCCATTAAATGCAATTCATCATTAAGACACAAATGAATCAAAATAAAATAATATAGAGATATCATCACCTAATGCATTCTAACCTACCAACTCGACATGTTGAATATCTCGATGTCCAATGCATAGTGACCCACGAAATGGTTCGGTCATTAATGCAACTCAAATGGCCCCAATTCGGTTTTGGGATTTCACTTAGTAAGAATTCAGACTTTAAATAGTTTGCATTGGTCATGGGTTTCTTAGATCTCTTAAAACCCCTACTCTTGATGTCTAAAATCCACCAAATCATCACGCTTGCCTTATTTTTGGACATCGGGTTTTTGTCACGAGTTTCCCATGCTAGCTTTTTTGAAAAAAATTCCTATCTCATTAGGAAATTAATATTAATGTTTACATTATTTATGTATTCATTAAATACAAATGTTAGTAATTATATTATTGTTATATTAACAATAATATATTGGTTGGAGTTGTTTTAACAACTCATATGATTTGAGTTGTGTATTGTTACGTGAGTAACAATCACAACTAAATAGGAGATATTATAGGATTGAGTGGTTCCATAATAATAGGGAATCCTCTCCTATATATGTGTAATGGTGTTCGATTGAATATACAGAAGAAATATATTTGTATGTGTGGACAAATAATATATTGGTAATAAAGTGATTATTATTATATTTGGTCATGTAAAATCTTAGACACATTTTATATTTGCATCGAGCATTTCTATTCCTCCTCCTGTAATGAAATTTTGATAGTAATCTAGGGGCAATCGCTATGTTTTATTTCCCAATAATGAAATATCATTAGGGAAATTTTATGTAGATTAGAATAGTGTGAGCAGGTTGCAATATGAAGGAGCAATCGTTATTCTTTATTACTCTTTTGAATGTTTGTAGCTTGTAGAAGTTTCAGACAATCTAAAAAATCCATCATGAAGAACAGGTCGTAATTTTTAATTTATGATCTGGGTGTCTACAATTTTTAATGGGTTTGATGGTGAAGGTCTAAGGAAAATACAATAAAAATTTCAGTGAAACCCACATCATAACTTATGAGAAAATTTAAAAATACGACACAGGTCTAAGGATCAATCATCTAAGGCTAAATTCATTAGCGAATGGTCTTTTGAAAGACAAACCTGCAATTTGGTAATTCATTAATTTTATGTTGTCTACATTTTCACAAAGTTTCTGATCTAAATCTTAGCTGGATGAATCCATCATCAAATAAGCTTTGGCGCTCCTATTTGACAATGATTTGATCGGTTCTGTTTCAAAATATTTCAATACTGCCTATAGAGCTACATCTGGCATTGTGTTCATCTTTGGATTGAGTTGTACTGGTTATTATCAATCTAATTTTGCATAGTATAAGTGGGATAGAGGCACGATTTCTTTGAAGGAATTTTACCGTTGTGAGCTTAAAAGACATTCAATAATATTTAATCCATCACCAGATCCAACAAGGAGTGATTTCAGTTTGAATGGAAATGATTTATATTCATGCATTGATTTTTTCCATCTACATTTGGAAGATCCTAGGCGGTGATTGTGCAAGAGATCAGTTTCAGTGATTTAGCAGTGTTGACTGATCCAATTTCTCCTGACACACCTAGCATTGACAGAGATGACTGTATCTCGAATCTAGATCTGCTACGCATGTTCTGATCTGGGAAATAACATGCAAACTGTACAAAGCAACCTAGTTTGGTACGAGCCACACGAGGTATTTACAAAATTAGTGTATGTTATTGTTCATGTGCCACTAGTCATATTATTAATAGTTGTTTAAATTTAGTCAATGCATTAATAAGTCGATTAGATTTTGGGTCGAGTCATTTAGAATAATAATTTCATTTTATTTGTTTAGTTTTTATGTCTCTCATTTTTTTAATATTTAGTCTCATTTTTAGGTTTGGTGTCCAATCCATAAGCGTATCATTAAAGTCTCATCCAAAGGAAATGATAAAAAGAGTCATGGTAATAAGGTCAAATTTTATTATTATCCATTTGTTACATTAGAAATTGTTATTTGAGTTGTCTTTTATATCATCTTGTTTATTTGTAGTCAAGTCTGTATATTAGTGATGTGTAATATGTCATCCATCAAATTCTTTATATTTTGTATGTCTTTAGTTATTAATTCATTTAAAAAGTAATCCCATTTTATTACTTTTTAGTCGAGTCGAGTCTTCTTGTCCAAGTCAAAAGTGTTGTTTTTAAATTTGTAAATTGTCGTTAGAATTCGTATAATTGTAAAAAGTATGAAAAATAAAAAAAAATTCCTTACAAATGCATTTTCGTGTTACCCGACGTCCAAAAAAAAGTGTTTCACATTGTGGGAGGAAGAAAAAAATAAGATCAATATGGAAACAAATATGATTCGTGTTCACATCTTGTTAAGTTAGTATCATGATACAGAGGACGGAGGCATCAGAGGCTGGAGGTCAGATAACAACCTCTCGCCAGTCACTAATGATGGGGCTGCACGAAGCTATGGTGGCACTTTTGGTGGTGTGAGTGTGCTTTCGTATTTGATGTCTAGTGTGATTCTTTTTCGAGTTCTGTTTTTGTTGAATAAGTGAAATGTGCACATTGAGGGGGAACATGATCAACATGATCCAATGTTCCATTTTAAGTTTTTCAATTAAGTATGTGGATATTCCTATTTCCCCAAATCTAAAAACATAGTGTAGAACAAATAACACAAAGTGAAATGCAACATCATGAGGCTTAATGAGGTAGAACACTCATATGTGTTCTTGTTCATACCTAGGTTTTTGGTTAGCCTCTTGAAAACCATTAAAGGTTGTTCAGATGTGTTCCTGCTTGAGTTCCCACACTACTAGGTCAGATTTGTTCCCTAGAGTGATTGGTTGATAAGTAGATGATTCCTGAGCATGTTCCCATCCTCATCAGTCAGATGTGTTCCCGAAAGTGCATGGTCGATAAGAAGTTGATGTGTTCCTTCTTCTACCTTCATTTTGAGTGTGTGCCAAGATCATGAGTGCACAGAGGCAGCAGGCTGCAAAGGAAGTGTGAAAGTTCTAATGTTACCATGTAAACATTAAGGGGGAAAATGTTATGAAATTAATATTAATGTTTACGTTATCTATGTATTCATTAGATACAAATGTTAGTAATTATATTATTGTTATATTAACAATAATATATTGGTTGGAGTTGTTTTAACAACTCATATGATTTGAGTTGTGTATTGTTACGTGAGTAACAATCACAACTAAATAGGAGATATTATAGGATTGAGTGGTTCCATAATAATAGGGAATCTTCTCCTATATATGTGTTATGGTGTTCAATTTAATATATACGTAAGAAATATATTTTTATGTGGATAGATAATATATTGGTAATAAAGTGATTATTATTATATTTGGCTATGTAAAACCTTAGGCCAATTTTATACTATCGAGCCAAAAATTGGTTCCCAGTGCTATGTTTACCTTGAACATCTTCTTGACCCCAAAACCATGTTTCATATTTTTATGTTTTAGGGGTTAGGATATTGCTCGCCCAAATTCCGTCGCGATCTCCGAAATGATGAACCCCCAAATTCCAAAAATTTTGGACTTTGGACTCCCTCCGAGATCCTAACTCACTCGACATGTCAGCAGCTGAAATGATTTCATCAGCACCCCAAACTTCATTTTAATCACTCAACCTTAGCTCAATGTTGAGCCATTCATAGAGCTCATTACCTACACCAAAACCGAGTAACTTGTCCCTCCTTATTCACCCGATATCTGACCACTACTACTTCACCATGTCAACATTTCATCAAACTTATGTCCAAGATCAAAACTTGTTGATTTTCCTTACGAGCACCCTTTTAAACCTTGCTCATTTCTTTATTCTCCCAAGATCAAATTTAAGCATTCTCCCCGCCTATATGCTAATGTGATAGTGAGCCCCTCATGAACTTTCTTTACGACACAACTTACTTCTATGCCCTAGCCATCTCCACCCGAGACTTCACGAATGCATCAAGACACTATTTTTGAGCTTCCCTAGTATGTTATCTCCACTCACCAACTGGAGGACTATCCCCATTTGTTGTGAAATTTTGGACTTGCATGAGCCGAGCTCACCCCAATATACTTGGTTGCAATCCTCCCGATACATTGATCCAACCCAATGATAGATCAAGGAGCCTTTACTTCATTAGTCTCCATACTACACACTACACACTCTACTTAATATAAGGAGTTGTTCCTAACCCAACTCACTGAGTAGCTCTCTAAGATACTTGGTTAGCCCTTTACTACACATCCATCCTATGTATAATTCTATCTCGGTGAGATACATCCCGATTAGTGGCATCACATAGGCCCATTTTGTACTTTTTTTCGATTGAACTCTTAATTTGGACTTGTTTGAAGTTCGCTCTAGCCAAGACGCCGAGGAGAGTAGTGGGATGCCTTGAAAGTATTTCTTTTCTTATTTCACCTATCTTGGTGGGTGTGGGCCCATAGGACACACACTTCTTTATTTTTAATTTAATCCTTGAGGGTCAAAACCCGGAAGAGGAACAAATATTCCAATGTTTTCAATGCTACCAATATCGCTAAATGTGCTCCGAAACCTAATATTCTACATGTAACCTCAATTTCATCCTTAGTTACCTTGTCTGCAGTACATGGGTCCCACCTATTTATGTTGTCCCTTTTTCTTGGGGAAAATAGATAACAATAAGTATTATAATGTTTAAAACTTTGCATAGAAGGTGAAGCTAAGCAATGATCATCATTTTTATCTAAAGTCAAATAAGCCAAAATAAAGGTTATTATCCATTGACCAAGGTTTTGAGATAAGACAAGTGAAACCTCATTAGCTTGTATTTCTAAAATTTAGCTTAATTGTTTCAAAAGGGTATGCATCCATTCCTTAATTTTTGAAAAAGGTTAGTCGAAGAAGTCAACCGCATGATTGACCAGGGATGTATTCGATTTTTGTGCAACCTATGTTTTAGCCTTTGATTTATTATAAATTTCATTCATGAAAGTAGAGTATATTTTTACATGTAAAGTTATCTTTGGAGTTATCTCCAAGTTAGCCTAGTCTTAGTTGCAGCTAATTTTGAGTTAATGTGTACAAAATTTCCTATTTATTCCAATGATTTTCCAACCATAGAAGAGGAATTTTTTGATGTAATAAGGTGTTGCAGGATTTTTTATGTAACAAGGTGCTGCATAATTTTCTCCAACAAGTGCTCATAATAAGAACTGTTTTGCCTTTCTATAAGTACTTGCAATTTTAAGATTTTAAGGTTTTTTTTTTTTTTTTTTTTTTTTCCCTGAATTCATTGAGTAATCTCCTTATGCTATCTTACCTCATTGAAAAAATATGTGTTGTGTGTTAATTTTAGTGTGCATGCATATTGTAAGACATGTATTTTGAGTCATCCCTTCACAAGTTCATTAATTTTCTTTTAAATTATCCCAAACCTCTTTAGATCATGCAAATTTGGTATTTCTATTTATTAGTAAACATTACCATATCAAAATCTCCAACAATCTATCATGTATCACCCCATTTTAAAGCCATCATTTTAACCCTTGCCCCATCAAATTTTGTTAGGGATACACTAAAAGGGATGCATCCATTCAAATATGGATATTTACCTCACTTTTAGGATACCCATATCTCGTGAGGTGTTTCCTTTGTCTATCCACAAAAGTGATGAGAGAGAATGAAAAAATCTACCCATCCTCAAAAGGGTGCACTTCTACTACATAAATTTTTTTGGCACACCTAGTTCAAATATACTGGGATTGATATTGATGAATTCAAAAATTAAATATTAAATGAAGAACACATTTGACGACAATTTGAAAAGATGATTTTAGAGTAATACTACATTTTAATATCCTTTTGGAGGTATTTATCAAAACATATATGTTATTTTGCTAGTTCAAACAATATTTTTCATATAGAAGACATGTTTATCCCTTTTTAAAATCTTTTAATCGCGACATCAGTTTTGTAGTGGAAATATTTAATGCAAGAGATAAATCATCCCAATCCACCTCCATTCTACTAATATTCCCCTCCGGATCAATACTATAACCCTTAACAAAAAGAATATCCATATTACCCAAACCTTGATTATCAATATGGTCATCTCTACAATCATTATAATTTTATTGAAAAGGCATATGTATTAGGTTATACACAGAGTAAGCGGGATATATAGATTATTGAGGAAATTTTTTATAGGAGGAATATTTTGAAAGAGAGATTAGTAGAATAGTGTAGACATATCTAGCTCTCAAGGAATGACTTATACAATTGCAAGAATTAGAGGATGATAGGCATTAAGTTGAGGAAAAATTTTAATGGGATGTTCCCATTTACCTTCCCCATAAAAATCCAATGCCCCTTCCTTATAAACCAATGTGGATGATCTATCGATTCCAAGTTTCCGACTACTACAATTTCCACTACCTCTTTCTCATAAGCATGTTTTACACCCTTACCCTTTTTCCAAACATTACTTGAATCAAGTTGAGATCTAACCCACACCTTCAAATTCATCCTCAATCCAAATTAAGGAAGGTGATCATAAGAAAATAATTTAGAAGGGGCATCAAGTTCAAGAAAACACCGTGCTCGAATTTATGCAAAATTTAGAGGAATGGGTTTCAAGTTTGGTTTCAATTATGTTCTAAAGTTGTAAAATGAGTGCATGAAAGAATGGGAGATTTTAGTGTAGTATCAAGATCATGCTAATCAAATGAATGTTATTTAAATTCAACCCATCCTCTTGAGTTACAAGGTACATTTTATGTTTTGTATAAGCATATAGTGTATTTTAATGTTTAGATCAGAAACAAGATGTTGTGCCATCTCCTCATATGGTTCCCGATTTACACGTTTCTCATTTTCAAGATGATGATATGAATGTTTCTACTTTCAGAATGAAAATTTGCTTACTATGCGTGCAAATTTGGCCATAAGTGATGATCACAAACTAGACCCTCATAAAGAATATTTTTGAATCCAATCTAACTAGAAAATAGCAGATCTAGAGTTATATCATGATGTGGAACAAAATGTTTTCATCCTGGAAGAATTATTGCTAGATGGGGATGAGGATATGAAGGAATAAGAGTATTTTTAATATGAGTAGGATGATGTAGTAGAATGTAGATATTCTTATTGTGTAGTGTGCTTAGAAATTTCTGCACTCTTAAAATGTTGTAGAATTCAATCATTGAGATCATCAGTCACTACAACTTATCAAGAGGTGCATCAAAGTTACAAGATGAAGGAAGTTGACCTTTCTAGTAACATTATGAATCAGAATGAAGAACTCAAAGTTTAAATCATCATTGAATTAGTTTTCAAAGGAAAGTTACAATAGTTTAATAAGGTAGGCCATCATTCTTATCAGCCTCTTATTTATAAAAATGTGAAGAGGAAATCAAGGAAACAAACCAGATCAGAACAATCAGTTTATCCATTGTTAGAAGGTCAGGTCTTAGTTGATAATTGGTTGGTTTTGAGTCATTTTCAGTAGTATCAATAGGTACACCTAATATAGAGCACAAAAAGGATCCTCACATTCTCAAAATTCAGCCCCAAAACTTCCCATAAAATATTACACATCCATTAGAGGTATTGTCCATATTTTGGGATGAATTTTTGAGAAAATTAAATGTACAAATATTGTTTCCAGCTTTGTCATGTGACCTGATTGTAATGTTGGTCTCGTGGCTACATTTTCTCTAAAAAGGAAGCTAATTTTATCACCATGTATCAATAATTTTTTATATTCACTTTTAGTTGGTTAGAGTAGGGTATATATAATTTCATTTCAATAAAATGCTTATGCACGCTTGCGTAGTTTTGTTTTCCATAAGTGCATTTCATGCACAAGTTCTAGTTTCTCCCGAGAGGTTTTCCTTATTTTTTGTGAAGATTTTTTTCAAGGTAATGTTTATTCTTGGATTTGACTCCATGCCCAATGGATGCATTAAGGCACTTAATAATTTCAGATATTATGCATATGACCCCACATAATTTCCATAAATGTTAACATCTCTCGTACATCATGTATGATGTACGAGGGTTAACTTGAAACTTTTTATTTATTAGATTGGAGGGTTTAGATGCTTAACCATTTTGGTTCTTTCATAGGAAAGGGGTACAAAATTTTCATTATTTAACAGCTTTTGAACAGCTTTTAGGCATGACATGCAAGAAAACTAGTAGATTCATGTGTTATTCTCTTGATACATTTCCTTGCGTATGCAACCCCTATGATACTTCATCTTAAAAAAATAATACATCATCCAATCAAGAATGATGCAGGCGTTGATTAAGGAAATAAGGATGGCATTTACTAGAGATTACATTCTACAATAGTAGATAGAGTTGCTGATTTTAAAGAATTGAGATTAAATCATTTTCCATCGCTTTGATTACTTGTGTTCAAGAGGATCAAATAAGGTATTATTAATTCATTTTATTATTTTAGGGTTAAATTAAATTTCATTAGTGTGTTTATTTGTTTGGATTCATTCCATATCATGTTACTAAAGAAAAATTAAAATAAACATAAACAGCTTATCATATATGGCAATTTTGATTTATTCATAAAGGAAAGAGTACAAATTTCTCACACAAGCCATGAGAAATAACATGAATAAAATCATTCATACAAATTAAAAAATTAAATTAAATAAGAGAGAATGGACCCATAATTTCTGATGACTTGATCCCCTCTTGTTTAGCTACTTTTCCATATTCATCCACATCCACTCAATACTTGTAAACAAAGACCAAAAAGAATTGAATAGAGCACGGGGTAACCATAAATCCTTTGTATTTTCACTTTTTGATGTATATTCAAGTTTAAAAGAACTAGTAGTACAAAATTAAAATATATTTATAGTCAAGATACTAAAGAAGGTAAACTTTCAAGTGTATGGTAAAAGATGAAATTGCAGCCATAAAACAAGAATATGATTTTTTCCATTAAATTACAAAGATCTCCACATTTATTTTCACATTATAAAAACCATAGATTTCAACAAGTCTCGACACACATTTCAAATATTAAAATAACTATTGCAATTAAAGGACCTTTAAACAATAATGAACAAGTGCACTTGTTACTAAGAAAATAGAGATAAAAAAATATCAACAAAATAGGAGTATGATTGCATAAAAATTGGAGGTATATTAAAATTTATCATAAAGTTAGGAGAAAATATAGTTTTGTTTCAGAAATATAGGTGTGTTACTTCAATTGATTTGAGGATGCAACTATATAACCTCTAAGGATCAACTTTCAAAATTCAAAGTTTTAGTTTGTGTTTTTTCAAGAGAGCTCAATTATGTTTGCAAAAAGACGGTCTTTCGAACATATAACAAAGTTTCCATATTAAACATAGCTTGCACAAGTGGAGAGATTAAATGATAATTTGAGGACACACTTTTCAAGTAGCAGCTACCAAATTATTTAGTTTTCCATGACAAATAATCAATGATTTATAGCTTTCAAAAATTGAATCATAGTAATAGCAGTCATTCAAGATACCAAAAGATATACCAAGAAGTGACACAATTCTCTTGGCCCAGTTTCAAAAATGCATCACTTCTCCAAAGCATTCATTTTCAATAAATACAATAGTATTTTAGGAGTATAATGAGTTACTAAGAATGTTAAGCTTCACTTGTTTGAAAATTTTAGAGGTACACTTTTCCATAACAACAAGCATAGTCTAAAAATCTTCATTAGAATATATATCTATCCCACTCTCTTAAAGTAGCAAGCCTCATTAGCATAAAAAGCTATTTTTCCCAATCTGTAAAAATGAAGTAGACGTGGTTGTATGGTATAATGCATACAATTCTTATACATCAAAAGAAATACAACATTGTTTAGAAGTAAAGATTCCAATGTGGAAAAGGCATTGAAATGAATTCAAAGGGGTTCCTCTACATTTTTAAAATGAATTCAAAAAGAGTATAAATATGTAACTTCATAGGTTAAGATCTCAGAACTTTTGGCATTGCAATCAATAACTGGAGAATAGAGGCTCAACCTAGAATTAAATATTCTTTTGAAATCCTGTATGACATTCAATGAATAAAAAAGGTTATAGAAGATAGGTTGTGCATAGTTTAACCTTTAATGTGAGGAATATTTTCTTTGATATGGAAAAAGATATCTTCTAGGAATGTGAATGTAAGTATCATAAAGAATAAATAATGTTAAAAGGTATACACGAGAAGTGCTAAGTCACATAGAAGCATTTGGAAGAAGTTAATTCTTTAAGAGATGTAAGTAATGAAATAGTTCTTGTAGCACTTCTAGCAGGTAGTAATTTCATTTTGAAAGATTCCTCTAGGATTTGATTAGTCATAATATTAATCACTCATTTGACTAGGAACTGAAATAATTAGATGAGGCATTCCAATTTTGTTTCAACCACTTCCATTAAAACTTTCATGAAAAATTTTAGGATTACAAGTGGATTAAAAGTTGTCTTGTAGGTAAGTGGTTTTGAACGTGGTTTTATAACTAGAAACAACAATCTAGAACATAATTTTGAGCTTTAGTTTCAAGTACATTTCACACAAATGAAATATTTGAACATTAATCTTTTCTTTCATTCATTTTCTTTGTTAAAAATGTACATTGGAAATGAAGAACTAAATGAGATATAGGTTCTCTATGGTTTTAAACCACATTCTTTAAGTGTGGATTTTCTTTGGTTGTCCTTAGAATTTCTTTCCTTTCAAGGGTTACTTGTCGAAATCATATTTACATAAATATTACTTGAAGAAAACTAGCCTATAAACGAGTTACAAAATATTTGATTTCTAGAACCTTTGGTCATTGGCCGTGATTCTTCTTTTGACCCAAAGCCATGGTAGATAGTGAAAAAACGTATTTGAAGAATCAAATCATGTAAACCAAACTCGACCGAGGTTAGGAATAAAATAGTAAGCAAAATGGATATATAAGTACTATGCATGGAGCCATGACATGAGATCGAAAGAAATCCAAAGAGAACTCGATACAAAATACGACTACCCAAATATGGATTGGTGAGGTTATGTAGAAAGAAAATAGAGTCAGTAAACCACAAAGTGATGCTTTAATAAAGTAAAGACCATGTTTTAATCAACTAAACTCATAAATCAATGAACATATATACCCAACAAAGAAATCAATGGTGAGTTGTTTGTGCTTCGTAGAAAACATGTCCTCAATAATAGAGATGCCCAGCTTTTTAACAAAAATTATGAAATATGGATTACCTTTCGTAGAGAAAATTTGAGCTCTAGGGGCACAAATTTCTTAGTAATGGTGAGATGTTACAAATTTGAGTATAAATATATGATTCCTAGACACAAACATCTTTACATGGTGAGTCACCAGCTTAAAAATCATCAATTCAAGTTGATCCATATCAAAATGTAGATGTAGGGGTGGGTTAATGAATAAGTAATAAGGATAAAATGGATACTCAACCCTTGAAAAAAAATAATACAACTTAACTTGCAAGAAAACCCAAAAATCATGTCACCTACAATCAATGAACCAAAGTTTCAACTGCTTTGAGAAATAGCCATATACAAACCCCGAATAAAAAACATTGTCAACTCGTATGGGAGCCAAGATTCTACAACACAATGAGAAAAATAATGAGACAACTCATCTATGAAGTTTTGAGGAGTAAAACAAATCCATACATAATATAATAGAGCTTTAATGTAGAGCATGGTAGTAAGGTTAAAATTAAAAACCCTGTAATTCAAAGTATGGAGTGACCATGGCTGTGGAAAATATAAAATATAACAATATCTACATGACTATCAAATGGTGAAACCATATTGCAAAGCTTCAGTAATTTCCGACCCCAAAAACATTTAGTAGAGTGCAACCAGAGTCTTCCAAAATACCCAACTATAAAATTAAGGTTTTTAGGGTTTCTTCCTAAGTGATCACTTGAATTGTTAACCCTAAGAGTAGTTAACTACGGTTGGTGATGAGTTAAATTTTACTTTTTACATATGTTCACGAGGGTGTAGGAGCTTTTAAATTAATTATTGTTTATTTATGTTAATTACGTAATGTTTGAAACTTTGCATAGAAGGTGAAGCTAAGAAATGATCAACATGCTTATCTTAAGTCAAATAAGTGAAAAAAACAACATTATTATCCATGCACTTGTGGAAAAAATAGGATTTTCAAAAGGGTTTCTACCCATTCCTTAAATTTTGCAAAAGGTGAGTAGGAAGAATCAAGTGCGGTTGACCAAGGATGTATTCAAGATCCATGCATGCTATTTTTAGCATTTAATTAATTGTAAATTTCTTTCTTGAAAGTAGAGTTGATTTGTAAATGCAAAGTTCACTTTAAAGTTATCTCCAAGTTAATTGAGTCTTAGGTGGAGAAATTTTGGGAGTTAAGAAGTGAAGGTTTTCCAATTTATTTCAATAGTCTTGCAAGCATCAAAGATTTTTTTATGTAACAAGGTGATGTTGGCTGTTTTTGATGTAGAAGGGTGCCACAGAAATTTCTCTAGAAAGTTCCCATTAATAAGAATAAGTTTTTTTCCTTTCCATAAATACTTGCAGTGTTGTGCTTTCAAGGTAGTTTATTGTTATGATTTTTTCCATGAATTCATTAAGTTATTTTCTCTTGGTATGTTACCTCATTAAAAATAAATGTGTCATGTGTTAATTTTAGTGTGAATGTATAATGGAAGCTATGTATTATGATTCATACCTTAACAATTTCCATAATTTTTCCTTCAAATTATCCCAAACCCTTCTAGATCGTTAAAATTTTTTATTTCTCTTTATCAATTTGTTCACACTCCCATATCAAAAATATCCAACAATGTATGGTGTATAACCTCATTTTCAAGCTTTCATTTTAACCCTTATCCCCATAATATTTGGTTAGGGATACACCGAAAGTGAACCAAACCTTTAAATCTAGAGATTTACCTCACTTTCAGAGACCCACGTCCCATGAGGTGTTTCCATTGTATATCCAAAAAGTGTGGAGAGGGAAATAACAATTCTTCCCATCCTCACAAGGGTGAAATTCTTCTAGATAACAAGTAGCTTGAACTAGGTCATCTTGACTTGTTCCTTTAAGAAGGTTTGAACGTAACAGAGGAGTCATGGTATGAAGATAATCAACTCATTCCTTGAGTCTTGAATTTCACCCAGCTTTTCGATCATCAACAAAACATAATAATACAAATGGAAAAAATATATATATTATTGTAAAAAGATTTGAGTTTAGATTATGTCAAAACCTAAAAATTTAGGCAGCCCATTTTCGTCTAAAACCAAAAGGAGCAACTACATTGTTTTGAAATTATTCCTGAAACCTTCAAGTCTTAGATAAAAATTGATGTATCTAACATGTAGAGAATTAACATAGATTTCCAATGCCTTTCTTTTCGTCCCAACTCCTTACAGATCTCCTAGAGTCTTCCAAAGGATTTAGGTTTCACCATTAGAGTGTTTTTTCCTTGTAGCTAGAAAAACCATTTTCCAATAGATAGTTCTTTAATGAGAAAAACTTTCCTAAATATTCCTAAATTACCTCTAAAACTTCCAATATTCACCAAAATAACCTCTAGATGCTTAATATATTTCCTAAACTCTCTATAAGGGTGTTTGATTAGCTCCAAAATGGCTAAAATAACTATCATCAAAATTAATAATTTTGAAGGATGAGAACTAAGTGATTAATTGAAAATAATGATTATTAGGAAATGTGCATCCTTCCTTTTGCTAGTTTTCTATCAATTAAAAATTTACCATATCTAAAAGGAAATTCCTAGGAAGATCACTTATTGTTTTTTACTTGTGTAGGCAATATTTTCTAAGGTGATTAATTAACTCATTGAGTTTTGACGAGAGACTAGTATCTCTCAAGGCATAAAAAGAACATTTTTGTGGCTTGTGTATTTGATTGGACACCATCAAGAAGAATTTAAGGTAAATATAAAGCATATGAGGGTATTTTACATAGAACTAAATATTTCTAATCGAATTTAGAAAATTTTAGGAAATAAAATCTCATTCAAAAGCAATCCATTTAAGACCAAGTTTTTAGGTGTAAGGAATGAGAGATGACTTCTCTAGATGATTTCGTTACTTCAAAAATAGTTATGATGAGGAAATAGGAATTACAAATATATTATAATACTCTAAAATGTATAATAATCAAAAAGTATTCGAGGCTGATCGCTTTGGCATTGGTCTCGCTTAACGTTGCGGTGGTGGCTTTAGGGGCATAGGGGAGTGTTAGGGATCATGTATCTTTATGTAAATGGTGTGATTTATGTGGCTTCCAATGGTGCATATTAATATCTCGTATGGATTCGGAATAGGAGATGGTTCCCTTGTTTCGAGGTTAAAGGATTGTAATGTTCAATGTAATCAACCTAAATCTTTGGTTGTTGGTGGATGGTGAGGTTAAGAGAGCATGTCCTTGTTAGAAGCTATTATTTCTTCTATGATTTATGTCACCAATAATTTTCCCATACCCACTATTGGTTGTTTTAGAGGAAAATATGTTTTGGATAAGGCTAAAAATTAATGATTCTACTAATTTTACTACCGAAAGCTCAAAGACTATTGGGTGATGTCATTTTATCTCATGTGCATCCCGAGCATCATGTGCATTCAGATATGAGAATACATAGAGCACTTGTTTGATTCTCTCGGGCATCAATTGAAGGAATATTTACAGTGTATTATTTGTTATGTGCGGATGCTATGTAGTCTCATCCCACCAAATATTGAGAATGGTAAAACCCTTTCTTAGTTATATTTCAAGGACGTGGTAAGGGGGTAGGTAATAGAAACTAGGGATCACTAGATTCTAAGTGTATTAATCCTATGGATTATGGTAAATCAACTCCTTTACTGTGTTTTGGGGAAGAGGTTGTTCATTCCTAATATGCATTCAAGATGAATGGTCTAATTTATTGATTTAACAATTTCTTCACTGGGATATGTGCACTTCATGCCTAGATTTAGAGTCATTGGGGTCCTTTCTTGAAAGGGAGGCTGGATATCCTTCCTAGTGTATGTCATTTTTCATTGTTGCATTTGCAAGTGCTTCTGATAGGGATTTAATTTTTGGAAAAGTTTGGGAATTTGAAACCCATATGTTATTGATGAAACCCTGGTTTCCTCTCTTTAACCTAGTTTATGACACTTTCCAAGTTGAACCTATGTGGATACGTATTCCTTACTTTCCCCTCCATTTTTTTAGGTAATTGTTTAACTTCCATTAGTAACTTTTGAGGGAAAGTTTTAGCTATTGACCAAAAACAAGATTTTAAGCACAATATTGTTGAAGACTTCCTACCACTATGAAACTTAAATTTGATGATAAAAATTGGACTCTAAATCTTGATTCCAAATTTTTCCCCTTTAGATGCGAAAATACTTTTCTATTGGAAATTTAACAATTTTTCACTTGGTTATAACACATACTAATGGTAGAATCTCCTTGTGGAATAAATCAAATCCTATTCATCCGGTGGTAAATGAATCATTGAATTGTGAATCTAAATTGGTTTCTAAGAAATTGGTTTACCTTGAAGTGGTGGAAGTGTAACAATCTTGTAAAAATGTTTCAGATACCTTAACCAGATCCCATGACCTTGTAGAACTAATTGAAATTTTAATTCCAATCCACAGCAATGAAAATGTAAATCCAAATACGGAAGATGATTAACAAGTGGTATGTTGAAAAATGAAAGGCACAATATCCCCCCTTAGGATGCAACCGAGATCCAAATAGAAGGGGCCACATTGTTCATATTACTAGTGGTTTTTAATTTGCTATTGTTTGATTGATGTTGTTGTTATTTTGATCTTCGATATTGCTGGTAGAGGCTAGTTTTTATTGTTCCTCCTTTCTTATCTTTTTCTCCACCTATTTTAGTGGGTAGGGTCCCCTTCATCCTCATTTATTGATAATTTAAAAAAATTATTCAAGGCTCAAATAATTTTTTAAATGCTTCAAAATATGCGCAAATGCCCTTCTCATTTAAAAAAAAGGTAGGACCTAAATTTTGAGTTACAAGTATAAATTGGATTTTATAATAGTTTCATTATTCATAAAATTTCATTTAGACTATTTCAGTCAATTATGTAGGATAAGAAAAGGTAACTCATCCTCAAATTTCATTCAATGATTCACCCCCTATCTGGAGGAGGAAACCCATTTCTATGAGGAGCAAGTTGAGAGAAACATTTTCCATGTTCCATAAGCATGCTTCCACGTAGGTGTTATCCTGGTCAAGAAATTGAATTGTGAAGGAATCATAATGTTTAAAGGTGAAATGTGGAGCTCAAAGAGTGACATGATTATCATCATATCCTAATTATATAATTATATGTAAATCTCTCCAAATAATAAGCTTGAATGAGATATTCATGCCACTTAGGTATATAAGACCATCATGTGTGAAGTATTAAGGCATCATTTATCTCCATGAGATACAAATGAGGAAATAATTTTAACACTCATCATGAATTTGATTCCATGAAAGGATTATTTGAGAAGAAGGAAAGGTGAGGGGATGATCTTCATATGGAGCACCCTATTTAGAAGAGTGAGCAATCATCTCAGTTCAGTTTATGCAATTCACTTGGTACTGTTCTAAAAACATATTCAACACCTTGTAGTTTGATCACACCTTAAGGAGGAGGCACATTAAAATCACCTCATTTTTTCATAGAATAGGAATCTCATTTAGGGATCAAACCTCTACCTACAAATTGAGGATGTCATTTTAGTAAAGAAGCATACAAGCATCATAGATCTTATTCATGGTCACTAATGTGAATTATGGACCTTATTTCAAAATTTGTACTAATTCAAGTAGTGATAGGGCCAAAATCTAATATAGAAGGTCAAAAATGATATAAAATGACTATATGTTTTTAGAATAACATTGACTTAGAGGAGGGGTGAATCAATAAAAAAACATTCAAATTCATTTACCATAACAAATATTCATCATTCAAACCATCCATTCACCATGCATAATCAAATATGAACATATTTAGTGTGTATCAACCACTTATAAGTTAAAATGACAAGATAGAAAACATGAAGACCAAATATATTTAGGAAACCCTCAAGGGAAGGAAACATAATTTAAATTCTTCTTATATTACTCAAAAAAAAAAGAATTGTATGAATATTACACATCACATAATATTTCTTTAGGGAGGCACCAACCCCTATTAAGTATAGCACCCTCTATACAAGGAGAATATAACCCCCTCATGTGATAAATGACCCACTCAAGCACTAGATAATGAATATTACTAATGTATTTCTAACTCATATAACTTATTGTGATCAAAAGTTCACCTCCATGCACTAAAAACACTCTATAACTTCTCTTTCTTCTTACTCTCTCAAATACACTCCTTTATTTTTGAATACATATAATGACCTTGAAAATATATTCCTTTACACTTCTCAAATATTGATGAATCTTCTCAATCCTCCCTTGACCCCTTACAAATGTTATTTTACTTTCTCTACCTTGCTCACATCCTAATTATCTCTACACACTTAAATGAGAAGCTAACACTATCTGATATATAGTTAACATATCATAACTAGCACCTGTTAGAAAAGACCAATAAATTTAGTCATGATAAACTATAAAAACATTTACAGACTCATATGAATTAACTCCAAGATATGCGTTAATTCAAAAAGAGCATAAACACACGAACTAACACAAGGATAGTTAAATAATCCTAGAAAAGGCATCATCTCAAAAAAATATAATATGAACTTCAAGTTTGCAATAAACCTTCAAAAATACTAAAACAGATCCATACATGTCATCTACACCCTCTCAAAATCATTAGGAAGGAAAATAAGCTCTGCAATAGATATCAACACCATGAAGGACACTAATAAGTAAGCACCTCAAATTTGATATCTAGCACCCAAAAATGACTCCACAAGATAGAGAAACTTTACATGCTAAAACACTTCACCAAGGCTCATGTGGCATATAATTAAGAAGCTATTTAATTCTATTATGTCATCAAACTTATTGTATCATCAACTTAAGGTGTGAGGCACCAAAAAAACTCCCCTCTAACACTACTCAAACTTGTTATAAGGAATCAAAACTAGGTCTCCTGAATCAATATGGTTCACACCTATGAATATGGATGGAAAGGTATTAATGTGATATATCCAAATAAAATCACTTCATCCACCACATCAAGGCTTAAGGATTTAAAATAGGCCCATCTCAAAAAAATGTTAATCCTTCTTTCAGGAATGATAAACTACTCTTAAGAGATCTAATCTCAAAAATATCAATAATTACTTCCAAGCATTCATAATCTTAGGTCATATGGATAAATCTAATAAAGAACGCCTATTTCAATAGACCTTCTTGAGAAGCGTAATAAGGTTGATTAGACCATTAGGAATTAAGAAATAAAACACATCTCAAGATCAAACCAAGGCTTCAAACACATCATGTAAAACACCAAAAATGTATTCAATACCATTAAAACCTGTTACAACATGCAAAATTATAATCTCATCTCAAACCTCCATGACTAGGTTTTAGCCATCTAGGCGAAAAGCGGTAGGGAAATTTCGGAGAAATTTTTTTAAAAAATTCTTCACATAATCTATCTTAAAATTTTCATGGACATCTATTAAAAACTCTAAATTTATCTAAAAATAGGTTTTGCATCATAAAAATTCCATCTCATCTTGGTACCTACAAATCTCCACAAAATAGAGGTATTTCGCAACATACTCAAACACATAAATCAAGAAATCACCAAAAACTGACATATGAAGAGTCCTCTACATGCCCAAGTTGTCAAATTTTCCTTTCCACTTAATTTAGAGACCATACCATGCGTTTCTTCCCTACCACTTTATAATTATGGTTTAACTAGGGTTTGGACCACCTCTACTTCTTAATGGTTGGTCATAGAGCTCTAACTTTCAAATGACTACTTTATTTTTTAAAAATAGTTTTGAATCCATGACTGATCATCCACTAATATGTTAGTTTCCCATTCAGGGCTCACACATGTGAATTAGCATTCAAGGTTCACTATTGGGCTCTTGTTTGCACATCTACAAGCTTGATAGATCTCGAAAAAAATTTCATACTTTTGTGATTGAATATTGAGCTAATAATTGGTCCATAATCATATGATAACTTAATCAAAGCTTTATAAATCTCATACATGCATTGAAACTTCCCGATCTCTTCTCGCACACTAGGAATTACACATGCAAACCCTTTCTTGTATCATATTATTTCTCTAAAATGAACTTGTACATACTCATTCCAATTGAAATATGACCTAATGGAACTCATAAACCTAATATAAAACATCAAGACACATTATACATAATTTAACAAGACTTCTCTACTTTATATTTCTTGTTGCCACATCCTCCTTCCCGAACTAAGTCAAGAACAAGATCTAGAATGAATATACTCAATACTTGACTATCATGATTTGACCTTGTTAACCTCTTAAATAATTATGAACACATTTAACTAATCATATTAAACTTGACAGAAACCATGCATTCCTCCGGAGAACTTATACCGTGAGGACACAACATCTTTCTTGTTTGAACCATTATCAAGAACAATGTACAAAGACCAAAACAAGTCGTCATGACATCAAATTTGGACATTACTAATCAACTCTCATGCTTCAATTTTATTTAAACCTCATATTAGTAGGAATACCACCTAGACACCCTTTTCTATGAAATGCACTTGACACCAATGAAAAATAAAACATGCACAAATTCTAACAATCTCCCCTTTTCCACTTATGGAAACCATCATTAGAAACATTTATGGACACCACATATACAAAACACTACAAGACTCATTTTATTTCTTTGTGAGAATAATCTGCCCCTTTAACATCTATGAAAAATGCACTATGAGATCTAACACGAAAAAAACATCAACAATGCATACCAACTTACTTTCATTCTTGACTAAAATGATGATGATACATGGACATGTACAATATACCACATCTTGGCTTCATACTTGACAATATTCATAACAAAAATCAGATTCTCGACATGCAATCACTCATTGCTCCTACTTTAATTGAATAAATGAAACCATATTATCTGAGATGATACATCCCACCTTTCAAGAATAATGAACCATATATCTTCATCTTGGGACAACCTCCATCTGGAACTCTACCTTTTGACTGTGATTCAGATATTACTTTGATTTTCACTCCTTATGACATTTATTACTTTCCTTTTTTTCTGACCTAAGGCTTCATGCATTTCAATCCATTTACATTCGTCTAAAGAATACATTTTAATGGCTCAACTAATACTTAGGACCACTAAACTCCCCCTAATCAAGTACTTACAAAATTATCACTTCATTCTTCGTTTATACAACTCTAAAATTGTTTGACTTACTCATATGCTCCTTATGAAAGGTAAAAAATTACCCTCCCTAATACTTGAATATGAGAACCCTTATAATGCAAAGAAACACTATCAATGAGCTAGATCAATGTTATTAACATCCAAACCTTCCTTTTTCACGACGAAACTTCCCGCAAGATAATATAATCATATAAATCTACTTCCAACTGATGAATACCATTAAACACCTTGAGATATTCAAATAATTTATTTTATTGGGATAACATAACTTCAATATTCTCAAGAGAACTAGATCATAACTCATATCTAGATCTCTTCATTGCAAATTATTTCATAATTGTATCGTATGAAACATATTACCTATCAAAACTTGAAACTAATTACTTTAAGTATGTGTCCATGCTTGATGCTCTACCTCTTAGAGATGATAACCAAATTTTAAAAATATTCTTGAAGATAAGATTTTTCACCCATATTTACCCTATTTTGTTTACTAAAATGTTTATCATCTTACACAAAAGGTCACCAAAAACATTATTCATACATGAAAGCATAAATCTTTAGGAAAAATACCTATACTTGACACACAACTTCTTACAAGATATATATAGTACTGCTAAGACTATGTCAATAAGCTTAAACCATAGTCATAAATATCTACATACCTTTAAAATAAAAATTAGGTCCTGGGAATCTTCCCAATCACCATAGTTCTTATATCATTTTTCCAGTATATTTATAGACCCATTGTCTTAACTAAACTAGAGATTCATAATCATGACTAGAGGTAACACAACATACCTTGAATTTTAGTTACCATAGTAATCATATCTTCAAATTACATTCAACATATCCTCATGCTCAAAGAAGAGTCTCAACTTTCTTATCCTTTTTAAATGTAATCTCAGATCAATAGGAAATGAAAACAATTTATGGATACACAACCTCGGGACCTTTACACAACAACATCAAACCTATATTATCAATGTATCACTTTGTAAAAGTGGAATTTGATATACCAAAATATTTCCATAATTATTCCATAATTATATTACACTCAAAACAACCCTCCATCATCCATTAACCAACCAAGAAAGCATTATGATTAAACAGATAAGAAGGTGACTCCATAATTCAAAATGGAGGAACTCTATACATCTGGTATTATTTAGCAATACAAAACACACATGTTCTCATGGGAAAGGTCACCAAACCTCAGCTTCAAATTCCTTAGCTATTGTATCTTTGTTTCACTATTTTTGAATTGATAGTATTCTTATGAAGAAAAAAAAAAAAAATTGGGGTTATTTAAGAGAAACAATACATCTATGACTAATGAGCTCATCATGAGTAGAACTGGATGCTTTAGTTTCCTTCAATTTCTAAATATAGTCAAGATTCATAAATGTCTTCTTTTCATAGCCATTCATTCTCCATTTATAGAATCTTACAATATGCTCAATATTGTTTCAATTAAAGCAAAGAATATAAATCTTACCTCTAGGTTCTCTATCTCTCCAACTTTTCTTGGTCTTTCTTAGTAGCTATATCTATCAATGTGTCTAACTTGATTACAATTTAGACACACAACATGATTTTTACCTTCATTCCTCGACCTCTATATTTATGTTTCATGAAGAAAATATAATGCTATGTAACCCTTCCCATGGTAATTATGGTAAATGATTTTTCTTGATTTATCATCACTATTGTATCTCTATGGTTGATCATTTCTAACTATATTTAGACACTCTTTTTATCTATGCCTCAAACCATTTCAACCGTAACAATATACATTGAAATTTATTTCATAGATAGATGCATTAGGTTGTCTAATAAATTTATTGTTATCTTTGACATCCTCAATGGTTCCAGCATGTCCTTGACTTCGCTTAGCACCTATTTATTCCTTATTAGATTATTCCTTGAAACCCAAAATTGAATTATCAATAGAGTGTGTTTGAATGCTTAACATATCATATAATTTTTTTCCATGTTCTAAATTATTTGATACACCTTTAGTCTACGTTAGGCTAGGTCTAGATATAACTATAAGGACTCAATATCCATACTAAACATAATACATTCATCGTCCTTATTATTAATATTGGATTTCAGCATTCCAACCTGAGTGCATTAAATTTCTTTGGCTTCATGCTCCTTAGGAGTTTCCCTTATCTATTGATTCTCCTTCTTTTGAGTTCTTGGTTTTCATGGCACCAAAAAGTTCATCCTCAAGAATGACTATTTCCTATTCCTTATTTGAAACATCTCCATCTTCCCGATTCAAACATTTTATACTACCGAAAATACCATCATCACTAACAATTGAAGGAAAACTATATTCTTCATACAAATAATAAAATTCATATCATATGGCATTAGATGAATCACACTCTATTACAATGCAATATACATATTCCTACAATCCAATCATAATTACATCTTTATCTATTACTTCCATAGAGTCTGATTAATCAATTTAACCAATATCAACACCATACTAAAGATAAAGTACCTATACCTTCATCTTGAATTTCCAAAAGGCATAATTAGTTCCATTTAACAAATAGTATTGATATGACAAGAGTTGTTATTCTATTTGATAAAAAAATTCTTTAAGAGGATATCCTTCAAGTAGTTTAAACTCACTTTAAAATATCTTACTTTGATACCAACTATTAGAAGAAAAATGACTTAAAGGGGACCGAATCTTCATCCAAAAAATTGAACTTCATTTACAATAACATATATTCATCATTCAAATCATCCATTCAATATGGGTAATTAATTATGAAAATATTAAGTGTAAATCAACTATTTACAATCGCAAGAGACAAGAGAGAACAAATGAACAACAGATATGTGTGGGAAACCCTCAAGGGGAAGAAAATAAAATTGGACGTCTACTTATATTACTTTATAAAACGACTTTTAAGAATATTTCATATCATACAATATTTATTTAGTGAGGTACCAACCCCACAAGGAGAAAAAAACCCTTTTAGTATGATACCCACTATAAAAGGAGGGTACCATCCCCTAAGGTGATAAAAAACCATCTCAACCTCCTAATAATTAAGATATATGATGTATTGTTTCCTCCAAAATTCTTGTGATCACAAGTTTTGATTTATGCACTCAAAACACTCTCAAACTTATATTTCCTTTCTATCTCAAATATGCTCATTCGTTTGATGATTATCAGTAATGACCTTGATAACATATTCCTCTACTCTTCTCAAATCTTAATATATATTACCAACTATGCCCTTAACCCTCACAACTCTTCATTTACTTCCTCTAGCTTGCTCACATCCCCATCATCACTACACACTCAAATGACACAATACACTAGCCTTTATATACTTGACTTATCATAAAAAAACAACAATTCCAACAAGACCATTAAGTACAGTCATGATAACATGTAAAACACGTCTACACACTCATATATAATCACTCCAATAGACCCATTAGATCAGTAAGATCCTATACAGACCAACAAACACAACGCCAAATAAATAGGGCTAAAACAAAGGCATTGTATCCAATGAATGGGATATGAAATTTAAGGGAACACAACACCTTAAAAATTAATCTAATAGCTCCATAAATGTTAGGGAAACCATTTCAACATCATGAGGATGGATTAAGATCTTTATACACCTATACCCACCATGAAGCACAAAAAAAATCAAACACCTCAAATTAGGTCTATAACACCCAAAAATCACTCTAAAAGACCTAACAACTTCACATAGTAATAATATTCATGAAGAATCATGTCGAATATCATCAATAAGGTATTTTAATTTTATATTTTATCATACTCATTACAATTATCAACTCAAGGCATGAGGCGTAAAAATAATTCCTTCCCTAACACTTCTCAAACTCTGGCAAAGAACTCAAAACTAGGTCTTCTCAATAAACATGGTTCATACCTCTAAGCTCCCCATCAATGAACAACTAGTATATGGATGCAAAGGTATTGTTTTCTTCTATATGTAAAAACTCACTTCAACCTCCAAATAAAGGCTTAAGGCTTTAAAACAAGCACATCTTAATAACTTCTCATTCCTACGTCAAGGATTCAAGAACTAGTCTTGAGAGATTTGATCTCAAACATCTCAATAATTACATACAAGAATTTAAATCACTTGGAACAATACATTAGGATCCCTTATAACATGTGCAAGAATTCATAAGCCTATGTCACATGGATAAATCCAACAAAGCACATATGTTTCAACAAACCTTATTGAAAATCCTAATAGTGATGATTAAATCATTATAGTTTAAGCAAGAAAACACCTCTCTAGATAAAAAAAGGCCTAGAAATTTAAGCTTTCTACCTCTTAATATCCACTGTCTCAATCCCTATCTTTGGTAGTTATTTAATGACCTCCTAAAGTTATTTGGATGTACTTGAAGAAGTGTAAGCCTAATTATTGCTTTGATTCCTAACGGATGGAATGAGATTCAACTTTTGTGTTTGACTAGTTGAGGAGTTACCATTTAGGTGCAAGCTTTCTAAGTTGAATCAAACAATTCTCAGCCCTGATAGCCTTGTTGTAGAATCCTGGAAGCATTTTCCTCCCATTTATTGTATCATCATAGCTATGTCTTAATTTATAGCCTTCAAGTAATAGAGGAACACCCTCTTGTGCAATTGATCTCATGGCCACCGGTATTCTATCCAATGTATTTTGGAATAAAAATTTAAATCCACCATCTCGCTCAGTTGTATCTCTCTTTATTTTTGTCAATTGTTCCAATAAAGATAGATTTTTTTCCCTTGATTGTTGTCAATTGTTGTACATAGTTGATTGCAATTTATAATAGCCCATTTTGTCAAGATCCTAAACAATTACAGATCCTTACCCTTTAAAGAGGAAGCTAAAAACTTAACTGCAACATCCATCTAATTGATTTTGTGAATTGCACAGACATTTGCAATGTCTTAGATGTGGTCAATAGGGGTTGTATGATTTTATCTCGTGAAGTAGGGAATGTTTTTAATGTTGTAGCTAGTATTTGATTTATTCATTGAGCAAGTGGACTATTACTTGTGAATTTGAAAAAGGGATTTGATGGCATTGAATGAGCCATTATGATTGGTCTAAGGACCTTAGTTGATAGAGGAAATGGCTTACCAAGTGGAGGTGTAGATTGCTAGGTGGGTATGGTGATATCTATAGTCTTCTTCCTCTCCTTCCTCTACTTGGAGATAATTACAGGCACACAAATATACCTTCTTCTCTTGTCTCAAACCTAGTTTAAATTATTCTTATGTACTTGTGAAACTTGGTCAACTACACCACCGAGTTTAAACCATAGGAGTCTCCATATGTGTTGGGAATCAAGCCCCTTAAGGCCATATTTTTACCAAGACACACATCGATCTTGATTAAATGGAGAAAAAAACTTTGAAGGGATTGAATTTTGATTATTAGAAGTTGAAACTTTTTCTTGTAACTACCAATCTTAGAAATCCCAAAATGGATAGAATGTTGAAATTGAAAACCTCTCGAAACTAGAAAGTTTCAAAACTTGAATGTTATCTCTTTACAAAGGCACCATGTAGAGAGAGGTTGCAGCAGTGTTCTAAGCTTGCAAAATTGATCTCTCTTTCGTAGATACAATGGAAACACCTCAGGTTTGTGGGTATACCTATTTTGAGGCGAGTCTCCGATATCAAGGTCGGTTCCTTATTGATGTATCCTAAACTAATTTTCTGGGGTTTGAGGGTAAAAATGATTGTGAATGGATTCAAAACTGGGGTGATACACCAAATTTATGTGAATTATTTGATTGGGGACATGCACAATTGATGAGAGAATGAGTTCTAGATGTACAAGCCAATAGATTTCTACAGAATATTATGGAAAACACTTTGATGTATTGAGGGAAAGTATCACAAAAATACTATTAATTTACACATGAACATTAATATCACGCAAAAATTACTTAATTTGTAATAGGATAATATGAAATTAGGAATTCAACATTCACAAGGATTAATAAAACATATACAAGACTCCAAATAATTGGAAATGAAGAATATACTTCTCATTCAGATGGCAAATCTAGCAAAATCTGCTTAAGCACTCTTGTGTATAAAAGTCTACCTTTTTGTTCTTGAAATTGTACACATTATATAGCAAAAATTATTCCTCCCAACCTTCCTAAAAATATATAAAAACTATACTCGCCCATGCATCTTATTTTTACCGTTTATTTATTAATAAATAAAGGAATAAAAACATGCATGCTAATACAAAGAGGCATTAATAGCCTTGGTTATAAAAATACAACTCATTCAAACTGAAGTTGAATGTTCTATTTTTAATAAAGTTGGGTGAATAATTCTGCTAATAATAAACTTTGCTTGATGAGAAAGTCTTCTCCAATGCATGCAATCTCTATCTTCTTGTGCTTGATGTGACATTTGCAATTTTGATCCACTTGCCCCCTTGGATGCACATGCAAAATAATATGTCCCTGTGTGTGAGAAAAAATAAATCCTTTATTAGCAATACTTGGAAAAATATTCACCCATGTATCCATCTTGATGGGGACCACCTTTTGGTTCTGATGTTGACATCTCCTCTATCTTCTTGTGGTCACATGAAAAGATACTTTTCTACAAGTGAAAGTAATGCCTTTAATCCAAAACACTTAGCAAAATAGCTCTATCCTTACCTGTGGGGACCACATGTGTACATGCCAAGTAATGCATCCTTTTAATTTTAACTCCTTTGGTATGAGACCATTGGAAAGATTAAGATAAAATACTTTATGTACTCATTGTTTATTGGTCTTATCTATCCCATCATTGTCCCTTCTTTGACTGTGTGAAATGACATATGATAATTTGAATAATAATCAATTGATTATTATACCTTTGGCATATATACTTGATTTCAAAATCATGGGATCTTTGATCATTGGCATGCACCTTGGAATATAATGTATTTTACATATGTGTTTGGAATTGTCCACCTTTTAGTAATTACTGTTGCCGGCATTTGACTATGGGGTCGGACTAGTTTTGAACCTCTCAAAACCATTGGTGTGAACTAAGCTTGAGAAATGATTATTGGCTTTGATTTATTAAGGAGAAAACTATAGTCAACAAACATAATCATTAGTTGAGGAAGACCCCTTCTCCATGATGGACCAACCCTCAAGCTTTGTATTTTCGGTGGAAACTTAACTCAGGTTACAATTAGGGTTTCTGACCCTATGACACATGCATAGTTTTGTAACATGGGTTGAGTTATGTAATTTGATGGTGAGTTAATATTGGAATAGGATTTCAAGTCCCTAATCTTTTAGATTTCATATTTTGAGATCTAACGAGCTTGAGAAACTCTTCTAGAAATTCTTCTTACGACCTCCATGATTATTTGAGCTTTCTTTAAGGACCTTTGGTTCTGTCATGAGTTTATGAGTGTACATCTGATTCTTCTATGATTTCTAACGTTTCATAGCTCTGAGAGGTTCTGGTAGTGAATGGGCACCATCATGAAGACTTTGGGGTTTATTCTTTACGAATTCAATCTCTCTGAAGTTTTAGCATGAAGTTTTGCATTCTATTGGGGCTTTGAACTAGAGGGTTTTAAGTATGCTCGACCCTTTACTTTATTTTGTGTTCCATGACCATGGATGTTCATGGAGATTTCTCTGAGCATTTTTACTTAAGCCTCTGATTTCTTCAACAAATTTTTCATTACTCGACATTGAATCTTCCGATGTTTTCAATGCTAGGGCTCATTTTAGATTTGCCACTTTGCCATGGCCACCGCTTTGAAGGTAAGAAACTACTATGGTTTTCTCTTTTGTAACAACCCAAAATGGGTATTAATCATTTGATTAGAAAGCATCAGATTTAAAATAATTTTACTTGGGTATTTCTTCTTTGCTTTGGATTTATTTTGTTACAAGTAGACTGCTATTACTCTCTATTTAAGCTCTAATTTAGGTCCCTTTATATTCTTATCCTGCAATGTGATGCTATTTCTAGTTTGAAAATAATTTTTTCAGGTGTCGTTCATGGTAAAATTTGAGTGACATGAATCATCATGGATTTGTATTTTGATATAAGGGTTCTCTACATGATAGTTTCTCCACCTAGGAACTTTTTTAATACCTCATATGCTCTATTTGTACTTCGGGGCATATATATACTCCCGTAAAATGAAACTCCATTCGTATATTTTTTTTTTGTTTCATCCCTCTATGGCTGGTATTACATCTCTGTCACCATGGAGATTTGCATTGGATCTAGGCATCTTTCATGGGTTTCTGTTTTTTCTTATTGCTAGGAAAACTAAAATATGTCCTTTGTTTTCTTTCAATCTGAGTTGAGTTGCTTTTTCGGTCTGAAAAACCACAGCCACAATTTGAGTTCTTATGATGCTTTTATTCCTCTTATGTTATTGGAGTTTTAATAATGGGCATCATTGGAAATTTTTCACAAGCTTAAAACCACCTAGATTATGTTGGTCTTCTTGTTCCCATCTTGTGGTGCTTTGGTGATTTGGGTTTGAGCATACTGTATTACGTGCACCTTCTTGTTCAAAGGGTTTAAATTGTGAATTATTTGCATGATAAACATATGTCTTTGAACTTTATGGCTTCCATTCAGATTTATGTGGCTACATTGGGCATGAGCTGTGACTTTGCATTTGTATTGATATGTAATAATTGTTATATTGTGTTTAGGAGCCTAATTTACTCTTAATCCATTGATGTAAATTTTTAAGACTTGCTTTGAAGTCGAGAAAACTACATGATTTATCTAACACTTGCATTGGTAGTTTGTGCTTCATATGAATGTTGGATGTTCATCATTTAATACAATAGAAACTCTGAATCAACTTTGTGGTTTTACCCTTTGCATCATAAGTTTCATTCACTATTCTTGATTAAAATCCTTATGTCCTACTGCATTTGATGTTCATTCTTCTAGCTGTGTGAAGCATGATTATCAGTTTGTAATCTTATTTTATCTTGTGGAGAAAAGATTTCTTTTTCATGCTAAAACTCTTTGGATTTGATGTTTTTATGAAATGATCTGAAATGAGAACTTGAGGCTTAATATTTATTGAACATTGGTACCTTTTTAAACTGCATTCCTTACTTCATCTGTGCTTTGTAAATCATGGAAATACTATAATTTTTTCCTGAGTCTTCCTCTGATTACCATATTTTCACTTTTGAATGCATGTTCTTCTGAAACTAAAAATATAAGGAGTTAAAATAAAACCCCAAGCTCAAAATTGACGACCATTTCCTTTTGTTTTTAGGTTTCATGATGCATGCGGTGCAATTGAGAGGACAATGGAAGCGATAGTTTATAAAGAAAATAAAACCTCCTCAAGGAAATGATGGGTTTTTTTACCTCTTTACATTTTCAAGTTTATAAGTATATTCATTGTTTTTTTTTCTTTAGTTATTTCTCACTGCTTGTGTGAGAAAATATGCACAATTATTCCTCATGAATAAATGATAATATTTTCATGTAATGAGATGTATGTCCTTCCTTTCTATAATTTCCTTGATTTTTATGGATAATGAATGAACTTATACAACTAAAAACATAAATAATTCACTTAATCATAGAAATAAATAAAAAATCAAGTATATCTTATTATCACTCATTGAAAATGAAAACTGCATTGTAAAACTATACCTTTTCCTTCAAAACTACCACTGCCTACAACTTCATAACATCATGTCTAATACATGTTGTCATTCATGCCTTCTTCGGGGCATTGAAATGGTCATTTATGGTTGTTGCATAGATCTCAAGAGGGTAACAAAATGGAATGGATACATCTATGAGGAAAGGTATTTAGTAATGTACCCATGTTATAGTTTTGATCTGAATGTGACTTCCAAGACTATCTAAAACCAAACAATTAAAAATTGTATCTTTTTCCTAAGATAGATGTCCCAAATATATCCAATCTCGTAACTCAACAAATCTGAGAAACTAAAAATTTCGAGTTGACTTTTCTTCGCACATGATGCAAAAAAATACCAACACTGAAACTTTGAGAAAATTGCATTGTTGAACCTCCAAATCTCTAGAACATGAAAACTTGAAAGTCCAAAACTGAAAAATTTCTGAAATTTTGAAAATGAAAAAATCTCCAAAGACAAAAATCCCAAAAACGTGAAATTTGGAAATGTCTAAAATGACGAAAAACTTAAAAAGGCCCGAAACCTAAAATTTTGAAGTGCAAAAACCCTAAAATTCAAAAAATTATAAATTTGAATTCTAAGAATATTATTTGTAATATTACCCATTATGTATCTACTGGTGAAATTTGGACTTGTTTTGCTTATGAAAAACCTCTAAAAATCGATTCTAAAACTCTTCCTCTATGGTATAAAGTCTCAAATTGAAAATATGCAATTTTTAATGGCTGAATTCCTTGAAAATACCTTTAAATATTGTCGAAATGACTCTTGGTGTCTCACCTAGGATGCTAAATCCATTTATGCAAAATCGTAACACCCATGAATATTATGATTGTTAATGGGGCATTCTCAGTGATAGGACAACATGGAGCTATTCCCAAAGTGTGGGACTTTACAGTTGGCAAAGCTCTCCAGAGAAAGGACAACTTTCTATTCCTAAATATTGACACCACATGCCCAAATGGAGAGAAACTAATCTAATCATACCTTAATGCTTTTGAAGCAGATGAGGATAAAAGGATGTATGAAAAGTAAATCTATTCTAACTGGAGGTAATGCACCAATAAGGAATGTTGGATAATTAGCACTTTGCATAGAAATAAATCAAGAATATTTTAAGAGGATAATCTAACACCACATATCAAAATACATATTACTAACACAATTAACATTAAACACAATCCATTGATGTCACGCAATATCAATTAACTAATTCACAATAACCTTAATTGTAATGAGAGATTAGATAAAAAAATAAACACAAAACTGGATTGATAATTATCAACAAATTTATTTTATTGCTCCAAAGGTTTATAGAATACATTACATGATGGCCAAAGATAGAAAATTTTCATTACAATATCTAGTGGGAGGATTGAAATCCAAAAATTTCTCATAGACAAGAAATAAGGGAGGGGTGAAGGAAAAGTATCCAACCTTTTCAAAAGGGTCCCTCCTTAAAAATTATTGAAGAATATTTACATGAGAGGAGAGAGAGAAAATAATTTTGAAGTGATCCAAACCAATAAAAACCATCATTAGATCCCTATAATGACCGTGTAAAATTCATCTCCTTGTATCCTACCTTGTGTTCAAGGAAAATGCCTTCATAATGCACCTAGGTATGGATTTGTCTCTCTAACTTCATCAATGATTTTCACCCACAAAACTCATTAAATGTTCTTATCAGAATATTCCATGTTAAAAAGGTCTAAATTCACTTTCCGTTGATCAAATTTTCTAAAACTAGTGGAGTGTAAAGGAAATTTTTATCATTTTTGCACCTTTGTTGCTTGCATGGGTCAAAACTTCACATACTCCTCTGGTTTCTACATTTTTGCCTCTTTATTGACTTACTCACTAAAAATCCTTTCTAACGATTAAAAAAGCATCAATTTTGGTTTTAAGTTTCTAGAGTTATTCCACTTTGAAAATGGGCCACCATTTGAGCTCCTCATTAACCATCAAGCTCTGAATTGAATACAACTCGCTTGCATTTCTTGCCATCTCCACAGGTATTGGTCGAAGTAAGCGCGAGCTCCAAAGCACCAATCTACCACCTAGCACACCAACACACCATCTCAATGTCCAACACATTCACTTGGAGGGATTAATTTAAAATTTGTTGAGTGGGAGTTATTTTTTCAAAATTTCAGGGCTATTGGTTTTGGAGTTCTCCTCGTTGACATTTCGAATTTTCCCCCCAAAATATTTGAAAAAATATTCCCTTCATCTCTTAAAACGTTTATCTCTGAAGTTTGAAAACTTTAGACTTCGAGACTCCTCTTTATTTGGACTTTTCGACTCATCACTTTGGATTTTAATGCTCACCAATCTCCAAACTTCTTGTGTCGTTAACTAGCTCCAATCTTTGAAAAATCTTAGCCTATAATCTTGCAATACTCAAACATATGAATTTTGAAGTCTTCAGACATCAAACTCTCGACTCTCCTCACTCACCTCGACTCTGAAGCTTTCCTCTTCTGTATTTCTCATGCTCCTATCTCGACTAAATCCGTTGTGTTGTTAGTAAATCCTTCCCATTCCAATTTGAATTGGCACCTATCTAACTTCATTCAACTCTTCCTACTATTATGTTTTTGTTGAGCTTGAGGTGAGCCATTCTTTAATTTGATTACACAACCTTTCATCCTCATGACTCCGTTGTTGATCTATCATGGCGAGTCACCCCCGCCGACTACCAATGGATCATCATTCGTTAAGTTCCACGTCGACCCCATGCTCGAGTTATAATCCCTCAAACTCATTGAAAAACTTGACTTGCATTCATTACCAACTCATTACTGTGTATTCGTTCAAGATTTTTGAGCTGAGCTATCCTCCTCGTAGTGGCCCATTTAAAACTATTTTATAGCTCACCGAGTGAGCTCTACATTTCACCTCCATTGGTTTGCCTCAATGCCTCAAGCCTCACATGCGACTGTCTCAACCGAACATCAACATGACTCAATTCATCGAGTAGCTTACAAAAGTACTCGCGAGCACTCTAACATTCCTCTCTAATGAAAAATCCCAACTTTTTGAGTTGCTTGGTGAGCAACTTCATGAGCTAAATATTAGTTTTATGTCCTCTTAAGGCCCATAATGCAAATTATTACCTCCTAAACCCTCCACTTAGGGATTTTTAAAATTATTTGTTTTGGAGTCCCGATGGAGAATAAATGTAGGATTTTAAGAATCTTCACCCTTTCCCTTCAAATTTTCTTTCCTTTTCTAGGTGTGGGCCTGTAGGGTCTATATTTCATCATTTTAAATTTGATCTTAAGGGTTAAAACCTAGAAGAGGAAAAAAATATCAATATGAGTTTCTCTTCGACATTCACTTTGAATGTGCCTTCTAAAGCCCCTAGAAACTTCATGTAACCTATTTTCATCCTTGAGTTCTTTATCCAATGTCTAGGTCCTATAAGGTCCCCGTTGTCCAATTTTTGTTCGGGGGGAAAATTAGACCACAATAATGACACATTGAATCCCATTTGAACTACCTTCTTGGCCCCTTGGTTTTACGGGCTTTTAGAACTACTTAAATTCTTTTCTTATGAAGTAAAGTAACTAAAATATCTTACATTACTTTTTTTTTCTTCCTTTGCGGGTTTTCTATGGGTGTTTTGTTAGACTTATTTTTAGAAGTGACTATGTAAACATACTAACCTCTAAATTTAATCATTTTTGTAATTTTCTCTGAGTATCGAACTAAAGCAAATTAAAATTCCTTCAATTGGACCCAAGTGCATAAAACTATGTGAATTTTGTCTATTTTCCTCAAGATTCTTGACTGAAACTCTATCACTACGTAAGTCCATTCTTCTCAAGTTTTCCATTTTTACCAGGGGTAAAAATGGATATTAATTTGGAAGCTCACGGGGACATGTGCCTACTAGATGTGATAACCGGTGACCTCGAAGCAACCACTTGGGCATGGAGTTATCTGATACACCATGAAAATGATTTGAACTCTAAAATGCTTTCCCCTGAGCCACTTAAAAAGTGTTTAACCTAAAATTATATTTCTTCTACAAATATGATCTGTGGAATGAATGAAAAATGTAAAATTGACCCTATCCCAAAATCTAATTTCTTCACTTATTTTTAAAAAAAGATGAACTAAATCATGGAAAATATAAAGCACTGTAGAAGTCTGTGGAACACATGCTAATCTAGAATGCAATTGGAGTTACTTGCTAAAAATTATTTCCCCCATGAACATTGCCACCTCCAATGAATTTTTCAACAAAAAAAACAAACCACAACACACTATTTACAACACAAGAAAATCATACATACCCCTACTAGGGCATGTAGAGTGTACACAAACACTTCTTCTACTGAAAATAAACCTACCTACTTTACTCTAACTAGAGAAATGGGGATGTAAAAAAATCCTACAGTTGGTAGGGAGAATTAGATTCCTTTCCTCACAAACAGGGACCACGTGGCTAATTTTTTAATAAACATAGTCTTGTGTAAGAGTGAAAAATTTACTACAAGATTATTTTCCTCCAAATTATAAATGCATCAAGTAGAAAAAGACAAATAAATATTTTAGTTGTTTTACATTTGTACTCAAAATTTGTTACAACTAATCCTTGGAAAATATTTTAGTTGTTTTACATTTGTACTCGAAGTAAGCATGACTAGTGGAAAATCTTCTTTTTCCTCTAAACTAGTCAGGTTCTGGATTGGTTAAGGCTTAAAACGTTGAATGTTCCCATTCCTCGTAATCCCAACTTTAATAATGAATTATTCTTGTAGAATTTCTTGAAAAAGGTGATTGTTTGTGATTTTATTTTGACCCTATTGGTCATCTAAAAAATTGTTGATCCTCTTGCCTTGATGACCGATAAGGCATTGTCATCCTTGTTCTCTTTCCCTTTTTAAAAATGAAGACCAATATATTCTTGATTCTTGATTTCCTCAATCACCATGGATTTTGATAATTCATAGTCTTACATCTACTTCTTGTGAGGACTATTATGGGTAGTAAGGTCTTTTCAAACATCCTCCTCCATACTCGGATTCATAAAAAAAAGACTCCAAAAACGAAAGCAAGAAACTTTCAATTATGTCATCTTCCTCTAAAGTCTCTAAATCTGATTTGGTTTCTTCCACATGCTCATCTTCATGTGATGTTTTAGCTGATTCTTCTCCTTCTATTGATTCTACAACTGGTGATGGATTAACATCCTATGAGAATAGAGTGCCATTGTGAAAAATGCACCGAGAACATAAGGATTTTTATCATCTACTTTTTTTCTTGCTTGTGTTCCTCTATAACATTAGTTTTCACCACTTGTTCTTGAACCTCAATCTCCACTAACGGATTAGTCATTAATGGAATTTGTGTGATATTGAATCTTGTAATCCAATTTTTCATTTTCCTTAAAATTTATTCTTTTTTAGGATCCTTAGTTTTCTTCCCTCCTTGATTGATTTTCTGATTCTATCCTTCTTCTCAAAATGGGTTTTGGAAAACAAGAGGAGGGGTGAGTTGGTATTCAACTGGTTCTTTCATTGTTTATGGTGGAAAGGAAGCATTAATTTCTTGTTTATTTGGGGAAGGAGTTTTAGAAGGGAAAAGGGTAGAGAATTGAATATGGGATGGAATATATGAGGAAAAATAAATGGAATCCAAAATTGAAGTAGCATGTGGAAGGCAAGGGAGTTATACCTTAGGCTTAGGTAGTTGGCAAGGCATATGAAACATACATTACAAAGGTTTGGGAACATCCAATTATAGGGATCAATTTCATTAGATCCATTTGTCTCTAATTATGGAAATGAAGAAATGAAACTGATCATTCGAATGAGAGATTATATCTAGGGAAAATTTTAAGGGTTCCTCTGAAAATATTTGGTGAATATTGGTAAAACTACTTTTAAATGTATGGTGAATTGCGGAAAATTTGTTTCGTGTGATAGGTGATTTTTAACGTAATTGTGGGAATGGTTGAGCCTTATCCATTAGCTTTATGATGTGGTAGAAATAATATAAAGAGAATGATACCGATTAATAGCATTCTACATGCTACTAGGCGGTAGCATTCTACATGCTTCCGACAATTAAAATTGTGCATGCTATCGGCTGTACCATTCTACATGCTACCAACCAAGAGCATACAAATTACTACCACCTAGTAACGGAGATAGAATTCTACAAGTTGATAGCGTGAATAATGCTACTTTGGTTTGTAGTATTCAAAATGCAACCATCCGGTACAATGCGAGTGCTACCGCTTAGTAGCATTCTAGACACTTTCGATTGGTAAAATTCAGCATGCTACAATTGATAACATTCAAAATGATACCATCCTCGGCCTATAACATTCATCATGGTACCACTTGGTAGCATCTAATATGCTATCGACGAGTAGCATTCTGTATGATATTGGTCATTAGCATTCTACTTTTTGAATCTGGTAGCATGAAGAATCCTATCGGCTGATAGCATTCTCTATGCTACTGGCTGTTAACATTCTATATGCTACTAGACGGTAGAATTATACAATCTACTAGAAAGTAGTATTCTCTATGCTATCAATTGCTAACACTTTTAATGTTTTCGACAGTTGGTATAAATGTTGTTGTTGGTCATCTTTAATTTCTATAAATATACAAAGGCATTAATTTTTTCTCCACACAATAGAGAGAAGCCATACATTACCGAAAAATATCCTAAAGATGAAACTTGAATGTGAAAGGACATACAAAGGGGGAGAATCCATAATGCCAATGACATCTACAATAAGGAATTTTATAACAATTTGAAAAAATGCCAAGAATAAACACTACTTCCAGAGAGCCGAAGAGCCCAAATAAATCGGCAACAAATATGATGAAGTTTTCATTCAAGATCCCCGTATTTCGTCAATTGTACAAATTTCTATAGGATCTTAATGCATTTTCTCAATGGATCGAAGAAACCAGTTTCATAGGGATAGTGTGTATGCCCCAATTTCAAACACACCACATATCACTTAACAATCTTCTACTCAACCATGACACTTAAACTTTCACATTTTATCATACACTCCCATCTCATGTAGAGTCATTTCAAACGTCACCTAATGAAGTTAAGTGTCTCGCAGGACTACCACACAAAGATGTGGATGTTGTCACGATGAAGGTTTTTTTATCAAATGAAAAATCCTAGTATTTGAAGTCTAATTTTTAATTTTGTATTCATGTAGTTGCAATCGCTTTCTTTGCTTGTAAGTTTATTTTCTTTTTTAAAACATTACATTTTCATTATTTTCAATTTAACAAAGTTTTTAGCGTATAATTTACTAAAAAATATTTCTCCTTATTGTAATGACAATTACGAGTTTCACAAAACCATCTAAAACAAGGATTCAACTAAAGTATTTCATCACTCATTTCGTAGGTCGTTGTATGGTTCTTCCAGGCCATAATTCTTTTACTAGGTCGATATAAAAATATTTCTTAGTGGGCTTTAGCATATATCGTTTGTAATTTATATGGGAAGAAATTTGATTGGTGCAACAACTTATCCTTCGGGATAAGAGCTGGTTTGGAAAATATTCATTTTAATGAGAATGCTACTATAATCTCAACAAATTCTATTCTTGGTTTATATTTTAAATGAATTAACAATTTACTGTTAAATTATAACAGAAGGTGGCAGTTGTGGCTGCATCACGAAGGGATGTTGCTATTAGAGATCATTTACCACTCTAGGTTTAAGAGATTTTATTATTATTTCGACAATCTAAAAATAGAGGAGGACACCCCTCCACCTACTAAAAATATGAGGAGTTCCATAAACCCTCATACCCAATCAACCAAAATACCACAGGCATTAATCACAGGTATTTTAATTTATAATGTATATATGTTTCAAAATATTTAAAAATAAATGTAATTAATTATATAAAACTTGTATGTGTTTCAAATTTTATCACAATTTATATTGTTATGCTTTGTAGAAAATACAAACAGAACAATATCATATCATTGGAATCAAACGCAAGATGTAGAAATATATTCAATACCTTAGTCTATTACACTAGGTTTGAACGTCTTATTTTTAGATTTTTATTGATATTTTTATATAAAATTCAACAGTCTAAAAGATCTTTAATTCTTAATTTAGTTTTAGGTCACACCTACTAAGATTTTTAGTCTAATCCTCCACAACCACCACATCAATCGAATCGGGATTCATTTGCACCTCAACAACAATCCTTTCAATAAAGTAATTTTTATAATCTTATATGAATTTATCTATTTTTCATTGCTATAATGTTTGAATTTTTAATTTCATCATATTATTTTAAAAATTACAATTCAATGTCTCAGGGCCTCCAATTATGCACCCACTAATGCACCTCAAGAATATGAGGAAAAGGTTCATTTTCAAGAATATTGCATTCATTCAAAATTTGTAAGAAGGGAAACCTTAATTTTGCTTCTAACTTTCCAACGTTTTCATTGGGTAATGTTCCTTTTGGATAGAGTGTTTGGCTATTGAGCGATAGTGAGTTAGATGAGGAGTATCCTGGGATTGAAAAATACTTCAGGACGCGAATAGTCAATCCCAAGATATGATTCATGCAAAAAGGTATCCGTTTCCAATAAGACAGAAATATTAAGAGCACCATCTCTAGTACAAACCGACACCTTAACTAATGACCAGAAAAACTAACTTTTCGGTTTGTGTTATTTTTGGTGATAACACATAAACCAATATTTATATTATTAGGAGGTTGAAGATTTAAAATTGTGGGATTATAGGGCTACATTTATGATTAAATAAATAAATTCACAATATAAAAATCACAACCAAAGACATATATTCTATTCTTCACATCAAAACGAGCCAAAAAAGTTTGATATTTTATTGAATCAAGTTGTGTTGTGTTCTCTATCATTTGATAATAATTATGATGATGAAGTGTTAAATATAATTTTGAAGAGAGTTGCAAATTTAAATTCAGAATCAAAATCCTACCTCAATATGTGGTTGAGAGATACGAGCCTTATAGTTATTGAAAATGCAAAATGAGATAAGGTAGTTCCGATTATTACTAAATTTTCAAGTATTATTTTCATTGTTTGAAATTTTACTAATAGTTATTATCTTTTGAAATGCAATCAAATTATGAGTATTTGGAAAATGAAGCTATTATGCTTGATTTTCATTTAAAAATTTCCACACAAATTTTAAAGGAAGTTATTGAATTGAAAGTGAAGCTTATTATATTAAAAAAGAACAATAATACCTTGAGAATAATTACAAAGGAAAATGGAATGGATCCAAAGATACTTTTGAAGAATCCAACTAAATAGGATCAAACATTATTGTTTCCTTGTGAAGTGGAAAATCAAGAAAAAGTGACTCTTTCGAATATTGATGGTACTGCAAATGAGCTAGTTCGATCTGGTGTTTTCAAATAAATTTCTTTAGTGCAAGAGAAATAATCACATAGATGAGAATATTCTCAAGGGTGAATATGGAAAAAAATTATGAAATTATTATTATTGTTTTAGAATCTTTTTATAATACAATTTCATATTATATGACAATATTGCAAATTCTGAGACTTTAATCGGTGTGGATTTTTGTGTTTTAGTTTTACTTTTGTTATATTGTTTAGAAGATATTCAAATTGATTATGAATGTGTTTGTTATTCTCGATTTTATTTGTTATATTTATTACATGGAAAATTAATTATTATTATAATTTTTAAATACTTTGATGACGAACAATGAACGTCAAGTAGCAATTATGTGTCAAAGAACAAAATAAAAATTAATTAACAATGTTGGCAACTAAAAAAACTATATGGTTTTGTATGTTAACTATATTCATGCGTAATATCTTGAAAAATAGTGAAAATTTTCCAATAATGGAATTTTTTTTTTTCATTTTAAAGACAATAGAAGAATAAGTATGACACATTTAAAAATCTATAAAAAAACACATTGCAACATTGAAAAAGTATTAAAAATGAAGAGGAGTATATCAAAAATAACAATATACATAATTATAATCGAAATCACGATATGAAGTTTTATTTCAATAGTAAAAATGTACGATCGGTATTATTTATTCAATTTCATCTAGGTCAAACAAAAAAATTTCATGAAAACTCTTTTTCCCAACACTTTTATCTAATATTTCCCTACAATTTTTAGTCACAATTTCATTGTTATCTATAGTCCTTGTATCGTATTATTGGTCCCTCTACTCTCTAAAAGATAATTCCATATAGCCTTTACCTATTCGAATGAAAGGTATTAACATAATATCATGAAACATACAATCTCAAGCAAGTGTCGGTATTTTTATCAAGCCTTTTCATATATTTTGAATTTATAAATGTTAATGCACTAAAAATATTTCATCTTCAACAAATCCCAATATAATTCCTTGACACAGTTCATACAATTTGACATGCTCATTTATGATTTCACGAAGAGTGTAACTATGATACAAATTTTTCCATGGAAGTGTAATTGTTGCCTTCTTTGGTAGATCTTCCAGTAATTCAAATTGTTCCTTCATTTCCTATCCGAATAAGTTGATTGCAATTCGATAGTTTCCTTAGAAGAATCCCTTTAATCTAAAATCTATTACATTCAATTGATTATCAAAATTGTTTAATTATAGTACCCATGTGTCATTTAAATGAATCTTATACAATACCCCTTATAGGATTCCAAAATAAAGGACCGACAACTATCATGGCCTCAAGAAGCTCTCAATTTTGAAGCGATCTTTGATCTTACTAGATAAGCATTGCGATATTTTATGAATTTTTTCATTGTTTCAAATATAATAGCATCATGTAAATTACATGTAATAGGAACTTCTTCAAGCTCGATATAACAATATCCACTCGTTTTTCGTATGTGTGCATTTTAATCTCTTTCCAATTAACAGAGATACATAGATGACCATATATATTGAATCTAAAGTAGATGTTAGGATCCTTTAAATCATCAAAGCTTTCCGGTGATTGAATACATGTCCTTTAAAGCATTCATCAAATTTATATAACTATCTAGATTCGACACACCCTTTTCCCCGAACTCGATGAATTCATCTATATATATGGACCGTTCTTGTGCAAGTTTTGTTATGCGATCCATCTTATTAAACATTGGAAGAATCCCGCAAAGTGTTAACCATGGTTTTAAGTTTGTAAATCAGTAAAGAAAATATTTTTCCCTATTAACTTTCCTACAATTATTTTACATGAAACCAATTAATGATGGATATTCCTTAAAAACTTTGTGTACGAGGCTCATACATAGAAATGCATCTAGTATCAACATCTTTAAGAAGTTTCTTACCATTTGTGACCCCAAGTGAAAACTTCAAACTCTAGAAAATTTTAAGACTACTTTACATATAGGAATGCACTTCATAGATGAGATCTTTAAATTTCTCAACACATTCAAATGTGCTTACTATCATATATATAAGATTTGTCATAGGAGCCATGGAATGAATAAGAATAATGCAAGGAGAAAGAAATGTTTGGAGATGCACACATAGACCATTTATGTGACCACTGCATCACTAATGCACCATCAACACCAACACAAGTCAGATTTTCAGCTATAAAATAATTATCCATTCTTGTGTTTTCCTTCAAATTGGATATCACCAATTTGAAAAGATTTTCAGAATTGAAATTTTCTTGAATTTTATGAACCTATACTAGATTGAGTGTTACGGTTTGGTTTTGGAATGTATATACATGAATGAAAACCCAAGAAGTGTTTTCAATAGTTGTAACCTCATCAATTGAAATGGAGATGAAACTTGCATTGTTTACATTTTCTTCCAGATCTTCTTGTTCAACAATCGCAAGACATCTTGGCATTTCAAATAAACTTCTCTCTGAACAATGTGAATTTGGAATCTTTGGAAACCCATTGAACTTGTTCAATTTTTTATACTATAAAAATTCTGAAATTCATCTACCCAATTTCAAAATAAAGATTTTGGTTGAAAACTAGGAGGTTTTTAAATACATATTTGCATTTATAGCTTTTCCAAAATTTGTAGTTATGATTCCTCCTTTATCCTAAAGTTTTATAGTGTGTTTCATCTTATTTTCATAATCCTCCTTATATCTTACATGTATGCACTCTTTCAAATTTTTATATCTCCGAGTATTCGTTATTTTTCCATCATTGTCGGTGACTATGTAATATAATTTTCCACAATGTTTCTCTACGAGTTTCCAATTTAAGTTCTATTCTATGTTCTTTGTCGATTTCCAAGTACAAATAACACATATAAAATCATTGGGAGTATCGTGACCATTGTCAAGATATACAGAGCTCACTAAATGGTTATTTTTCTACCCAATTTACTTGAAAGGACATTCCAACTATCCGGGATATTTTCTTCTTTCTACTACACTTATTTTTATAAAGGTTTATGTCATTATAATCTTCTGCTAAAATATTTTCATTTGAAAATTTATCTATTAAAAGAATTTGGCATTCGGGATAATCTTCAAATTTTTTTGTGTATGCGTCAATAAAATATTCATATACTAAATTAATTGTTTGTTTAGGGTTTATGTTCTAGTTTACTATTTCATTTTGAATAAAATTAATAGAAGGGGTCTTTGTTTTCAAAAATGAAAAATGTTTTGATTATAAAGATATTAACCAAATTAAATTGTACTAATGAAAAAGAGGAAAATGTCAAATGGTTATGATAATATGTTACAACTTACTAGTGCCCTTGTTCATATTTCCAGTGGAAGCAACTTGGGTCTTCATTTTTTTATTAGGGCTGAAAAAAATTACTATGCTACCTTTTCTTTTTTGTTTTTCTACCTTTTGTTGATTCTTGAGAGAATCCATTGTACCTAGCCATAAAAATATTTAAATTACCTAAATTTAATAAACATTATAACAATTTTAAATTTTGTAAATGCAATTAAAATAACATTAGATGCTACAAGATAGTAGCATAATACATGGTATCGAGAAGGCAACATGCACGATGCACTCCCAACCAGTATCGAGAATGCTACTGATACGGTAGTATTAGACATGATACTAGTTGGTAGGATGAGGCATGCTACCAATTTGTAGAATGCGAATGCTCTTGGTTGGTATCATGCGGCATGCTAGTGGATGGTACCATACAACATGGTACCGTACGGTAGCATTCTCCATGCTACTAGTCGACAACATTCTATATTTTATAAGTTGGTTGAATTTTGAATGATGTCGGTCAATACCATGCCTCATGTTACCAGTTGGTAGTATACTTTGCATGCTACCGAGAAAAATCATGTAATATGATACCATTCAGTAGCATGTAGTATGCTACCACCGACCACTAGCATCCTTCAAGTTTTTGGATGACATCATATAGATGCTAGATAGTCTGCTACATACATGCTATAGATCACACTAAATTACCTTTAAAGTAGAAAGGAAATATCCACATATATTGACCAATCCTCTAATTTTGTATGTGGAAAGTGTTGGTGCTCAATTTAGTCTTGCCTCATTTGTCCTTGAAATTCTTCGGTCTGCGGCTCTGTCGTGTTTTCTATCTCCCGTATTGATGCATGAAAACCCCGTCCTCCATTTGGATTCCATAATAAGTCACTTCTTTTCGTTGAGGATCACTTTTAATCTAGAATTTTTTTTTGTTCCTCTATCCATGTGAAAATATTTGTACCTTTGGTGAAAACTCGGGTTTTTCCTTTTTATTTGTTTTCGATAGTCACAATTTATTTTCCCTGTCAAATTTTGTCCCATTATCTTTGGAAAAGTGATTGAATGTGGCTTGGAGGATCATATTTCAATTTTATATCATTTCCAAATTCTTTGTCCTTGAAGAAGATTCATTTCTGGTGCATCTAGCGATTTTCCTACATTTTATAGTTTGACGGTTGTATTTTTACCAAAGTGAAATTTACATCTCATCATCAATGGAAATGTGACCAATTCTAGTTAGACATGGCTCGGTGGGGCACTTTGAAAACTCTAAATCTAGGTTCAACTCAAATCTTTTCAACATGGAGGGCTGACACTCATCTAAAAATTCACCTTTTGGTTTGACCTTGGAGATGCGTCGAGGGACACGTGGAGGTTTCAACCGCCTTGCTAGGACTTAGAGAAGTTTTTCATGTGAAAAATATAGCTTTGGTATACAATGGACACGTGAAGGGCCGACACTCATTTGAGGATTCACCTCGGGTCCAACCTTAACAATTGCAATAGGGAGACATGTGGAAGCTTCCGTTGGCTCTGCTCTATACTTAAACTTATCAAATCAATTTTTTAAGTCCTAGGACACATGGAGGGACAACGCCTATTTGGGGACCGGCCCCTAAGTTTTATTTTAAAGAAGAGTCAGGAGAAAAATTGGAGGCTTCCGCTCACTCTTCCCTTGCTTGGACTTTTCAATGGCTAAGGAAAATTGTCTCGGACCCCAGACACATGGCACCTTCCACTAATCCTCCAAATTTTTTAACAAATCTATTGGACTGAGACACGTGGTGAGCCCACACTTGTTTAGGGTATCTGCTTTTGAGGACCATACCAAAGGTGCACCAAGGTGACACATGGAGGCTTCTACGGCTCCTTTTTACTGAAATTCTTTCAAAGGCCAAAAGGTGTTTTTGCTTGGTTAGGGCACGTGGAAGGCCCACGCTTCTTTGGAAAGTTTCCCCTGTACTTATACTTTGTGGTTGTTCCAAGGAAACATGTGGACAACTATAATATAAATATGAGAAGGGGAAAAATAAATGGTTGTTGTACATTGTGCTGTTTTTCCTCCATTTTCACTCCAAGACTCTTGAAGATGTGAATACACACTATTTTTCATCATTTTTTGATGAAAATACTTGTCATTTTTTCTTCAAAGTGCGATTGAGTGGATTCGAACTTAATTTGTGAGTCCAAGGCTTGGATCGATATTTTGAAGTTGGAGTTGCTTAGGCATTTGAAAAATGTGAATTACCGAGAGAAGATGGATGCGGGGTAGAGTTATAGAGGAAAAGAGGGAAAAAGAAGGAAATGATGGAGGTTGTAGGTACCAAATATGAAAAGGTGTTTCCTCGAGAGCGGAAAAGATTACTTGTCGAGATCCAGGTTATGCAGAGCCTCTAGAAATTGATTAAAATTGGGATTTCTCGCATGATAGAACCAGAATTATTAAAAGGAATGCCAAAAATTTATGGCATGGCATCCTAGTCATTAGTCGAGGGTCTGAGAAATGTGATCAATTCATAATTGGTCCACCTAGCAACTTTCGGATGTGAATTTGTTAAACGTTGCTTTCTAAGGAAAATTGGTAACAAACAAAGGTCCCTTGAATATTCTTATTTTTTGGGGGAAAATTTGGGATGAGTGAAATTTATAAATGCAATGAGAATACTCTTTTAAAGGTTTGGGGGTTGAATTCTTAAGAGAAAATTTTAGAGAGTCTGTCTTCCTGAGAGACCAATCTGAGATACCTAGTTAATTTCTTCTATGTTATATTTTCTATCATGTCAAGTTGGTTACAGATGTATAGCCATTGAAGAGAACTGATATGTCTCTTAGATATTTCCCTTGCTAATGAATCTAATCAATTTCAAGTTAATTTGTGTTAATCTTGGAGCAATTTATGTCTGCTTTGTTTAAGAATGTCTGCAAGTAGTTTTTTTATTCCTATTGTAATCTTGTATTAATGTCACTCTAAATCACAATGATCTTGTCCTGTGACATTTTAGTGGAATTTGAAGATTCATTTCAAGAAAAGCCTTCATCCTGTGATGAGATAAAAAAATTTAAAATCACTTCACTATCATTTGTTGATAAAGATTGTTTGTAAGCCTTCGAGTGTATCTTAAGCATGAGGAACCAGGGGTCTTTAATGTTTTATTAAGTCTTTAGCTCGAGCCTTCATGTTAGATTCTCAAAGATTGTGTGAAAATGTGTAGATTTGGGCCTCCATTGAAGCACACCTTCCCAGGCTGAAGGAATATCTTAGCTATTTCAAGCTTTACTGTCATTTAGCTTTCCAATTGTCATGAACTCTCTCAAAGATCTAGTATAATCAAATTTATTCTTGTTAATCTCCCACAAAAATTATTCTAAAATCATGAATCTGTCTTGAACTACCCCCGTTTTGTCTTGTATATCCACAAAGGAAAAAAATCGATTTACTAAAATTTATAGAACAATCAGGGGTTTCATAATGTCTTCAATAACCTAAGCCTTGTTTTGAAAGTATCTCCATCTTTTAGAAGTGATAACTCTTGAGAGTTAAATTATGGATTATTGATCATAATTTCCCAAGGTTTTCTTCATAAAATTTGTGTAGAAGAAAGACATCCTCATCTCCTTCATCAAACAAAGGTTACACTACGGGTTATCCCACCCCAGGTCGAAAGGCACGACATAAAGTAATGAGGATATGTCAAATCCTCTTGAAGGTGTTATCCATCTCTCCACAAATATGAGTGACAAAGGGCTAGTTATGATCTATCTATGTCTAAACTCTGTGTCAAATATGTGATGTTGCTCAGCTTGAAAAGGAGAACTAATTTGGATAGCAACACTAGTGGCATCATTGCTGAGGAATCTTTAAATTATTTTACAAATGTAACCCATATAGACCCTGGTAATGCTTCTTACAAATTTTGAAGTGTAAATACATTGCTGAAACATCATTCTCTATTAAGATTTGTAAGAATTGTTCAAAGTTGTAAGTTCTAAGTGTAATATTTCCATCTTATACAGTTATTGCACTAAAGTTTGTATCATCATTGAAAAATTTCGGTAAAAGAAGAGTAGGTCTTGTAAGCTTTGCATGAATCTAGTATTGACAGACATTTTAAAGGTCTTTCATAGTGCATTTACAAAAACTAAGGTGAAAATACTTAGGGGCGAATCTGTCTTGTTTAAATTCTTAATAAATACGGTGTCTTAACATATATCAAGTAAGATTTGTCATTAATCTCTGCAAATATGGAAGGAAGAAGATATTTCTTCATCAAGGACCCTATTAGAAGGTTGTCTCAAGAGATAAGAAATTCTAATTCGAAGGAAGAATTATTTAGAAGGTTGTTGGAGATCAAGCATCAAGAAAAGAGATCTCCGTTGCTTAAACTAATTAGCATGTGGTTGAATATTGCAATACTTCTTCAAGTGAATCTCAATCAGGTAGTCTCTTTTTTGAATTGAATTATCCATTTGGAGAGGGTCCTTCTTTTGTATTTGAAAAATTTACATCTCATTATATCCTTGTATTTTCCAAAGTTTATAGAGTTTTCCAAGAAACAGAGCCTTTAGAGGGAATTCATTATGAGAATTGCATCCCTATACCACACAAACCCCTCACTCCTCATCATTTTGTTTCTCCTATAATATCACCTCCTCAAAATAATATGGCTCAGCCTCCACCTAGACCTCCATTTTTGTTAATACTTTTGGTCCTATCAATTGTAGAGTTATGGCTAGCTATCCAAATGTTGTGCTACAAGATGTGAGAAATAGATTACCTAAGTTTCAAGGAAATAATGAAATCACTGATGATAAGCACTTGAAGCTCTTTATCAATATGAAGGAGTACTTTAAAATAGAATTTGAGGATGTGTACATTAAACTGTTTATCCATACTCTAGAAGAAGATGCAAGGGACTAGTATAAATATTTTCCAAACAATTCCATTGATTCTTGGATAGAGATGAAAAATGATTTTAGATTGCATTATGGAGATAAAATAAACCCTAGGTTTCTTTTATCAAAATTTAAAAATATAAAAATAATCCTAATGAATCAGTGCATGATTTCAATAAAAGATTTAGAAAAACATAAAGAATACTACCTGTTAATTTGAGGTCATGTGATGAATCATGTTTGATAAAGTATTCAAATGCATTTGATAAGATATATGCTTACTATTTAAGGGATAATAACCATGGAACTTTGAGACAAGCCTTTACGATGGATCAATAAATTGAGAACAACATTAAAGAAGTTGGAAAATCTCCTAAGATGGAGGGTGTTAAACTGATTAACCCAGAGAAGTGTCAATCAAGTAAGGCTATGGATGTTGAGGAAGTTGTAAAGACTTTGGATGGAGCTATCAAATAAAATATATTACAAGCTAGCCGGGGAGAAAAGGGAATTGGACAAGTTTCTCAAGGTCAGCATAGCAAACAATGACAAGATAGATTTGCAAATCATCCTAGAAATGATCAAGGTATGATGACAGAGGTAAAGGACCCATGGGAGATAGATAACCCCAAGCCGGGAAAATAGAGTAGTTCCTAGTCCTCTAATTGTCATAGTTGTTGTTGTTGAAGATACAAATGAAATTGATTGGTGTGACAAATGTTTCTTACCCCAGCTACCATGCGAATTAGATCAACAAGTTGAAGAATATGATGATGATAATAACACTAATTATGATGCATGCATGGTGGATTTCTCTACAAGCTCATACAAAGGAGAAACTTCAACTGAAGTAATAGGTGTAATAAGCGTAGAAAGTTTTTGGGATTCCATTCACTTTGGGTACCTCTTCTTCCTCCCTCTCACACTTTATAAATAGAAATGGTAGAAGCTTTCAAACTTCCTAATAATGATTTTGAGTACCTAATACCTCTAATGATTAAGAATTATGAAGGAGGAATCCCTTTAGAAGAGGATAAACAATTGTTAATGAATGTTGTTTTTCCCAAGAAAAAGAGCATAACAAAAGAAGTAATCCTTTTAAAGGGGCATGGCCTCAAGCCAAACCAAAAACCCCAGTTATCACTAATGTCCCAAAAGAAACTCTAAAGAAAGATGCATCTGGTAAAGGCCTTGTTGTATAAAGTAGAATTGGTGTTCCCAACAATGCCCAAAATGGGAAAAATCTTGTGTCATCCGATGAGTTTGTCAATATTTATCCAAATGTTGCTTTTCCCATGTACATTGCTTATAATATTTCCCAAGTCTTGAGTCGAGATCTAGATTTTTGTCCCAATTGTAGAATCGCTTAGGACTCTTGAGCACAAGAAGATGGATTTTGAGTATTTGGGATTGGAAGAAGATAGGAGTACCTAAGGCAAAAATATAAATAATGTAAAAACTCCTCCTCTAACCATTGTAGACCTATAAAAACCACCAGCATTGGAGGAGATAGGTGAACCACCTGAAGTTTACTCGAGAACATATTTGGTTGAGTCTAAATTAAATGTTGATCCATTATTACAACAGTGATTATTAAGGACATGATGCTACACAATTATATGTTTGATTCTAGAACATCATGCAATGTTATACCTCTAGAGGTCATGAATTAATTGAACATTAAAGTGACAACATCTTATGGAAAGTGTACTACAATGAGTTCTAGAGAAGTGCTAGTTTTAGGGTGTGTAAAAGCTATAGTGGTATAACTTGCAGCTTATCTAGGTAAGAAGTTGAAACTTAATGTTGTTATTGTTGATTGACCTGCTGTTATCAAGAAAGTGGGCTGTAAGTGTTGGTGGAAGTGTTCATATAGATATGTCTTTTGCCACCATTCCAATTGAATTCAGCCTTGTAAAGATGTATGGAAAGAAGAAGATGTTGCCTCATTGAACATCCCAATAATAATTCTTATAAAGTGTTGTATGTTGATTTAGATGCTTGATAAATTTTTTGGGTTTGCTGATGGAAAAGAGCACAAGATTGATTAATGTAAATGTCTTGAACAAGTAGGTTTTCCTTGGAACTTGTTATTCAATGGAGATTGTTCCAAGTTTGGAAATGGTGTTGGTATTGTTCTGATTTCTCCATGTCATGAAGAGTTTATTTTTTCCTTCAAACTCAATTTTAAATGCACTAACAACATTACTGAATATGAAGCATTGTTATTAGGTTTGAGAATTACATGGAAATATGGTGTAAAGGATATCATTGTCAAAGGATATTCAGAACTGATTGTCAAGCAAATTAGAATATTGTATGCTACTAGAAATCGAGAGAATGAAACAATACAAGTATGCACTGTGGTATTTGATTGAAATGTTTAACTCATTTAATATTATGCACCATGATAGAAACTTTAATGTTGTTGCATATAATTTAGCAAAGCTAGGATCCATATTTCGAAATTGTATGCAATATCTTCCATTTTTGAGTATGATGTTGAAATACTAACAAGGCCATTTGTCACGACAATGTTAAAAATTTGTAAGTGTTCAATGATAACGCCTAGGTGAAATGGTTTATGTAAAACCAAGGTGAGTTTTTGACCAAAATATAGATTGGAAACCAATGGTGTGTGTTTTGATGGAAAGGAAACTTTATTTGGCAAAGACATCATCCAGTAAAGACAAACATGATTCCCAAAGGTTTGGTGATGCTTGAATCAAAATTCGATAACGTTGATTGATTGCATTATTAATAGAAGTATGTTGGTTTCAAGATATGTCAAGAGAACGACCCAAGTACATAGGAAAAACCACTTAAAATATGGTTAGGAAGCAATCTAAGAAAGGAAGAGAAGCAGTCCTATGTTAAATTGTTTAAAAAATATCAAGACTACATAGCTTAGCCTTACTCTAAGTTGAAGGCATACAGGAAAGATTTGTTCCAACATGAAATTCCTCTTGAATCTAATGCCAAGTCTTTCAGGAAAAAACAAAGGTCGATCAGTCCACTCCTTTCTTTGAAGATGAAAGAACAATTGAATAAGTTAAGGGATGGAGGGATCATTCAGCCCACAAGGTACTCATCTTGGGTTACAAATTTAGTGTCTATAAAAATAAAAAAGAATGGTGATATAAGGATGTGTGTAGACTTTAGGAACTTGAATAAAACATCATTGAAAGATAATTACCCTCGTCCAAACATGGAGAATATGCTACAATTGGTAACTGGTTCTAAATTTTTATCCACTTTGGATGGTTTCTCTGGCTATAATCAATTTGTTGTGAAGAAGTCAGAAAGAATAAAGACTACCTTTACCATTCCTTAGGGAACTTATGTCTATGTTAGGATTCCTTTTGGCTTAATCTATGCTGAAGAAACTTTCCAAAGAGAAATGGATGTAGTGTTTTCTAGTTATATTAATGATTTCATTTATGTTTATCAAGATGATGTAGCTGTGTTTTATAGAAAAATAAATGATTACTTGCAACACTTGGAGAGAATTTTGTTAAGGTGTAGATAGTATGGCATATCATTGAATCCCAAGAAGTGCCATTTTGTAGTGTAAAAGGAAAAGCTACATAGTAAGATTGTATCAAAGGAAGGGGTCATGATTGATCCCAAGAGAGTGAAATCCATCAACAAGGTTCCAATTCTTAAAACTAAGAAGAAATTTCAATCCTTCTTTAGAAAAATAAACTTTATCAAAATATTTTTGTCTAATTTTGTGAAGCTAACCATCTGAATTACTAACATGTTGAAAAAGGACCAAGTTATCAAATGGGAAGAAGCTTCCATTCAATATTTGAATGGGATCAAGGAAGCACTAAAGCATGCCCCTATTTTGGCATCTCCAAATTCCAAGAATCATTTTCAATTGTTTTATTTTTCTCAAAAAACACCATTTCATATGTTTTGTTGCGAAAGGATGATGAAGGGGCTAAGAGACCAATTTCCTTTTTAGTAAGGAATTACAAGGAGCTAAGTTGAAGTACACCATCATGGAGAAGAAAGCATTTGACTTGGTGAAAGAAACAAATTTTTCAGACCTTACATATTGAGATCTAAAGTTGTTTCTTATATTCCCCACACCATGGTGAAAGATATCTTATCAAAGATGGAGGTCGCAATAAAAAGATACAGATGGGTAAAAAATTTATAGGAATATGACATGGACATCCAAACCATGAAATTGATAAGATATTTGGGCCTAGCTAAGCTTATGTCTTAGAGCAAATTAAAAACTATTGAGGTGAATGAAGTAGAAGGAGAAAGGGTGGATTTCCTTGAAAATTTGGTAAGCTTTGAATGGTACAAAGATATAATATTGTATCTCAGACATCTATGTTGCCCTAAAAATTTGAGTAAAAATTAGAAAATATCTCTTAAGTTAGCCTCTCAAAAATATGTGATTACTGATTTTGGGTTAGCTTAGAAGAACCCGGAAGGAGTGCTCTTAAGATGCATTGTTGAGGATGAATCCCCAAAGGTAATTGTTGATCTCCATGTAGGATTTTGTGGGGAAATTTTGTTGGAAGAGTTACAAAAATATTGAGGGTTGGTTATTGGTGGTTGACTCTCTTCAAGGATACAACTCTATTGGTTAGGAAATGTTAAAGTTGACAGTGTTTTTCTGGAAGAATGAAAGCTTTAGGATCCCTTCCTTTGCAGCCTATGTTAATTGAAGCCCCATTTAAGAAATGGGGAATGGAATTCATTGGAAGAATTTCAGATCCTTCTAGTGCTGGTCTTAAATGGATTTTGGTAGCCAATGCTTATTTGACTAAGTGGGTGGAAGAAATCCCCACCAAGAAAGCAACACACCAAATTATCATGGACTTCATGCTGAATCAAATCATATGCAAATTTCAAGTGCTAGCTAAGATTATTGCTGATAATGCCATGAGTTTTAGAGCCAAACCTTTGGTGGTAATGTGCAAAAGAGTATGAAATAAATTTGACATATGATTATAACTATAATCCCCAAGAGCTAAACAAGCTGAGTCCAGCAATAAAAATTGTTTAAGATCATTAGTAGAAACTTCAAGCTAAACAAAAATAAGTGGGGTGAGAAAGTGAATTTTGTTGTTTGGGATGATAGAATCACCGTAAAAAGAGCTACTTGGTAAAATCCCATTTGAGTTGGTATATAGAACTCAAGCTTTGATGCCCCTTCATTTGTATTTTTCTTCATTTAAGTTTTTTCAACAAATTTAAGATCAAGATTAGTCCATATGATGAAGAAAGAAGGGAATCCCATCAGCAGCATGTGAAGTTCAAAGAAAATTTGAAGAAGTTATTTGATAAAAAAGTGACTCCAAGAGCTTTCAACATTGGGGATCGTGTACAATTATGGGATAGTAGTCATGAAGATAAGGGAAAGTATGGTAAATTTGATGAATTATGGATGAGCCCTTACTCAATTTATATATGAATTGGTGAAAATACATTCTTCCTAAAAGACTTAGATGGGGAACTGCTGCTTGGACTACTGTTAATGGCATGAATTGGAAACATTTCCTTGAGTGATTTCTCATATCAAGGTATTCTCCGTTGTATAGTGTATAATATTTTGGTTTCTTTCTGATTTCATGTTTTTTCTATTTTTTTTGTCCTAGTCCTTGGCGGCCGTTTTGTTGGTTTCTCGGTTTTCCTTGGGGAGTTGGTTATTATTGTTTTTCTCTGTAAGATCGTTCTTTAACTGCATTTCCCAATGGTTTATTTTTGGCACTTGGTCTACTATTTGTTCTTGTGGCACTCACGGGCGGTGCCAATCTTGGAGTCGAGCTGATGTTGGGTCTAAATTTAGTCTCGCCCTATTTGTCCTTGAAATTCTTCAATTTACGCAGCTCTGTCATCTTATTTATCTCCCGTATTAAAGCACGAAAACTTTGTCCTCCATTTTGTTACCATGATCAGTTCCTTCTTTTGGTCAAGGATCACTTAAAATCTAGAAAAAAATTCATTCCTTTGTTCATGTGAAAATATTTGTAAATTGGGAAAAAACTCGGGTTTTTTCCTTTTTGTCCATTTTCCACATCCGTTTTGTTTCCCCATCAATTTTTGTGCCAATATCTATGGAAACATGATTGGATGTGGCTCATAGGATCATATTTGGGCCATATATCATTTCTAAATTCTCTATCCTTGAAGAAGGATTCATTTCCCATCGTAAATAGTGATTTTCCTGCATTTTAAGGTTTGACGGGTCTATTTTTGTGGTCAAATTTACATCTCAAAGCATTAGTGGAAACATGGCCCTTTTTGTTTGGATGTGGCTTAGTGGGGTACTTTGAAAACTCTAAATACTGATTCAACTCAAAGCTTGTCCACGTGGAGGGTTGGCGCTCATCTGAAAATTCACCTTTTTCTTTGACCTTGGAGTTATGTCGGGGAAACACGTGGAGGTTTCCGCTACCTTTCCCAAACTTAAGCAAGTTTTTCATGTGGAAATTGTAGCTTTGGAAGACAAAGTGGACACGTGGAGGGCCAGCACTCATTTGAGCATCCACCTCAGGTTCCCACCTTAACAATTGCGACAAGGATACATGTGGAGGCTTCCACCTCTCGCTCTATACTTAAACTTATCAAATCAATTTTCTAAGGCCTAGGACACATGGAGGGATTGCACCTATTTGGGGACCAACCCCTAGGTTTTATTTTGAAGAAGCGCTAGGAGGAAACTTAGAGGCTTCCGCTCACTCTACCCTTGCTTGGACTTTTCAACGGCCAAGGAAAATTGTCTCGAACCCTAGACACATGGCGCCTTCCACCGATCCTTTAAGTTTTTAACAACTCTGCTTGACTTAGACACATGGTGATCTCGTGCTTGTTTAGGGTCTCCAATTTTGAGGACCATACCAAAGGTGCACTAAGGCAACACGTGGAGACTTCCACTACCTCCTTTTTTACTGTGACCTTTCCAAAGGCCGAAAGGTGATTTTTCTTAGGCCTAGGGCACGTGGAAGGCCAGCGCTTGTATGGAAACTTGCCCCTGTACTTCTCCTTTGCGTTTACACCAAGGAAACACATGGATGGCTATAATATAAAGTAGCGAAGGGGCATAATCAACGGTTGATGTGCATTACACCTGTTTTTCAGCCATTTTTTCTCCAAGACTCCTGGAGATGCGAATACACACTATTTTCATCATTTTTTGATGAAATTGCTTGTTATTTTTTTCTGTAAAGTTCCATTGAGTGGATTAAAAAATTAATTTGTGAGTCCAAGGATTTTTAAGATCGATATTTTGAAGTTGGATTTGTTCGGGCACATGCAAAAATGTTAATTAATAGATAAGATGGATGTAGAGCAGAGTTATAGAGGAAAAAGAGGGAAAAGGATGAAATGATGGAGGTTGCAAGTGCCAAAGATGAAAAAGGTGTTTCTTTGAGATTGAAAAGGATTACCTGTCAAATCCAGCTGTACAAAGCCTCCAAAAAATGATTAAAGTCGGGATTTATCACATGACATAATTAACGATTAAAAGGAATTTTAAAAAGTTGTGGCTTGGCATCGTAGTCATTATTCAAGGGTCTGATAAATGTGATTAGTTCATAATTGGTGCACTTGGTAGCTTTTGTATACGAATTTGTTAAACATCAATTTCTGAGGCAAATTGGTAACAATCAAAAGGTCTCTCAGATATTCTTCTTTTTTGTGGGAAAATTTTGGGATGAGTGAGTGATTGAAATTTATAAATGTAATGAGAATACTCTTCTAAAGGGTCGGGGTTGAATTCTTAAGAGAAAATCTAAGAGAGTCCGTATTCTTGAGAGACCAATCCAAGATACTGGTTAATTTTTTTGTTTAGATTTTCTATCATGTAAAGTTTATTGCAGATTTATAGCCATTAATGATCACCGATATTGCTTTGAAGCTTTCCCTGTTGATGAATCTTATCAATTTCGAGTTAATTTGTGTCAATCTTGGAGCAATTTGTGTCTACTTTGTTTCAAAATGTCTGCAAGTAGTTTTTATTATTCGTATTGCAATCTTGTGTTAAATTCCCTCGAAATCACATAGGATATCATCCATGTGATAGTTTAGTGGAATTTTTAATTTAATTTATAGAAGAGCCATCATCATAAGATCGTATAAATAAATTTAAAATCACTTCACCGTCATTTGTTGATAAAGATTTCTGTAAGTCTTGAGTGTATCTTAGGCATGAGGAACCGGGGTCTTCGATGTTTTATTCGAGTCTTTAGCTCAAGCCTTCATGTTATATTCTCAAAGATTGTGTGAAACCATACGAGTTTGAGCCTCTATTGAAGCACACCTTCTAGTTGAAGGAATATCTTATATATTCTAAATCTTTCTGTCATTTACCTTTCCAATTGTTGTGAAGTCTCTCAAAGATCTAGTATAATCCACTTTATCCTACTTAATATTCCACTGAGAATTACTCAAAACCATGAATCATCCTACAATACCCTGTTTTTCCCTATATATCCACAAAGGAACAAAATATATTTACTAATATATGCAGAACATTCAAGATTTCTTAATGTCTTGAATAACCTTAGCCCTATTTTGAAAGTATCTCAATCTTTTAGAAGTGACAACTCTTGAGAGTTAAATTATGGAGTATTGATCATACTTTCCCAAGGTTTTTCATAAAATTTATGCAAAAGAAGGATATCTCCATCTCCTTCATCAAACATATGTTACACTACGAGTCCTCTCACCCTGGTTGAAAGGCATGACCTAAAGTAGTGAGGATAGGTCAAATCCTCTTGAAGGTGTTATCCATCTGTCCACAAATCTGAGTGATAAAGGACTAGTTAGATCTCATCCCCAGCTACAAAATAACATACATTAATGATCTATTTGTCTCTAAGATCTGTGTCAAATCTGTGATCTTTGCTTAGATTGAAAAGGAGAACAAATTTTGATACCAACAAAGCCTATAGGAAATATTTGGGAATCTCGAATTGACGGAGTTTCCAAAGTTTGATGTTTAGAACTATTAATAATGAATTATAAATACTTAAATAAAATATATATGTGAGATGAATTTTACATATTTTAATTCCTCTATCGGGAAATTTTAATTATAGCAATCGGTTATCGGTGGAAATTCTTTGGAAATCCGATACCTAACATTAAGCGGTATCTAACATTTTTTTGTGACCTAGTCCGTATTCATACGAAAATTTTTACAATTTCAAATTTTAAAAACTGGAATATTCACGAATTAACAAATATTCACCACTAGAATTTTCCCCTGATTCACTCATTACCTTGAGCCTTTGTTGTGGGATAAATCAACTGGTTATGGGAATTTCATATGGAAAGGGCTTCCCGATATCGGGTTGTCTAGCTAAAAATGTTTGTAGTAATCCCTTAAAAACTCCAAATGTTGTTCCATTATTTAAATCTTTCCCTTAAGATTATCCTGTTCAGTGTAAAGTCACCTCCAAAATCTTTATACCCTTGCCTCTAGATTGCTTCATAATCGGTGAATAGCCAAAATGAATTGAATATTTCTCACATGGATATGTATACTCAAATTGATCTTGGTCATAGGGATGATCCGGAGGTGGGTTGGAATGAAACTTCTATAAATGGTAATTCCATGATGATAATGAAGTCTTGATTGTAAAATTGCATGGATAGAAGAAAAATAACAGGTATGGAAAGAAAAATGGAAGGAAACAAATGAAAAAGAAGGCTTGAAACTTAGAAAATGGGTTTTTTTGAATCATTGACGACCGATTGTTCTTGTAAATTCCTGTAAAGGATAATATTTCATCAAGATAACAAAATAATTAATGAAATAACAATGTAACCAGGATACACACCTACTAAAGATATGACTTATTTGTTGTCCCACTAGGAGGTCATGAATTGTTATTACCAAATTAAAACACCCTTTGACTTTTCATGTGTGTGTACATGAGCTAGCAATGTAACTAGGTAACATTGGACCATCTCTCAAGTTTTGGGACTTGCAAACTTGAGATGGACCTTCAGAAAAGGCTTGTTCCTCTACCTAATCCTAGCACTAAACTAATGCTAATGCAATAAAAATCATATCTAATCATATACTATCAATTCAAAGGATAAAGAGAGAGAGAGAGAGAGAGAGAGAGAGAGAGAGAGCATGAAAAAGGGGAATCCTACACTAAAGAGGTGATAACACCAAGAAAAGGGGTGTTGTGGACATTTCACAATCTATGAAAATGAGGGAAAATAGGTAGGGAGAGGATGGATAAGCCTCGTAGACTAAAATACATTAAACACAACATTACCATAAACACAACATCATCTTAAACTTGTAATGAAAACTAGAAAATTCAAAAATACTTGTAGCATGAAGAAAGGCAAGGTGGAACAATGAAAAGACACATTATCACAAAAAAATCGTTTTAATTGCTCTTGAAATTTTTATAATATACATTAGTTGAGGAAAAATTAATTATTACCATTACAATTCTTAGAAAAAAGGATAGAATCTCTACATATACCCTACCACGAAGAACAAGAGAGAAACATTGAAAAATTGTCTAACTCGTAAAAACCGGGTTTTTTTACAATATATAGAAGAAAAGAAGAAGAGAAGATAGAGGGAATTCATATTTTTACTGCACCAACAAAAATGGTAGTAATATCCTTGAAAATATCATATAGACCCCTGTAGATCCCATCCCTTCACGCACTTTAGCTCGTTGGAAAAGAAAAGAGGGCCATATTCGATTAATGCTCATAATTGGGATGCACTGGGCTGTTCGTTTCATGTTGGGAGTGTATTTTAATTTCTCACTAATTTACCCACATCAAATTATGCTTTTATTAATACATGGTGTAGAGGAGGTCAAGAGATTTCTGAAAAGTCCAAGAACTCAAAAAATGGATCTCCTAAAAAACAAATTATGGCCAATTGGGTTTACAAATGTGCACTAATGATTTTTCCATTGTTGCGGGTTTTTAATTGTGCTTTTCTAAACTTTGTGACCCCTCATTACTTGAATTACTTCCCTTCTTTTTTTGTTACAGATTTTAACTTGTGCTTTAATCAAGTTTACGACCCATCATTACTACATTACTTCTCTTCTTTGTTGTGGGTTTCTCTACTTTATTTACTCATAAATTTCAATTTGCATTACTTAGAAGTAATGCCCCAATGAAAACTTGTGTAACTATGCCCCCATTTGCTTTCTTTATGGGTTTACAACTTTCTTTACTTCATTGTTTTGGGGTGCTATTTCTTGAAGTAATGTCACACAAAATCTCCATAGAACTCGCCTATTTGGCCTCGTCGTTATGCAAGATTTTAGAAATACTTAACTTCTTTTCTTATGAAGGAAACTAACTACAACATACCACATTACTCCATTTTCCTTTTTATTTAGGATTTTTGTGGGTGTTTTTCTTGAATTATTGTTAGAAGTAAAGGAGCTATCTAAACCCACCAACCCCAAATTTAATGATTTTTACAATTTTGGCTAAGTACTCAACTAAAGCAAAAGGAAATTCCTTCAAATGGTCCCAAGTTCTCAAAAACCATGAAAATTACCCGTATTTCTCCATTCTCAATTGAAACTCTATCATCTACCCAATTCCATTCTTCTCAAGTTGTCCATCTCGTACTGGGGGTAAAAATTGATAATAGGTAACATGATGAACCATGCCTAAGGGGCATAATCATTCCATTGAATATAACATCTACATTTTCCTTTTCCTCAAAGCCTTTGTAGACTCTGTTTCACCACCACTTATGTAAATTATGTTTGCATATATTTGATTTTGACTTTTTCCTACCATGTATTATCCTTTTTGGGGACGATGTCAAACACCAAGTTACAGTGTACGAGACATGAAATCCACCCCATGTGTGTGTAACACATCCTTGGAAAAATTTAGCTATGTTACCACCACTAATTTCCTTTACCCATTCCTCAATAGGAGTATTTCACCGTAATTCTTGGTGAGGTCTCTAATGTTGCCGTAATTCAAATCATCCCCAACTTGGAGCCAATTACCGAAAATGGACACCATTAAGTGACTGGCTGAATCTTTGGCTTCTTGGATCTTAGTTTGGATAAAAATATGACACCAACCAACACAAAGAACTGGGTGACCAATCCCTAAAAACAAATTCACTCCATAAGCAAAAAATATAATACAATTTAGAATGTAGAGATTTTGATGGAAAATGATCAAGAGAAGATCAATTTATATAACATTTTTGCATAAAAATTAAAATCCTATCAAGGACATCAACATTTCAAATCAACTGCATGAAGGGGTTTCCATGAAATTTTCTAACTAGAAATAAATATGGCATTCAAAGAATTTGTGAATAAGTAAGTAAAATGTAAAATACTTAACCTTAATGCATTTAACCATCCATTTTAACAACTAAAGAAAATAAAATGTCTCTTATCCGTGTATTTAAACCACTTTATTCACAATAACAATGTTCAAATACTCATAACTGATCAAATCCTACAAAGTGTTGTCGTAGTAATATAATAACAATTTTTCATACCAAGATTTGAAACTATGCAAAAAGAGGTGTCACTCAAAAAATTCCCCATAAACAAACAATCATCTTTGGATTTTTAAAAATGTCACCAAAAATTGAATCATATTTTTATATCTACTTTAAAACATTTATTTTGAAAATTAAAGCTAAAAAAATTAACATACATATTTGCGATGAAAGTAAGGGATTTTTCGCATCTTTAATTTTCTATGTATTTGAAATTGTATACTTGAATAAACGAAAGGAATATACCTCACCTTTGATTTTGATATGAATTTGGACTATCATTATAATAAAAATTAATCATGCAAATCCTTTCATCGATGTATTTGGACAATAAAAATAAGGAACTAAATTTATTTTTCATTTTATTGTATCTTTGGATGAAATTTTCACTCCAAATATTCCTTTCTCTCAATGCAAGGATAAAATTATAAACATATTTTTCGTTCAAAAAAAAGTCTACCACCCCTAACATTCACATATTTCTCTTTAAGCTGATTTTGCATCCTCTAAAACAATACCCTGTGTCTCCTTCAAAGGATTGACATAAATTCCATGTCATTGTTGGACAATTCCATTTCTAATTATTTCTCCTTTCCATTTTCTCCTTACATGTACTTCTCCAACTTTTAACCACTTTTTCTTCATCTTCTTCATCTCTCATTTCTTTTATCCCTTCTATATCGATTCTTAAAAATATCCCCTTCAAAGATTTCTATCATATATTTTAATTACGATTGCTAGTTTTATCAAAAAGTAAAACAACCATATTGTGTTTCTGGTCATGCATAATCACAAGAAATAAAAATATTTACCTCTATTTGTGTACATTTTATCAAGAAACCTATTATAATCACCTCTCATGTAGTTAAGAGATAAAACAATATATAGAAATGTTGGTTCATTTCTTGTTATCGTATAAATTATTTTAGTAAAATCTACATGGGAACGATTTTACGATTTTAATTCTCTTTAGTTTTTATATTTTTTTATTTGCATTGTACCATGGTTTAGGCGGTTCATTTTCTAGTAACTATTTCATCTCTAAAAATAATCTTTATGATGTTATTGTGCCAATTCACGACATTACTTACTATAAAATACATGTGAAGGTCCGATAGGAATTTTAAGGGGATGTGTCAAAGAAGCTAATTTCGAGGGAGAAAATGATTAGAGGAGTAAGAGTGGTTGTGAAGGATATTGAGGGAGGAAAAATCTAGCAGATGAGGAAAATGTTAAAATAATCTATGTAAAAATCCTCTTTTTTATGATGAAGAGTATATGATATACATGCCATTTGTGTCAATCATTTTAAGGAGAAATGAGATTCCTTTTATTTTATTTTCTTGTTTACAGAGTCAATATTTTTGATTGAATGAAATTTTATATTTTAGAAAAGATGACAACATTAACTAAAAGTTTGAAAGAAAATACTTGTAATTAAATACATGGATGTCCAACAACTATTCCGTGTCTTATATTGTCCCTACACAAATAATATCTATTATGTGTGCTTCACTTTATCATCTAGATCTCAATTTCATTGCTCACATGATTACGTTTTAACTTAAATGACAATTAAAAAAAGGAAATCTAATAACTTGCCATGTTTAAAACCCAACACTTCAAGCATAATAAAACCAAAAGAAGAACCTTGAATATGAAGCATGCATTTTAAGGATAAAGTTAAATTTCATATAATGATTTCCCTATGTAATTACTTTCTATATTTTCTAGGATGTTGGTACGTCATTATGTAGAATTTTAACACTTGGAATTCCAATTGTGTGGCATGCAAGATACACAATTCACACTATTTAACCATCCCATGTAGTTTGACGTGCAAATTTTAATCTATTTTGTATTATTATATTGCAAACTATAGTGCTCATACAAAAAAATTTAGTGAGAATATTCCTTAAATGGCCAACAAATATGTCTATAAATTTATTTTGGAAAAACCTAACTTTGGATCATATATCACCGATACAACAACATTTGTAAGCTTAAACATACTTTGATGCTCTGTAGTGGACATGTTCTGAGGAAACGTATTATACTTCAATTTATGGAAATGAATGGTATATGTTATTTTTGAATCAAAAGATTCATATGCCCTAGATGTTCTATGTAGAGATTATGGAAGGTGCACTATAAATAATACACAAATATGAAATTACATGGAAGGATTAAATCCAAAAGGAAGTAACATAGGGGATTTGGGAGATTGGTCAAGAGGTTTGTGTTTCATAGATCATTACAGGTCATCTACAAAGGATACCCATGATATATTCCTATTGATTAAGGAAACCTTAAAAATTTTGGAAGGAATTTTCTCATTGATAATGCTAAATTTAGATAACATAGAGAAATAGTTCACTTGATTTTCAAACACATTTGATACACTATTGTGGTGTTTAAATACTTTATATTAATTGTAGTTGGCGAGATATTGTTTATTGGTTAATAATAACATTAAACTTATTTATTTTTCACTTTAGTTAGTTTAGATCTTGTTAATTATAAGCCCGCGGAAAAGGAATTATGAGTATAAATACATGAGTTGAGATTTTAATTGTGTAAATTCTATATTTAGATGACTGAGGATTTTAAAGTCATAAAATAATTTCCTAGATGCAATCAAGAGTAATATTGAATATTAATTCTTCCACATCTAAATATGAGTTTCAAACATGTGAAGTGTATCTCATATTGATTGGTTGGCTTTGTATGAAATAAAATATAAATACCGATATATCATGATCATTATGCATATACTTTGGTGATGACACGATAATTCCATAATGGAGGTGGTCCTCTTATTAAGATAATGGTTGATTTCATGTAGGGTTGAGTATATTCCTTACCTATCCTTTCAATCTTGACTCTAAAAACCCTCATAATAGTTATTTTCTATAATATATTAGTTTTTAATTAATTGTAAAAGAGGGTTAAGGGTACCCTTCACCATAAAAACATATTTTAGATTGAGACAATGATATAAAAATGAGGATCGAGTTAAGATTCCTCAACTAGCAACGAAAATAAATTTAAAAAAAAGAAGCAAAACAAAACTAACAATGCTATAAAAACAAAAATGAAACAAACCGTAAGCTCATCCGTGAGTCTCATTCCCACAAGATCTTAAATGAATATTAATGGGATATGAAATCAATTTCCCTTTCTTCTTCTTCGCCAAAGTAGTCCAACCTTCACCAATATTCAGATTCACATTTTATGGAGTGTGAACCAGGATGAAGATTTCAAATCTCGCCTTGTCCTCATGAGTTTGAATCCCAAGAGGAAGGGAAATAGGAATCTCCATATAAGAAAGATGAGGGGTATCCATGTCTATAGAAGTAGGGGATGAAATAACCCCAAAAACATCAGATCAAGAGAAGCTTTTTCTCTGATTCAACCTCTGAATCACTATCCAAATGACTATTAATAACCAGTTGACTAGGATTTGAATTCTTCCCCCATGAAGATTTAATTTTAGCTTATTTCTTTTCCATCCGAGAATCAATAGCTAAGTGTTCAAGAGATAAACAAGTTCTGCATCTGAAAGGAAAACTTTCAAAATCTAGATTTTGAGTCTAGATTCAGTCTTCCACAATGATATCAATAAAGGGAAGAAAATAAACACAAGTATTCATATCTACAAGAATGCGGCCATATTGTGTAAACATGAAGATATCTTTATATCACTAGACAAACATTTACCGAAAGTATATCATATTGAAACTAATCGTTTGTCACTCAAAAATTGGAGAAGCAAATATGGAAACCGAATCCACGGAGGTTTGACATGAAATATATCATTCACATTTAATAATGGGAGCCACGGTTTCATAAGTAGAAACTGAGACTAAATGTACCAACATTTTCGAAAAATCAGATCTCTATAAGCGATTTTATCAAAGATAATTAAAAAAAAAAACCGTGGATGTGACATAAATGTCCAATTTACCTTCTTTCAGACGTCTCTACTTAGTCAAAATCCATTCATGAAGTGCAGGAAGACCTTGCGAGAGATGATTGAATCTGCAAGTCATCCCAATTTTCTTGTAAAATGCTCTTGATTGGAGAACGTCAACACCAAATGAGACTAAAGGCAACGTCTTTGTATAATCCATTGCGTTGGAGGGTCGACCAGGCATAGCAGCCTCCAAATAGATCCTACCACAACCATTATTTCTGGATGCTCCCACATCCTTCTGCGATGCCCCTAGCTTCTCTAACAAGATCCGCAATCAATAGAGGATTGTGACCATGGCCATTATAAAATTGGCCGCTACTAGGAATGAGGTCATATGCTATGAAAACCTCAACAGATCCCTACTATGTTAGAGCGCCATTTTCAGACGAAGAGGAAACAAAGTCTCTATTTTTCGAAAGTTTGTCCACAGCAAAGGGAATAAACAACGGTTGGGAAACTAGAAGAGAGATGTCAGATCTACCACCGATGTTAAACACACCTCCCTCCCCTACAACACCGTTCCCCATATCAAGGCCTTGTTCTCCAATACCTTCAACCGAAATATGATCCCGATCCAAAGGGATGAGATCACCGCCATTCTTCCCCACAATGTCCAGGACTCGCAGCTAATAATTTTCGATAATAATTTATTAAAATATATTATTAATACTTAGTTCATTATTAAATTTCACTATAAATATAATTTCGTAGAAGATACTTACACTTTAATTTTAAAAAATAGTAGCTATGATGTGACAAACTCTGATTCGTGTATTAGACTGAATAATAGTTTGATAAAATGTTACGCATATATATAACTATAGCACTTAAAAAATTTACAATTGTCATTATCTTCATATAAAATTCCTAGTTAGTAAACACACTCTCCAATGATATGTTTCTCTTACATACATTCAAAAATTCATGCTATAGTTTTATTCATTGAGAGGAGCGATATATAAACCTCAATGTAACCTTACTGAAGAACTAAAATCTTCAAATATCCACGAGTCAAAAAATGACAACTATGGTTGAACTACATTGTTACTTTTTCCTTGTTATTTAAAAATAAATCCAAATTAAATTATAAGATATTTGTTTTTCGGGCTGAATTTGTAATAAAATTGAATGATAGTAAAGAAAGTGTAAGAAATAAGAGTCGAGGCATTAAAAATGCAGACATAACTATGAAGAGAGTCGGGTTACAGCTTCTTAGTGGAGTGGTATTTGTAATTTTATTTTCTTGACATTTCGATATGCGATAACTCTGTGACCTACAACAGCTTTATAGTTTGAATATAATAAATTATTACATGTGAAAAATTAAATCCTTTAAGTATATGTTATTAACAGTTTAGTTCAACTTGAGGGGATAAAAGTGGGCTGTGGGGATTTTTATATTTAAAAATCATGACAATAACACCGGGTTAGTGTGATACAATTGCATCATGTACGTGTATTCAATTCCATCCATGTCATTATACACACCGAGAAATGGAGCACTCTCTAGGTGAAGTTTACAACCCTAAACCTAACAATGGGATGCACACCGATCGGATGGGAAACATGATGTCTCTAGGAGTGCATCATCGGTGACATTTTATGGTGGTCTAGTGTAGTTCTCACTTCCCTTCACGCCTCTCGTTATTGATTATAATACTGTCAACTATACTTATGGATGTTATTATAGCTTTTGATATGGCATGATGTTAGATGTTAGAGATCATGGACTATTGTTCATTTCGATTCACGATGATACATGTGGATTATTAGAGACAATATATTGATGTTGATATGCTGATTGACATGGTTATATATATATATGTATGTATGTATGTATGTATGTATGTATGTATGTATCAGTGCACATGTGTTACTTCATCATATTGAGTAGACCTAGATAATTGAACTCATTTTATGCTCATATGGTTATTGATGAAATTGTAAATGATGTCATTACTTGCTTGGTGATGTTTCATTTTATATATAGATGACTTTGGAGTTTTATTGTATATTTATTTTGGATGATTCGATATAGTCACAAGGTGAGGGAGTTATTTGTATTTTGTAGGGAAACATGTCACAACAAACATCGGAGATTGAAGACAAACGTTCTCGGAATCCTAGATGAATTCAACAAGGGTCACCATGGCAACGTGTATTTGTTGTGTGTGTGTGTCTGAATTTTGTTTTTAGGGGTCCCCATGGGGAGGGATCACCTTTGAATGTGACCAAGGGGTTGTGTATTCTTTTATTTAGTTTCTTTTGTTTAAATTTAGTATGAAGATTTTAGTGATGTATTTTCCCCTTTATTATTTATTTTATTTGTGTCTAGATTAGTGAGTAATCATGTTGTTAAATAAATTAAAATGGGTCAAAATAATGCATTTATTAAAGTTGTTTGCTCTTGGATTATGTGTTGTAAGTAATGTGTAAGTAGCTTTGAGTGTGAAAACTCCACTTTCCTTTTGAAATTTGAATCGTCCATAGGCGCTATTTTGGAGGCTTGTGGGACAAGTTAAACTTGTCACACACCTCTTAAATTGTTACACCAACCCTACCTATGGGTTGGGGAGTCAAAATTAGGCCTTATTATGTATTTTCGGAAGGAAAGTTGTAAGTTTTATTGCACCTTCTTGTATGAAATTAATTTTTAGTCCTTAAGGGTTTTGAGCTTGGATTGTATGTATAAGTAAAATGTCATTTATTAACCCACTTATTAAATGTGCTTTAGATTTTGAAGTTGACTTGTTAGGTGGAGTTGAGGATGAGTGATGTGACATCCTACATGGAGCCACCTCATCCTTCTCTCTCCCTTTTCTATTTATCCGAATTCTTTTGTTTTTTCGGGGTTACTTCAAAGTGGGTTACTTCATATTGGTTTGGTGCTCTTGCAATTAGAGAGAGTTAGAGTATTTTGGATGCTTGTGCATTTGTTGGTACTTTGGGACTGTTTGGATTTGAAGAAGCTTATTATTGAACTTTTGGATCAAGCTCTATTATGAAGAGGTAGGAGATTAACTCTTTTAAAATGTGTTGTTTTTATTTTATGCATATGTGAATGTTGTCAAGTATTTGGTATGTTTGTTGGTTGGTTGGGTATCCTTCCTAGGTGTGGTGTAGGAGAAGACTATGCGGCTCTTTTTGCGAGGCATAAGAGTTGTGGAGAGGCATAAGAGTTATTTGTAGATGGTTTTTTCGTTGGGTGTTCCACCTTGGACAAGAAAAAGCTTGTATTTCTTAATTGTTGGGGAGGCATAAGAGAATGGCGAGGCATAAGAGGTACTTGGGAGGCATAAGAGTATGTAGGGGTTTGAGATGAATATTTTGAATATTTTTAAGGTGGCAACCCATTCTCCTTTGGGAGGTATAATAAGATTACCCAATAGATCTTGATATTTTGGCCTTTGTGTGATGAGGACTTGTATATTTTGTTACCGTCCTCTGTGTCTCAGAATCGCATTTTAATTTGGACTATGATTTGATTGTGAAATTTGTTTTGTATTGTGGAATATTATCTTGTTTCCATGAGTTGAATCCATTTCTTATTGTAATGTGGTTGGGGCTCGGGGGCCAAGGAGGAGGATAAATTTTCCTCTTCATTGGAATTCTTAGTTGGGTGGAGAGCATTACCTCTCCCCCTTTTCTTTGTTTCGACCAAATGAAATCAGCAGATCTCTCTTGTTGTCATTTCTTGGAGCTATGTATGAAAAAAAAATTTATAGTTCTCCTTGGGTTCCCTTATTGTGAATTTACCCACTTTAGGTGGATGACATTGTAATATTAATTGTTGTGAAAAGCTACTCTATTTTGGATATGAAGTTACATTCAAATGAGAAATATTTATTTTGTACGTTGTCTTTTGGTGAATATAAAATAAGTTGTAAATGAAATTATTTTAGTTTAATAGAATTTGATTTACTTTATACAAATTGGAGTTGCTCCTACTTGGAAATCTAATTATTATAATACTTTTGGAAACTCTCTTTTTGAAGGCTAGAAAAGTTTTTTCTAAGAAATATTACCTTCCTCTGTATTACTTGAAAGACATGTTTGGAAAATAGAATTAAAATCTTGCTTTTCACGAATTGATTGAAGGAAAGTTGAACATTCTAATTCTAGAATGGAATGAACCTAAATTTTTTATGTATAACAAATGAAATAGATAAATTTCCAGTTTGAAATACGTAGATCTCTATTAGATTGTTTCAAACTTGCTACAAAGTACCGTGCAACTATGAAAGACAAAATGAAAACTTAAAATGAACTAAGGATGATCAAAACACATCCCAAAATAGTTTGTATTGCTCAAGAAATTTATTTAGAACTTTATTAATCGAGCTAGAGGTAGAAAAACACCTTTACAGAGAAAAGAGAAAGGAAATAAATTTGTTTGGAAATCCCAACCATAATCCATTGATCCTTGCAAATCTATAAAATTTATATCAAGTGTGATTCTCCATCTTGGTTTGGCATGTTGGAGAAGAAATAATAGTGGATCGGATTAAATGTGGCAATTGAGAAGTTCATTTCACATTTTTACAAAGAGGAAAGACATTTTTTTAATTTTCACCCTTCTAAGTTTGTTGAAAATAAGATTTTCTACTTCCTATGCAAAGAGGAATTCGATTCCTTTCCAAAATGTCATTAGTTTCTCAAATATCAGCTCCCAAATGAAAGTAATGGCCTTCTAAAGTTTTTACTTCAGCTTTTTTTCAAAAAAATTGTCAAAAAAAAAAGGAAATTTTTTAGAAATCAGATCTCATGGGCCAAAAATTACTTAGTGCACTTTTTGCAAAATGTAAAAATTCACAAGTTCTTCCTTGGCTCCGCAATCCCAATTTTTCCCTTTGCAAAATAAATTAAATCTCTAAGTTCGAAAAATTCACTTTTTCTAAGTTTCCTCCGCAGCCCCGCATCCTTCAATTTTGGAAAAGATTGGCAAAATTTCCTAAGTTTCCCCATCGGCCTCGCCTTCCCGCAAGTCACTATTGGACTGACACATGCCTTCACTAAGCATCGCGAAGCATGGGTTTTTTTAATCTTCGTGATTTTTTAACACAAAATCCAACATTTCTAATTTTTCCTCGATTCGCTTCCCCTCGCTTGAATTTTTGGGCATGACATGTGGTATCCCTAGGCATCGGGAGACACGGCTCATTTTAAATCTTTTTTTCCCTTTTAGTAAAAATCCAAAAAAATCTTAAGTGTCTCCGGTGACCCACCTTTCTCGTATTGGCTTAAAAACATGCCATGTGTCCTTGCGGCTTGGAAAATTTTCTTCTTTGCGTAAAACCCCGTCGTGGGCTTGCGGGTGTAACTTGCATCCTTTTACTGAAAGTGCAAAGCACCTAATTGCCTCCTCTACTCCGACGGCTGAAAACCTTCCCAAGGAAAAAATTATTCTCTCGACCCTACAATCCTATAAAAATTTCTTCCCCAGCCCACCTCTCGAGAAAAATTTCTTCCCCAAGCCCGCAGCCCACCTCTGGGAACAATTTCCTCCCTAGCCCCGCCGACTTCGTAACTTAAAAATATGAGGAATTAGGTGGACTTCTTTATATCATTCGAAATATGAAGAAATTTCCTATCTAATGAAATTTTTTTCAGAAACCTTAAGTGTGTTAAATATGTGAAAAATTAGGTTGAAGTGAAAAGATGAGTCTGAGAGTGGGTAAGTGGAAATTACCCCTTTTTAACTTAAATGTGTAACTCTAAAGCATGGGTTGACCTTTTTAAGGGGTCACGTTAGGGGATAAGAGAATGTTTTTCTATCCCATGTAAATAAGAACCTTGGTTATTGTTTAGACCTAGTGAAATTAAAAACCTTGGGCATTTAATTGCTTTGGCCCCTTTGACCCTCTAAAATTAATTAAGGAATATTTAACTATAGTGTTAATTTAATTATTTATTAAGTTAACACCTAAGATAAATTTAACTATATTTGGATTAATTATACTCATTAATTTTGTAATGTGGATATAATGTTTGTTACAACGGAAAATGTCATTTATTAAATTATAATTGACTTTGAATCTTTGCTGTGACAACTGTTTCTTCAAAGCTTGGTAGTGGTCACACTTTTCAAAAAAAAATTATACCATAATTTTTCTATCTAAACCTAGGTTGTACTTGGGTCACAAGTGGATGTTTTAGCAGGTGTTACACTTGGTATCAAATCCATGGGTTTAAGGCTTGGATCCTTGGGCACACTAGAAACTTTGAGACATGAACACTAAACCTAGTGCAATATTAAACCTAACACACTTTTAAATCTAGAAAACAACTTTGTTTGAAAATTACATATTTTAGTAAACATGGAAAACTGAATAAAACCTAGAATAATGAACTAACTCTCACCTTGGTCTGTGTAGGAGGCATGGACAAGAAAAGGTATCCTTTCAAACAGACCTAGACTTGTAACCGCCGATCATATTGTAGTAGTTATCCTACCTCAGATTTTACATACGCTTTAGGATGTTAATGTCACTTAACATGGAGGGTCTGTAGGAGGATGGTAAGTCAAAAATGATCAAGATCCATTCGTTGAGGCTCATTTATCTCCAGGACATAGCAAGGAGCATAAACGAGTGAAATCTTGCATGGAGTTAGCTAGAGCAGAGTCATTACAGAGGGGAGAGGGAGACCAGATTTCTTGACATAGGGATAGGTCTCGGAGCCCTAGGCTTAGAGATGAACATACGTGAGATGCCTAGGGGTTGCTATAGGAAACCTATAAACCATATCGGGAGATCTTGAAGCTACAACCATCTTAGTATTCTCAGGATACAGGTTGGTTTAAGGAAGAGACCTGTTGGTGAGTTTTAGCAGTGCCTCAAGATCTACCCCGTGCTACTAGCAACATGAAATATCTTGTTGCGATCCATCTTCTAAGGGATGGAGCAGGTGTCTGGTGGAGGACCAAGGAGCAGAAGCTCTAAATTGATTCAAAGACAATTACCTAGGAGCTCTTTAAGAAGTAGTTTAGGAGCAGGTACTTATCATGGAGGTTCATTTAACAAACGATAGATGAGTTTCATGACCTCCAACAAGCATCTTTGATAGTAGCTAAGTATGAGATTCAATTTATGGATCTACTCCAGTATGTTAACTACATGCAAGATGAGCAGGTATGGATTCATAGGTTCATTCAGGGCTTGAATGTAGATTCAGTGGTGCGGTGTATATCCATTGTCAAGAACATTATATGAGGCCATTGAGAAGGCCTATATAGTAGAGGAGACTTGGGGGAAAAATAAGTAGTCCGTAGACATAGTACGAGCCACATCAAGTAGATGTATGACAACAAGTTGAGGGGGTCAGCTCCTCCTCCTTGTGGTGGACCAGTTCAAAAAAGTAATATTTTATGCTATAAGAGCGGTAGGAGACCCACACACCATACATACCTCTACAGATATTCGGTGCATGAGGGGGCAGAGTATGGGGCCTCCTCATAAGGGTCCAATTAGGACACAAGGTACATCAAGAGCTTAGTCGAAGGAGATCGTCAACAGAGACCTCAACAAATCTCCAGTATCCGTATCATCAAGATCCATAAGATGCACTCCTAGAGTACCTGGCCAGAGTCAAGCTACTCATGGGAGAGGACCATACAACTTGTTATGGTTGTGGTGTTGTTGGACATTTTTGGAGAGAGTTCCCACATAACCCTAGTAACAAGGGTAAGATGTAGATCTTAGAGCCTACTATTGGTGACATGGGGTGTGGTCATCAGATCTATGCAATGGTCGAGAACCACCAGGCTAAGCACTAGAGTACCATGATTGAGATGATAGGTAGCATTGGTGGTGTTCCTACCTCCATTTTATTTGATTCTGGTTCTTCTGATTCTTTTATTGCACCATCTTTGGTAGAGTGATGCAAGTTGGTGGTAGTTAGGAAGGGTCTTAGTTGGGACGTCGAGATGGCTTCTAGAGCCAAAATATCTGTAGAATCCTTAGTTAAGGAGTGTGTAGTGGATTTGGGACCCTTCACCACTACCTCGGATCTTTGTATCCTTCTATTGGGTTCGTATGGAGTCATCTTGGGCATGGACTTGTCTAGCACATAGAGCTAGAGTGGATTGTTACCATAAGATTATATCATGTATAGATGATCTAGGAGTTGAGTTAATGATAGCAGGGGTTAGGAGACCCATTTCATTTTGCACAACCTCCACTATACAACTTAAGCGATGTGTGTGACGGGGTTGTCAAATGTATGCTATCACAGTTAGTGATCGATCAAAGGATGAGTCTAGTGGGCCATCACTTGATGACCATCCCATCTTGAGAGAGTTTTCTGATGTCTTTCCAAGGGATCTACTAGGGTTACCACCCCACATGAGATAGATTTTCACATAGATTTGGTTCTGGGAGCAGAGCCTATCTCACGAGCATCTTCTTAGATGACCACCCCGAGCTCGTGAGCTTAAGTTGTAGCTATGGGGCCTTTGAAAGAAAGGCATAATCCATCCTAGTGTATCCCCTTGGGATGCACCGGTGATATTTGTAAATAAGAAGGATGGATCTCTATGGTTGTGTATTGATTACCGCCAGCTGAACAAAGTAACGATCAAGAATTTTTATTCCTTTCCATGAATTGACAATTTTTTTGATCAGATGAAGGGGGACATAGTTTTCTCCAAGATAGACCTTAAGTTAGGTTATCATCAGTTGAGGATTATGGAGGCAGATGTTCATAAGATCGCCTTCCATACGGTATATGGCCACTACGAGTTCACAGTGGTGCCTTTTGGTTTGATCAATGCCCCCATAGTTTTGTGAGCTTGATGAATGGGGTGTTTAGGAAATTATTGGATCACTTCATGCTCATATTCCTTGATGAAATTTGGATTTACTCATGTGCATGTGAGGAGCACAAGAGGTACCTTTGTTAGGTTCTTCGGTCTCTTTGTGAGTAGCAGCTTTATGGGAACCTAAAGAAGTGTATGTTCTTTCAAACAGAGGTGCAATATTTATACCACATCATTTCTGGGTAAGGTATCATAGTTGATCCTTCCAAGGTTTGAGCTATTATGGAATTTCCAGCACCCAATAGCGTGACATAGGTGCACAGCTTTCATGGGCTTGGCAGGATATTATAGGATATTTGTTTACGACTTCTCTCAAAGTTGCTCACCCCATCACTTACCTTCAATTGAAAGGGAAGAAGTGTGTTTGGTAAGATAGATGTGAGCATGCCTTTAGGACACTTAAGGAATGCCTCACGACATCACCTATTCTTCTAGTGCCGATTCGCAGGGTGAGTTTTTCGTATGTATAGATGCTTCTTTAGTAGGATTTGGAGGTGTATTGATGCGAATGGGTAGAGTAGTCACTTTTAAGTCTCGCAAACTCAAATATTTTGAGCTCAATTATCCGACTCATGATCTTGATCTTGGAATTTTTCACGCCTTAGTTCAATTGAGACACTTCCTTCTTGGCTAGTGTAACGACCCACAAATCACACACACGAACAACACGGTGAAATACAGGATAATTTTTTTTTTTGACTTGCTTTGACGCAACACGACACAACATGTCGTCACAAGGTTACAACCAACACCAGGAACCACTTGTTACGGGGAAGACCACAAGGTCAGCACGAGAACGTTCACACCTAATCAAGGACAATGTACTTTTCTCTTCTTGACAGAACAACATTGGAGTCCAACCACAAAACACACTTACAGTTAGGGCATCCCATGAGGAATTTCTTGTTAAATTTTCTTGTTTACTAAAGTGTCTCTTAATTCTTAACTTACGTTCTTATAAAATTTCATGTAACGATTCACACAATTCTTTTCACAAGGAAGAACTTCTTTCTTTTCAACTGTTTGACTAAATAACTTAAGGCCAAGCTTTCTAAACTAGGATCATCAATTTGATGTCCAAATCTTTCTTATTCATTTGATTTTAGAACATTTTCCATTTCTTACAAGGTTAATTAATCTTACTCAAGCCACTAACACATGTTCCACAACTCTATTGCATGTGGTGAAGGCATAAGCTCCGATTGAGTGAAAAGTACCGCTTAGGTTTCATAACAATAGCCTTCTTGTTTAAGGATTAAATTTTGACCTTGCTTAAGAATTATCACCATGAATCAAGGCAAGGGTTAACAGAACAGGACAATAGAATTTAGCTTCAGGGTCACATTGTTTACTATCAGTCTTTTATTGAGGTTAAGAGTTTATCAAGATTGGTTAAATGTTCCATCTAGACTTTACTTCATTAAGTTTGACAAAGGAGAACATTTCAGATGATAGAGAGAGATTTAAGGTTTAATTAATCGATTCCCCTCCTACTTATTAAATCCTATCATCTTCTAAAATCTAACCATTGTTTTCACCATGAGGTCATTTAAGATTTCATTATAAAAGGATAATGTTTATTAGCTTGGCTCGAATAAAAATAATAATAATAAGTTAACATATTTCGTTACAAGAGATAGTTTCCTCTTGATTGTCCCAGGTCTCAAAGGTTATCAAGTAGATCACGTCTACATTAATATATTCATATATATAAATTTTAGTTTTACTTTTATAAGGACTATCCAGTTCACTTTATAGTGCTTACAAACTCATTGCTACTATGCCTCAGGAGGATTTACAACTCAACATTTTAACTCAAGAGCAAAGTTTAACAGTACTCGTTTGCGGAAACAAAACAAGGTTATATCAATTCATTCCAACATGATGCACAAAATCAAGGGACATACCATCTCTATTGAGCCATGACTAGGGAGCAAGAGAGTAATAACATGGGACAAGCCTCGCTACTATTCTAAGGATTAAAATTCACTAGGATATCCCATAACCAAGCGGTAATCAAATTTCATCTTTCACATGATAACCAAACAAGCCAAAGTTTCAACAGTTACAACAACAATACTCTACAATACATTTACTAGGCACTGACCCTTCTTCTAAAATGTCCAAAGGCCCTTTCCAAATTTTATAACATAATACACATTCGTACAAAGGAACAATATAACCAAGATTGATGCAATAATCTACAAGTCTTTCCATCATCTAACCACGTAAGCCATCTGCAACAATTAATAACCTGAGTCAGTTCGCGAGAACTGAGCAAGATAAGACTATACATAGCAACAATAAGCTACTAGCTAACAATACCATGAAAGGAAACATTCTATTTCAGGAAATGGATCAAAGTTCTAACCTCTAACAACCTTTTGAAACAAGATGCAATTTTCAACATATCAACTAAGAAGAAAACCATAAGTTTTAGTTATGAAAATACCTCTAAAACTACAAAAGTTTGACAACCAAATACGCAAGACTATGAAATTTAAATGATTAGACACAAGAGTTGAGAGTATTAGGATTTCAATCATGTAATCCCGTAGATTACGTGATTGAAATCTAAAGTGTAACCCATCAATCCACATTCTCCAGGTGAAGAAAAAAGATAAAAACCAGACCTGATCTTAGCTGCCAAAAAGAATATAGTTTTGGACTCGTTCCGTAGGGCCATAGGCCTAATAGGCTATAAACGAACAACGAGGGTAAAAACAAGTTCCATCATGTAATCAAAAAGGTTTAAAGGATGAAAATCTTATATTCAAACCCACAACCATTATATCTTAGGTAATAAGTGACTTCATAGCTAATAAGGATAAGTGGAAAGGACGGTAAGAATGTCCGGAATAGGCATTGCCTAACAGCCTACCTACTGAACATGACTAGGGCCGGAATAGCGACAAGCCTCATTAATACCCAAGTTGAGTAGGAAATCTAGTATTCTAAACACATCCTTGCAGTTTTCATAATACCTTAAATTTATAATCCTCCTGTTCTAGAGGAACATAGCCATGAATCTAGACTTGGTTGGAATTTTTTTGACATCAACTCACTTCCTAATATCATAAACGATGTATACAAAGGAAGAGGTCTCTCAAATATCCTTAAGAAACATTCATCACTAAGTTTATGGTAACCTATGCAGTGATTAAACACATAATATACCATTGAAGATAGATATCCTCCAATAACGAACTTCTAAAACGATGTAATTACAATTATTACATTCGACACATAAACAAACTATTCCATAGCTTCTTTTCCCTTTTTGACAACAAAATATATTCACGGCCTTCCATCACAATCATTCTAAATTTGCAATGAAAGGTCACTCATCAAGGAGGAAGTACAAAACAAGTTTGACTAAATTAAGGAACTTCATGTTACCTTAAGCAGTTGATGAAAACCTTAACTTTCACGAACCGTGAAAGATATTACCTTACTCCATCAAGGCATTATGTCTATACATGATTAAATCGATCACACAAGGAATCATCAACATACCATATCTTAACACCATAAAGGTCATTAATTTTATCAAATTTTACTCATAGAAAGAGTAGAATCAAAATGGGGTTCTATCAATAATTTATTCCCTTCTATCAACCCAGGACATATTTTCGGCCCAAAACTTCCTTCTTAACAAGCATATATATTGAACCTCTAATTTCCAAAAGCCCTAATAATTTGCACAATACACGAAGTGCATAATCATGCTTATCATAAAAATAATAATAATAATTTAACTGTATGTTTTCCTCTAGGGCAACAACATAACAGGAAACCAATACTAGTCAACGCTGCAACGTTCTAGGGGCGATTACATACCCAGGTTCACAAAAGAAACAACGACATTTTTGCAGAAGGAAGTAACTTTAAAATTATATATTATATATATATTTCATATGATCAATCAAAGCATACACTGAGAACCTTTGTTTGTTTTATATATATATATATATATATATATATGGGTTGATCACGTCAACAAGAACAACCAACAGAGGCAAATCTAGAAGTAACAAACTGTTAACCATGTACTGAACGCAAATCCACAAAATCACAGATTTAAACCAATTTCTAAAAAGAAAAAGTTTCATTTCAAGAGGTTATTAGATACTAGCATATTATGTATATGGTTAGTCTATCTTGCTGGTTTTTAACGCATCCACCAAATGAACATCTAGCAGGATCTGCATCTGACCCACACGCCTTCCGCTTTATCCTCTGCTTCACTGGTATTTTCTTGCAATATACCACACCGTGATTCCCTTTTGAAGGCACAACTAGAAGAATGCAATAGGTGGTTTTCCAAACACTAAATTGCTTCAATGCAGCTGCTTTGGGGGTGAGAGTCAAACTGCTTACCACTAAGTCCGAGAGCACTTCTTGGAAAGGGGTTCATCCTTTAGTACAACTTCTCCATTGATCATTGATGTCAAAGGTCCTTTAGAATTATCATTGTAGCAGCACACTGTTGACTCCATCCATGAACACTCTGGATGACCCACCATCTTCTTGTATGCAGAATTAGCCCATTTTACCCTATTTTAGAGTCAGATATAAGAGCTGGAAAAGTTTTTTTTTTTTTTTTTCCATCTGCTCTTTAATCTCATCCATAGTTTTGCAGGGAGGAGAGATTTTCGATTGGCTTCTTTCGATATTCAATGCTAACACTAGAACCCACTGGTCTCACTGGCTGTGGCATGATGACACCATTATTAACTGAGCTCAAACCCTCCCGAGTTGGTGATATCCCTGGCATTGCAACATTTGTGGATATCTGCATAGGATGTCCAGTGGAACGGCTTGAATAATACATCAAATTATGCTCTCCACTGTAGGAAGTTCCGTTGTAAGAACAAGCTACAGTTTCAGGCTTGAAACTGCAACAGGCAAGAGGTGTGGGGTTTATGGCAAGTGGGTGATGTATGTTACAACTCCTCTCCTCGGTATCTTTTACCATTCTCTCATACGCTGGGTTAAACCACAAAACATCCTTACTCTCACTTTGTCCAAAGAATCGTAATAAGCCCGTTGCTCAGGCTATTTATCTTTGCGTAGTAGTTCTTGTGGATCTCAACAAGAACACACCTTACAGCTCCCAAGGAAAGTGGAGGAACACGCCTACTTCCCTAGCTTGTAGCTTCATCTATAACCACCATATCAAACCCAATGGCGCAGGGAATATCGAGTGTCCCATGTGGTCAACGAAACCCTAACGCGAAACAAGAAGCCTGAGGTCGGCCTGAATCACATCAATGGAAAAGTTAACATCAACCAAAGCCCAACAATCGCCATTGTAGTCCACATACCAGTGGCGGGAGCATTCGATAAGCCCGATAAAATGCCCAAATTTTTCAACAGAAGGATATGAGAAGTTCCAGAGACATTTCCACTAATATCTGAACAGTTCACGCATCTGTCGCGCATGAAGAACAACCCTAGATTGCAGATGCATATGCTGCCATTATTACTATTTTTTTTTGAATTCTAACATACCCTGGCTTCTGCAAGATACATCCATCCTGGTGAGATAATACGGATGGATAATGGAAACGCTTGTATCCTGCACTGATTGTGATCGAGCTTCTTCCATGTTAAACTCACCACCTGGACAGAAGCGACTCCCCAAAATGAAAAGGCAAGACAGCTCAACTAAAACTTTATCTCGTCCTTCTACTACGGCTGCAAGGTTCTGCAACAACTGGTCTCCACTGTGGTCGCGTGCATCCAGAACATCAGGATCAACACCAACGGTTCCTTGGGCTCGCCCTGTAGCAGCTGTTGCACTCAGCTCTCTCTGGGCCACTGATTTTCTGAGATAAGTTTACTTCTCGACCCTGTAGCTGCTGAAAACGGCCAAATGCCTCCTCACGGCACTCCCAGGAGGAGTTTAGTTCTGCACCCCCAGATTCTACCTGTACAGCGACGATTTTGGAGACCCGCACCCACCTGCACACATTGAAGGAGGATCAGCACGAGATCTTGGTGAAGAAAAAATGAGGCTCCACCCACTCCTGTCTCCCTCACGCACGGACAGAAAGGAAAACGCGGTGGTCATTCAACCCATAGGTCAGGTGGTTGGGAGGGGGCAGGTAGAGCAAAAAAATACGATGCCCAGCTGGGCATTACAGCTAGAGATTCACACTTAGGTCTGATCACTTGAGTCAACACCACCTCTTCACATAGCATAATCTCAATGCTCATTAGTGGAATTGGATGGAGTTTCTTTGTGAGTATGACATGAAGATAGAGCATGTGAAGGGGAAGGATAATATGGTTGTAGATACTCTCAGTAGGAGGAGATATGTAGTTATGGCCACCTCAGTGAACACAAATTTGCTTAGCAGATTCTATAGTAGTTTCCTCATGACAATTTCTGAATTTCAGCTAGAGTAGAGATCGAGTCTCAAAGACCCCTCGAAGGGAAGTTTGATGGGTTTTCATTGGAGGTAGAAATCCTTTTAGGCACGAGACTAGATTTATGTTCCCAGAGATAGAGGCTTGAGGTAGGCCATTCGATAAAGGCACATCGTGCACCCTATTCATCCCATCCCGGGTTGAAGAAGATGAATTCCACTTTGAGATAGTTGTATCATTGGAGGGGACTTCGTAGATACATGGCTCAATTTTTGTCATGCTATTTAGAGTGTAAGAGAGTGAAGGCTAAGCATCAGCACCCCGATGGCCTTCTCTTTCTGCATGCTATACCGCAATGGAAATGGGACGCCATTTCCATGGAATTCATTATTTGGCTACCAATGTTGAGATACCACCATGATGCTATCATGGTCACGGTGGATAAATTGAAGAATGTGCCTCTTTTTTCTCTAGTGAATACCACCTATACAGCTAGTGGAGTGGCATGGGTATATCTACATTGGATTGTAGGATTACACGATATTTCGTGGATGATCATTTACGATCTGCGATCCTCTATATACTTCCCACTTTTGGACTACCATGTAGCATGCCCTCGAGATGAAGATAAATTTGAGCATGACATATCACCCTAAGATAGATGTAAAGACTGATCGGTGAATCAGATCTTAGAGGACATGCTTAGGATGTATGTTATGGATCACCAATCGAGATGGGAGGAGTATTTATACTTGGTGGATTTTTCCTACAATAATAGTTTTCAGAGTTCAATAGGCATGGATCCTTTCTAGGCACTTTGTATGGTAGAGAGTGCAGGACACCTCTTAGTTGGGATTGGTAAGAGAACAAGGTTTCTCTTGGGCCAACTTTATTATAGGACATGGAGCAGTAGGTGGATATGATCAAATAGAAGAAGTACGTAGATCAAGATAGTATGAACCATATTTTTGATGTGGGCATGAAGGTTTTCCTTCGTGCCGTGCCACATAAGAACCCTATTTGTTACGGAGAAGGTTCCGAGTTAGCTCTGATACTTGGACCCCTTTGAGATCTTGGAGCATATCAATCCTTTGGCCTACCATCTAACATTGCCACGTAGATTGTCTCACATCCATGATGTGTTTCATATTTTAGTACTTAGGAGATATATTGCAGACCCTTCTCATGTGTTGGATTCGACCTCAGTGTAGGTGTAGGATTAGGGGTAGGTGATAGTGGTGCTCATACACATTATAGAGTGCAGGACCACAGGCCTTCGAGGCGAAATATTAACCAGGTTTGAGTGCGATAAGTAATATATGATGAGATTGCGGCTACATGGGATGATGCTACTTTTCTACTAGCTCAATTTCCACACCGATCAGTAGTGACTTCTAGGAGGAAGTCGAGTCTAAGGGGAGGGGGATGTAGTTCCCACTTCCCTTCAACACCTTTGGTTATTGATTACGACATTGTCGACTATACTTATGGATGTTATTATATCTTTTTATATGTCATGATGTTAAATGTTAGAGATCATGGACTATAGTTGATTTTGATTCACATATGATACACGTGGATTATTGGAGACATTTTATATTGATGTTGATATGTTGATTAACATGGTTATATGTGTGTGTGTGTGTGTGTGTGTGTGTGTGTGTGTGTGTGTGTGTATTTGGACATGTGTTATTTTTTCATATTGAGTATACCTAGATATTTGAACTACTTTTATGATCATATTGTTATTGATGAAATTGTTAATGATGTCGTTACTTTACTTGATGATGTTTCGATTTATATATAGATAACTTTGTAGGTTTTTTGTATATTTATTTTGGATAATTTCATGCAGCCACAACACCAAAGGAGGTATTTATGTTTTGCAGTAAACATGTCATAACAAATATCGGGGATTGGACCTACTACATTAGAATCCTAGATGAATTATACAAGGGTCACCATGGATACATGTATTTGTTGTGTGCGTGTGTTTTAATTGTTGTTAGGAGTCCCCATGGGGGGGACCACCTTCGAATGTGACCAAAGGGTTATGTGTATTCTTTTATTTAGTTTCCTTTGTTTAAATTTAGTATGTGGATTTTAGTAATGTATTTTCTCCTTTATTATTTATTTAATTTGTGTTTAGATAAGTGAGTAATCATGTTGTTAAATAAATTAAAAATGGATCAAAAGAATGAATTTATTAGAGCTGATGGATCTTGGATTATGTGTTGTAAGTAATGTGTAACTAGATTTAAATGTGAAACACTCCACTTTCATTTTGAAATTCGGATCTGTCCTTAGGGGCTGATTTTGGAGGCTTGTGGGACAAGTTAAACATATCCAACATCTCTTAAATTGTTACACCAACCCTAACTATGGGATGGGGAGTCAAAATAGGACCTTATTATGTATTTTGGGAAGGAAATTTGTAATTTTTTTGCACCTTCTTGAATGAAATTAATTTTTAGTCCTTAATGGTTCTAGGCTTGGATTGTGTGAGTAAGTAAAATGTCATTTATTCACCCACTTATTAATTGTTCTTTGGATTTTGAATTTGAATTATGAGGTGGAGTTGAGGTTGAGTGATGTGACATCCTACATGGAGCCACCTCATCCTCCTCTCTCCCTTTTCTATTTATTCAAATTATTTTTCTATTTTTGGGGTTACTTCATGTTGGTTTGGTGCTCTTGAAATTAGAGAGAGTTTGAGGATTTTGTATGCTTGTGGATTTTTTGGTGCTTTGAGACTGTTTGGATTTTAAGAAGCTTATTGTTAAACTTTTGGGTCAAGCTATGTCATGGAGAGGTAGGAGCTTGACTCATTTAAAATGCGTTCTTTTGTTTATGCATATGTGAATGTTGTTGAGTATTTGGTATGTTTGTTGGTTGGTTAGGTAGCTTGCCTAGGTGTGGTGTAGGAAAAGACTATGGGGATATTTTTTGGGGAGGAATAAGAGTTGTGACAAGGCTTAAGAGTTAATTTTGGAGTGATTTTGCATTGCATGTTCTACCTTGGACAAGAAATAGCTTGCATTTATTACTTTTGGGGGAGGCATAAGAGGTACTTGGGGAGGCATAAGAGAATGGGGAGGCGTAAGAGGTACTTGGGCGAGGTAAAAGAGTATGTAGGGGTTTGAGATGAATATTTTGGTGGGTTTTTTAGGTTGTCACCCATTCCCCATTGGAAGGTATGAGCAACTTCCCCCATAGATCTTGTTTTTTTGGCCTTTGTGTGATGAGGCCTTGTATATCTTTTTACTGTCCTTCTTGTGCCTATAATTGTATTTTAGTTTGGACTATGATATGATTGTGAAATTTGTTTTATGTTGTCGAGGTTATCTTTTTACAATGATATGAATCCATTTCCTATTGTAATGTGGTTGGGTCTCAGGGGCCAATGAGGAGGACAACTTCTCCTCTTCATTAGAATTCTTGGTTGGGTGGAGAGCGTTACCTCTCTCCCTTTTCTTTGTTGTGACCAAATGAAATCTAGTGGATCTATCTTATTAATGTTTCTTGGAGCTGTGTATGAAGACAAATTTTGTAGTTCTCCTTGGGATCCCTTATTGTAAAATTACCCACTTTCGGTGGATGGAATTGTAATATTAATTTTGGTGAAAACCTACTCTATTTTGGATATGAAGTTACATTCGAATGAGAAAGATTTATTTTGTAAGTTATCTTTTGGTGAACAAAAAAAAGAAGTTATAAAGGAAATTATTTCAGTTTAATAGAAGTTGATTTAATTTATACAAAATGGAGTTTCTCCTTCTTGGAAATCTATTGATTTAAATACTTTCGTAAACTCTCTATTTGAAGGCTAGAAAAGTCTGTGTTAGGAAATATTACCTTCCTCTGTATTACTTGAAAGATATGTTTGGAAAATAGAATTACAATCTTTATTTTCACATATTGATTGAAGGAAAGTTGAACATTGTAAATCTATAATGGAATGAACCTAAATGTTTAAAGTATGGCAAATGAAATGGATAAATATCTAGTTTGAAATACATAGATCTTTGTTAGATTAATTCAAATTTGCAACAAATATCAGAAAAATATACAGAGTACCCTACAACTATGAAAGACAAAATGAAAACTTAAAATGAACTAAGGATGATCAAAATGCATCCCAAAATAGTTTGTATTGCTCAATAAATTTACTTAGAACTTTATTAATCGAGCTAGAGGCAGAAAAACACCTTTACAGAGAAAAGAGAAAGGAAATAAATCCATTTTGAAATCCCAACCATAATCAATTAATCCTTGCAAATCCATCCAATTTCTATCAAGTGTGATTCTCCATGTTGGTTTGGCATGTTGGAGAAGGAAGAATAGCGGATCAAATCAAATCTAGCAGTTGAAAAGTTTAGTTCACATTTTTATGGCAGGAAAGACGTTTTCTTAAATTTCACCCATCTAAGTTTGTTGAAAATAAGATTTTGTGCTTCCTATGCAAAGAGGAGTTTGAGCCCTTTCCAAAAATTCCTTATTTTCTCATATCTAAGAACCCAAAAAAGTTATGGCCTTCTAAAGTTTTACTTCGATTGGTTTTTAAAAAACTAAATGTCAAAAAAAAAAAAAAATGAAATTTTTGTAAATCGGATCCGCGGGCCTAAAAATTAATTAGGGCACTTTTTGCAAAAATGCAAAAATTCACAAGTTCTTCCACAGATTCACATGCTTGATTTTCCCCTTCGGTAAAAAATAAAATAAAATAAAATAAAATATCTAAGGTCAAAAAAATTCACTTCTTTTAAGTTTCCTTCGTGGCCCCGCATCCCCGCGTCCTTTTCTTTTCGAAAAGATTGCAAAATATTCCTAAGTTTCCCTGCCAGCTCGCCTTCCCATAGGTCACTGTTGAACTAACACGTGGCTTCGCTAGGCATCAGAGGAGGCATGGGTTGTATTTAACGTATGCACGTTTTAACACAAAAGCTGACATTTCTATGTTTTCCCTGATGGTCTACTTCCCGCTTGAAAGTTTTGGGCATGACATGTGGCGTCCAAGGGCGTCATCCGAGGCACGACTAATTTTAAAACATTTTTCCCTTGTAGCAAAAAATAAAAAAAAATCCTAAGTGCCTCCAAGGTGACACGCCTTCACGGGTTGGATTAAAAACGTGCCACATGACCCTTGCGGCTTAGGGAAATTTTTCTTTGGCACGAAGCCCCACCGCGGCTCATAAGCGCGCTGGTTTAACTTGCGATTTTTGCAAAACTTAAAAGTGGAAAATTACCTCCCCTGCTCCATTAGCCAAAAACATTCCCGGCCCACAGGCCCGCCTTTGGGAAAAATTTCCCCCAGCCCACAGCCTGCAATTGGGAAAATTTTCCTCCCTGTGCCCACAGGCTGCAATTGGGAAAAATTTCCTCCCAGTGCCTATTGGCATGTAACTTAAGAAATAGGAGTAGTTAGGAAGACTTATTTATATAATTGGAAAGGGGAAGAAATTTCCTATATAATGGAAATGTTTTCAAGAAACCTTAAGTGTGTTAATTATGTAAAAATTAGGTTGAAGTGAAAAGATGAGTCTGAGAGTAGGTAAGTGGGAAATTACCTCTTTTTAACTTAAATGTGTAACTCTAAAGCATGGGTTGACCTTTTTAAGGGGTCATGTTAGGGGATAAGAGAATTTTTTTCTATCCCATGTAAATAAGAACCTTGGTTATTGTTTAGACCTAGTGAAATTAAAAACCTTGGGCATTTAATTGTTTTGGCCCCTTTTACCCTCTAAAATCAATTAAGGAATATTTTACTATAGTGTTAATATAATTCTTTATTAAGTTAAAACCTAAGAGAAATTTAACTATATTTTGATTAATTATACTCATTAATTTTTTAATGTGGATCTAATGTTTATTACAACAGGAAAATTTCATTTATTAAATTATAATTGAATTTGAATATTTGTTGTGACAACTATTGCTTTGAAGTCTATTAGTGGTCACGCTTTTCAAAAACATTATTCCATAATTTTCCTATCTAAAAATAGGTTGTTCTTGGGTCTTAAGTGGACATTTTAGCGGGTGTTACATCGGCTCCGGGACTTATTATTGGGTCTAGACATGGAGGATTTTCTCAAACACGTTGTATGCCCACCGTTAGTGACGACTCCTCTCCACTATAGGGTTTGGATTCATGTGTACTTTGTTAGGAAATAAGGGATAAAATATGTGGAATACTCCCGCATAGAATTGCAATATTAGAAAATAATTGCAATAGTAGGAACATTTTTTGAGGCCAAAACTGGCCCCAAACCCCGGCAAGAAAACTATGGAAATTATACAATACTCTTAGTTTACAATATGTTGGTGCTCAAAATAGTCTCGCCCTAATTTTCCTTTGAAAATCTATCAATTTACCCTCTGTAATTTTTTTTTTTTTTTGTTGTGCCTGGTTAATCTTTGTTGCCATTTTTAATTTGTTCCTGGGTCATAAATCATTTATGGGTCCATGGTTTGCTCCTTATTTCTTTGTTCCTAGGAAAAAGATCTCGTAACTCGTGTTCTCCCATGTCTTCTGTTCTCCACGGTTGAGTTTTGTTTTCCTTGTTGTTTTTCCCTAAATAATTTAAGAAAATAAAATTTTGTATCTCCGAGAAACATATTTTAGCCTTATGGAATTTCTAAATTCTTTTTCCTTGGAGAAATTTTCATTTTCGTGATCAAAGGATCATTTTTCTATATTTTATGGTTTGACAGGCATTTCTCTCTGTAAAATTTTCATCCTTGCATTGACACAATATGTGGAAACTTTTGATTAGACACAACTTGGTTGGGTACTTAAAAATTTCTATGGATCACCTCAACTTAAATTGTGTCCACATGGAGGCATGATGCTCATTTGAAGGTATACTTTTTGGTTTGGGTGAGACTAACGCCGAGAGGACATGTGGAGGTTTTTGTTGCTTTACATGGAATTAGAAATTTTTTGATGCAGATGGTACAACTTGGTGAAACAGTGACACGTGGCAAGATTGCGCTCATTTAGGGTTTCCACTTTGGGGATAATTTTGAAATAGCGTCATGGGTACACGTGGAAGAACCGCACATGTTCAGGGACTAGCCCTTGAGTTTCATTTTAAAGAAGCACTAGGATGACACGTGGAGGCCTCCACTCACTTGTAATTTCATTTAGACTTTTCAATGGCCAAAGGAGACTACATCAAGGTATGACACGTGGCAGCTTCTGCTGATTTTCAAGCATTTTGAAAAACTTTGTCGGAACATGACACATGGTGAGCCCACTCTCATTTAAGGTATAAAATTTTTGGGATCAGCTCACGGTGCACTCCTAGGTGACTCATGGTGGTTTGAAAATTCAAAGAAGTGAGGAGGTGGACCATCAGAGGTAAATTAGATTTTTTTCCTCTTAAGGAATAAAATATCAAAATGGCCTACAAGCTCGATAAAGGAATGGTCAAATCTTGCTCCAGTCAATGCCAGAGGTGTAGAATCTCAAGGAGAATTTTGAAAAATTTCATTTTGGGAGAAAAGGAGATAAAACATCAAAATGGCCCGCAAGCCCGATGAGGGAAATAGTCAATATGTTTCCCTGCTCAATGGTGGAAGGGCAGAGTTGTGGGGAAAACTTGGAAAATTTTCCTTTTTCCAAAAAAAGGGTCAAATGGTAGAATTTGGCCGCGGTTCCGCTAGAGCCAACGTTAGGATACATGTCGGGATCATTTCCCAAGGGCGAGGTGTGGAGAAAAATGTAAAATTTTCCATTCCTCCAAAAGTTATAAAAGTTAGAGGAAGCCCTCGGGTCTATTTTTAAATTTGAATCTTCCAAGTGGACGGCCCAAATTCAAACCAAGATCAACAATGATGGTGAGAGTCTAAATCTGATTTACCCCGCCATTTTTCTGAAATATGTCTAGAACTACGAGTCTTCATGATTTCTTGGTCTTTCCTACATGCCAAGCAGAGAGGGAGTTAATGTTGATATCTAAGTTTGGTGGGAATATCTAAAAGACATCTTTGATTTTCTTTTTTTTCTTCTCCCAAACATGCAAGGGGCCGATTTGATAGATTAGGGGTGGAAGTGGTTGGAAAATTAAAAGAAGTGTGATTTACTAGAGGAAGGAGTTGAATATTGGAGGTATTCAATTAAATATACCCCCGAGCACTGGTGAATTTTTGTAGATCTAATTTTGAGAATCGCGATCATGATCGTGACATGCACCGTAGCAATCAAGGTCTATATTTAGGAGGGAAAAGGTTCCTTGTTGTAAATGTTATAAATGGTACAAATGTTTTTGTAAATAGCTTTGAGGTTGGAGTGTTAGAGGTTGAAAAAAATTCCCAAGAGGAAAATTTGACAAAGCCTGTCTTCCGAGAATCCATCCGAGAAACTTGGTTATCTCTTTTTGTAAAAAGTTTTATTATGTCAAGGTGGTTCCAAGTGTACAACCATTGATAAGATCTGACACTATTATAGAAACTTTCCTTCGTGATAGACTTAGTCTAATTCAAGTTATTATGTGTTGTCCTAAGCAAGATGTGTTTGTTTTATTTCTTAATGTATGTGTGTGCAAGTGTTGTTTTTAAACTAATGCTAATGTAAAAAATAGTAACACCTAAATAGTCTTAATTACAAAGAATTAAACAACACTATAAACACCATCATGATAAGAATTAATCAAGGATTAGATGCTAACATTTATCAATACAAAACTATGAAATTAACTATGTTAAGCACCTAAATATCCTCTTCTCTAACAACATATAAATGAACCTAGGTATGTTCCATGGCTATCAAAAACAGTTGTCCTTAATGTTCCAAGAACCTATGAATGGGGGCTAATCAAAGTTGGGCTACAAGACCATTTTGACACCTCCCATATGACCTAAACACTTTAAGAAAGAGGCTTAACTCTTCAAGATGATGAAATCTCAAGAAAATAAGGTGCAAGCTCTTATTCTCTTTGCTATATGCTTTTCATTTTCTCTCTAAGGAGTTTAGGTGTAAGTAAAAAGGTAGGTGGAGGGTTCTTTATCTAGCCCAAAGGATAAAGGATTCAACACATTCTCATGAATTTGGGATAAAGGTAAAACATGATTAGGAAGGGATAAGGTTGCTTTATTTAAGGTAACCTTACTTTAGAAGGGTTTAATTTATGCTTAGCAAGCCATTAGAGTTGGGGGGTGTTTTAATTAATCAAAGGTGATTAACTAATACGTAGATGTAAGCTTATAGAAGATAATTAGAGTAATATTAGTACGATTTAGGCTATTATAAGGGGATTAAATCAATTAAATATTGATTTATTGATTAAATGGAAGGGAAAGGTAATTAATTAATAATAATTAATTATTCTAGGTAGAAGGGGTGATTTATTAATGAAAGGTCATTAATTACGTATTTATTGGATAGGCAACTTAATTAATTAGCTTAGTGTAATTAATTAATGATGATATGAGTGAAAATGAGTGCTTTTGATGATATGTCATTTATTTGTGAGAAAAGGAATAATTAGCGCAATTTAATTATTTAAATTGCTTGGGCGTAATTATAGGTGTCTACATTTGCACCTCTTTCGGATGGCGTAAGTGATGCCACTTCAAAGATAGTAGAAAAAAGAGATTTTGAAGGGATAGAAGAAAAATTAGTAGGAGGGAGAGATTCCCCCTTGAGTGTTGATGGGGTGATGGAAGAAGCCGATCGACGATCGAAAAAGGTGAGATATAGGTAGAAGAAGGGGGACGAAGCAGGATGCCTCGATGAGAGGGAGAATTAGGGGTGAAAGGGAAGTGGTGTAGAAGAAATATGGATGAGGGGGAGAAGAGCTTAGCCTCTAGCCGCGTATTTGTTTGAAATAATTTGGATGTCATCATATTTCCATAGGAACTACGTCATCGGTCCTTATGAAAAATATAAGCATACGACAAAGGTAGAATGACATGAAAAGCCATAATACGAATAATTGTCTATTACTGAAAATACCAACTCCATGCAACATACAAAAATGCAATGCAATACGAGAAGGAAACAAGCTCATCTAACAGGGAAAACAAGTACGAACGCACATATCCAACCCAACAACGGTCAAGATAGTTGTACAAATGTTTTGTTATCAGTGCTAGAGAGATCCACAAGTTCATGATTGACAAAAAGGGTTAAAAATGATGCTTCAAGAAATGATACATGCAAAGGGAAATGAAAATGGGCACGGGGTCCATGAAAAGTGTTTGTGCACAACGAAACAACACCAAGCAACCAAAATTGCCCTAGAGTATAGACGAAGCAAACAGCTACCTTTTCTAAATGGTTGTGAATCCAAAGATCTGCGAGTCGTATTAATCGGGAATATGTGAGATAAAACAATAGGATATGGAGAAGATACCATGCACAAGACACAAGTTTCAGCCGTAAGAAGCAAGTTATCATTTTCTAGGGTGTGTTACATTTTAGGAATTTTTTGAAAACATTTGCCTTGTTTTTGAATTTTTTTTTATATAGTAAATGTTTGTATTATTTTGACTTTCTGAATCATGATAAACAATAGAAGAAAGGAGAAGAAGAAAATAAGGGCCTAGGGGCAACAAAAAGTGCCCTAGGTGGAAGAAAATAGAAAAAAATGACAAATAATGTCCTTGTTTAGTGGAAAAATTAAGAAAAAATAATTATTTACGAGGGTCTGAAGAAGAATAAAAATTGCTAGGTAGCAATAAAATTGTCCGGGGGAGAAGAAAGGGGTATTGGACAAAAAATGCCCCAATACGGTGAAAAATAAGAGAAAAAAAATTATTTAATTAAAAATAATTATTCCACAACGAATAGAGGAGAAAACGGTGAGCTAAACGGGTGTCCCGGCCGTCCGATCGATGAAAAACAGGTTAATATACCCCCAAGGGGGTAAAACATTGCAATCAGTTCATTTTAACCGCTCAGTTTAGAAAACTTACCATGAGGCTCTGACACTCAGGAGAGATGGTGATCGCACGTGATTGTTTGAGGCGTGCTGTAGATTGTAGATGATAGATCTGTAGACAATATCAAATGTTGTTTTCAAGTGTTATTTTGATGTATATGGATGGGATGATATGATGATATTGGTGCGGGGGGATAGATTTATTATTATGCGCAACCCTCTTGCCCCATTGATGATATGATATATGATGATTAGCTTAGCATACATACATGGTGTAAAACTTAGCATTTTTGTTTATATATGATGTATAAATGATGCTAGATGTGATGATAGTGATGGTAATGTGATGTGAATGATAACAAAACAAATCACATGCAAGAAACACAGCCAAATGCTACAAAGAACACCAGGAATTAATGCAATACACCATGAATCACCATGCCTTATTAACAAGTAACAAAACACAACCAAATGCATTAAGAATGAAATAATGAATTAACACACTAGCATGTCGAAACCCACTACAATATGCACAAGCAAGAATGAATCTATTCTAAGAAAGAAAAGATAAACTATGACAAAGTACACCCAAGCAACAAACAACTCCAAAGTAAGCCCGCAAAACAATTTACAAGCAACAAACAAAGCAAGGAAACAAGGCAATGCAAGTAAATGTTTTTGTAAGATATGTTTTCATGCACCTATTTTCTAGTGTTTAGGTTTTTGTGAAACAATTGTCTATAGTTTTTTTGTTTTCTCGAAACAATTTTCCATTGTTTTTGTGTTTTCTGAAACAATTTTCTATTTTTTTGTATTTTTGACGGTTTCCAAAGCTATGTGCAAGTAACCAAGAAAGTGTGGATGCCCCCAGCGATAGATGGGATGTACAAGGGCATAAGGCCACGTGCGTACCAGAAAGGTGAAGATGCAAAAATTCCCCAACAATTAGGTGGGAGTATTCAAAGGTAAACTGTTCATAGGTAGAAATAGGACCCAAGGCCATTATGGATAGGTTCAACATGATGGTGAATGTAAACCCATGAAGTGCTGGGAAGGGGCAAGGATGCCCCCAGCACAAGTTGGCCTAAAATCACATGATAGAAAAGAAGGAGACGATTATTTTTGTGGAAGGGGACAAAGGTTTCCACAAACATGAAAAACAAGTAATATTATACACATGGATATTCCGACAAAGTAAAAGAATGATGTGAATGATATGAATGTAGCTTAGAAGCCTCGCGATGAAGAACTGATTAGACAAAGGCATAAACTTTGAGATGAGATATGGACTAGAGTAAGACTCTGAACAAGGTCCAAAAAAGACACTTGGTAACATACTAATTTTTTTTACTCATAGAGATCTAGTGTGTGAACGTGGAGTTTATTACCTCTTGAAGTGAAGATTTGATAGAAAACAAGTGAAGATACCTAGCCAATGTGTAGGAATGACTTATTTTGATAAGTGAGTTTGTGAATGGAGGGTGAAAGGATAATCGCACATTGCTCCTCTGCCCAAGCGTCCATAGCCCCGACAGAGATGTATTTGATTCTAATCACAACATTTCTCTACTGTCAGTCAGGCATCCATAGCCCTGATAGAGATTATTGGAAATACCCCAAGAGAGAGTTATATATTAATTTTCTTTTTCTTTGTAGCTTTTAGCTTTTGAGTTTTGATTGATTTTGATTCTTTTGCTTTCTAAAAACTTATTTCAGCTCTCTTATTTGACAAGGGGTTAAGAACCATTGATGGCTTGATGGAAGGAGGTGGAAGTGATTGTGATGACGACATTGGCTAGTGTCAACAAATATGTCCAAAATTTCTTCACAAAAAGTTTATTAGATGTTTGAATGTGATAGGATCTCCATGAGGTCAGTCATTCTTTAATTTACCAAGGTGATAAAATACCAGGACAAACAAATACCATAGAGATAAATGTCGCAAAATGTGTGTGAATAAGCTAACCAAAATATCACCAAAGGGATGAAAATGGTAGGAAGACTTGTAGAAGAATAGCAAGGAAGGGAAGAAAGAAATATCCATTTATCGCAACACCTTTTTGATTGAAATGTTTGATCTTTGTACTGTTCATTTTTGATATATTTTTTTAACTATTGTTACTAACAAAGTCACTCTATGTGATAGGATCCAACAACGATGTTTGCAACTTCCTTGATAAGGGAGACTAAGCATGTTTGTTTATCAAGAGTCATGTTTTCCCCAATCTCGATGATCGTGGTGAGTTCACACTCAACAAAGGACTGTGATTTATCCTAAAACATGGATTTTGTATGCGGGAGCTTGAGTTCCCTATCTAGATGTTTATGCACTTTACGCCATACTTGATAATTATGTTGATGTACGTTCTTGAATCACGCTTGATTTACAACTTGGAGATTGTTCCAGTTGTTGGGGGATTTTGAGCTCTTGGAAGTTTTGACTTGAGGTTGATAATGAACCTATTTGGGTTTCTTATAAGTTGACGCTTGAATGTTTTGACCTCGAGAAGGAGAAGAATATGAAAATTTATGATTAATGATAAGAATGATAGAAATGGTAGTGGGCTTCCCACAACCATTGATAGAAGAAATATGTGCTAGATGAAAAGGATATGGTCCAAGAATTGAAGGGGATGGGCTACCAGGGAGGTTAGCCACGTAAGAAGGTGAAAGGCTACTATGATGTGGCCCAAGAATAGAAGAAGGGCTTCTAGGATGTGACCCATAAATAGAATACGAAGGGCTACGAGGATGTGGCCCAATAATAGAAGAAGAAGGGCTACTTAGGACATGACCCATAGATGTAAGATGATGGACTAGTAGGATGTGGCCCAAGAATAGAAGATGATGGACTACCCAAGGGTGATCCATACATAAAAGATAAGGGGCTAGTTGGACGTGCCCCAATAATCAAAGATAGTGGGCTACTCAAAAATGTCCCACAAATAGAAGAGGGAGGGGTACTAGAAGGTGACCCACACCTAGATGAAGATGAAGGGCTACTTGGCACTGACCCCATAAGAGATTGTGATTAAGGAATCATGATAGACGAAGAGTTATTAGGTGATGAGAAGATAGGCCATGGATCTATGCAAGACCAAGCGGTTTCATCACATAATGAATAATGTGAAGATAGAAGAATAAGAGGAGGATCAAGTTGCATGATCTGCGGCTCTTCCTCCATTTCTTGATGAAAGGAATCAACCTTTTCCTCACAATATGCGACGCATCAAAGTCTAAAGAGAATCCTTTTTGTAATCTACTAAAGGAATATTTGCATATGCCCCTATAAATACCCCCGATTGTTTCTTCATTCTAAAAGAGATCAATCGGTATGAGTTGTTTATTGATCTCTAGGGGTTTAATGGAAGAAATAGGCTCACTTGGTGTGGAAGGCTTAGAATATGTTTGATGATGATTGATAGAAGAAGATGATGTGGGGGACGAAGAATATGCGTAGCTAGATGTCTTAGGAGTAGAAGAAGGTGGTGTGGACCTACCTATACAATGGTATGTTGTATGTAATATAGTAGGATTAAGTCCAAAGTTTGTAGATTATGACGCATGGGTTGATTCAGATGTTTGTATTGAAGGAATTTGAGTCATACAAATCTTCACAGAAGGAATATTCCATGGGGGTGGTTAATGAAGAAGGTCCTGCAAAGAAGGGGAGGATTGTGATTCAAGCATCGCATTAGATGAATGATGATAAGGGTCCTACTGAAGAAAGAGAGGACCATGATTCGGAATTGTATTATACTTCGATGGAGGGATTTGGAGTCGCATGTATCTTCAAACGAAGAAGACGTAGTTGGGGTGACTGATAAAAGGGGTCTTGCAAAGAAAGGGAGGACCATGACTTAGGAGTCACATTATATGACTTAGGATTCAATTGGATGAATATGAATAGTTGTTTGGATCTGAATCCTCGGAAGAGTCGAGAGAAATATTTGGATTGGAATCCTATGAAGAAGAGGAAATGTTTAGATTATAATTAGAAGAAGAGTGGGGGCAACTCGACTAATAATTTGGTCGAAAACGTCCAAATCATACCGCCGACTGTGAGGTGAAGGTGGGGAACGAGCTACCCATATGGGCTCTCTAGCATGAAGAACCAAACAAGGTTTAGTTGTAATGGGAATCTTTTTCTTTCAATTGCTAAACGTAGGTTCCATATTTTAGTAAGTATGGGGAACCACACAATAGTCAGTCATTTTTTGCATTGTTTTAAGCACAAATGTCTAGATTTAGATAGTTTGATGGAACTCCTTCAAAGGGAAGCAAGTGACATGTCAACTTGGGTAGCATAAGGACAACCAACTATACATTTTGTAAGTATTGATATGCGTGCATGAATTTCTGAAGAAGGTCTAAGGAAAATAGACATCATGATGACACAATATCGATGAGATCGAGAGGGATTGTCCTAGGAAATAAGTTTTTGAATGAATATTCACAATGAACAATAATGAAAGTGTGAAACACAAAGCCAATAAACAAGGAAATACACCATATGAAAATGCAATGCAAAGATGATCAACAAGATGTTTTCACTTATGCCAAGTTCAAGGAAATGAACAAAACGTAAGTAAAAACAAGAAGTCAATGTGATTTATCAATCAAGATATACGATGAGCGAGCTCAAACTTGATTGAGACCTACATCTCAAAAGTTCTAGTTACAATTTGTGAATGACACAACAATATCACCAAGATATGTTAACCCACTTTGCGAGAAAGTGGAGTATTGATATCAAGGTGTTATTGATATAACACGCATAAATGGTAACACCTAGCACTCTTTGAAATCGAGGTAATAATAGAACCGAACTAAAAGCTCAAAGTATAGCTAGGAATAGTTAAAAATATGTGCAATGTAACCATAAAATATAGGTATTTATGTCGAGTTTACAAGAAACAAGACGTAAATATCAAAATTGTAGTGATACGATACAAACAAGCTAACTCTTCTAAGGAATTCTGCTGTGATGAACCACGCCTAACTACAATGACGACCTTGACATGGGTATCAAGATCAAAATGGCTACCAATGATGTAAAAACACCTTCACACACTTTAGACGTTTAACTAACCCAGCCACAAACATGGATGGGTGTAAACAGACATAAAAGTGAGAGAAACAGTCGATTGGTAACACAAAGGTAGTCACCCTTCTTTTAATCAAAAAAGTGTCAAAAGAATGTGAAGGAAGTAAATCAAATAAAAGAAAAATGTTGGCTTCACTTTGGAAGAGTTTCACCTCGCCTAAGGCAAGTAAAAACTAGGCGAAAGTACCGTGTCACACTTTTCTCAATGAAAATATGGTTCACAACTCAACACGGTTTTAAAATTGTCAAAGTGGGCTCTGGCCAAAGTATATTCTCTTAGGTGGTTTTCTTTCCCTAGGTGTTACAAAGTTGCCACAAGCGAGCACAATTTACCCAAAAGTCATACCGACTAGTTTGGGAGTATCTTGGATTTACTTTACCCCCTTCAAGAACGGTAGGCAACTAGTGTGTCTACGTGTACTATCACTGGGGTCGCCACTGAATGGACAACATGTAACGTTATCTCATAAAGGAATCACTAGTCAAGTAGGTAGTGCAAAGCACTTCCTGTTTCATCCACAAGGTTCCCTCTTGCGTGGACTACTTTGAGGTTCCTGGAACCACCCCCATTGTTGTAGCTTAAGGCGTTATGCCAAAGGGGTTATGTTCTAGTTGAGCGGAGAGGGACATACCCTTTTTGAAACCTGCAATATAGTGTTTTGAATATGTTGTTCTTTTTATCTTGTTTAATTAGGTGTGGTTTGCTTGAACACCTTTTGAAAACCTGTATAACAACTGTATTAGTAATTTTTGATTTCATTTTGATTCCTCCTTTCTTTGACAAGAGTTTTTAGGTCCTGCACTCAAGCGTTAGTAGTTCTCCAAGAAAATCACATTATTTAAAACAGGATTAAGAGTTGCTTTTGATTCTCAAGATCATCTAAGGATGCAAGAGAAGAGCATACACAACAAATAATACAACTAAAAGTAAAAAAATCTTTTCAATCAATGAACCATACAAAATTCTTGATAAATGTTCATTCCCTTAAACCAAAAGTGAAAGTTGAATTTTCCAATTTACCAAATGTTATAAAATGAAGAATAAACTTGTTTTGATTCTCAAGATCACCCTAAGGTGCAAGAGAAGAGAATACACAAAATTTATCGCAACTATATAGAAATGGAAAACTTAAAATCAAAGGTCTATTGAAAAATACTTTGTAAAAGGTTCATTCCCTTAAACCGAGAGTGAAAGATGAAGTTTCCAATTTACTAAATGTTATAAAATGAAGACTAAAGTTGCTATTGGTTCTCAAGATCACCCTAAGGTGCAAGAGAATACCATACACAAAATTTATCCCAACTATATAGAAATGGAAAACTTCAAATCAAAGGACCATTGAAAAATGCTTTGTAAAAGGTTCATTCCCTTAAGCAAAATGAATAATCAAATTTTCAAGTTTAATCCCAATGTTAAAAATATATAGATCAAAGTTGTTTTTTATTCTCAAGATCACCAAAATGTGAAAGATAATAGCATACACACGCTTTGGTCTAAATCGAGGAAGCATGGAAATACAACATTCATCAAAACATTAGACATGTTAGAAAATTACCAGTCTTAAACTAACAGAAAAACCTGTAATTTTTGTTAGTATAAATCCAAATTTTATGTTTTCATTGCATAGATAACTTCAATACCTTTCCAACGCAAACAAAATGGAGTCATTTCGAGTTCGGGAGCAAAAATTATGGCCTTCAGAAGATGGGTTACGCATATGCTTTTATGCTCACGGGTATGCACTTGACATGCACTCAAAAAATGTCAAAAAAATGTTTCTTAATCTACAAAATGGGAAAATTTTTCCAACCAAGATTCAATTTTGACAACAACTCATCACATCAATATATGAATAGAAGACTCAACGCTATCAAACATTAACATACATACTCAAGAATTTAAATTTTTAAGAAATTAAAAAAACTAGCATGTAGAATGATGAAAAAGTAAACTCTAAAAATGAAAACATGATGAAATATTAAAATTTTCTCAAAAAGATTAAATTTTGATAGCAACCCACCACATTAATATGTAAATAGAAGAATCAGCACTATCAAACACTAACCTACATGCTCAAGAATTTAAAATTTTCAAGAAATTGACATAACTAGCATGTAGAATGTTGAAAAAGTAAGCTCTAAAAATGAAAACATGGAGAAATCTTGAAATTTTCCCATGGATTCCAATTTGACAGCACTTCACCTCCTTTATACCTACAAGGAAGACTCAGCACATGCAAACTCAACAAAACAAGTTAAGAAAAACAAGTTAGATCAACATGTGTAAAAGAGGGATCGTAACCAAAAATGAAACTTAACTACAAAAACATGAAATTAAGTGCAAAGGACAATGGAGTAAGTCCCACCGGCATGCCAAATGTGGGAAAGTGTTGTTTTTAAACTAATGCTAATGTAAAGAAAGACTAACACCTAAATAGTGTTAATTAGCAAGAATTAAACAACACTATAAACACCATCATGATAAGAATTAATCAAGGATTAGATGCTAACATTTATCAATACAAAACTATGAAATTAAATATGTTAAGCACCTAAATATCCTCTATTCTCTAATAGCATATAAATTAAGGAACTTAGGTAGGTTCCATGGCTATCAAAAATAGTTGTCCTTAATGTTCCAAGAACCTAGGAATGCAGGCTAATCAAAGTTGGGCTCTGAAGACCCTTTTGACACCTCCCATATGACCGAAGCACTTTAAGAAAGAGGCTAACTCTTCAAGATGATGAATTCTCAAGAAAACAAGGTGCAAACTCTTGGTCTCTTTTCTATATGCTTTACATTTGCTCTCTAAGGAGTTTAGGTGTAAGTATAAAGGTAGGTGGAGGGCTCTTTATATAGCCCAAAGGATAAAGGATTCAACACATTCTCATGAATGTGGGGTAAAGGTAAAACATGATTAGGAATGAATAAGGTTGCTTTATTAAAGGTAACCTTACTTTAGAAGGGTTTAATTTATGCTTAGCAAGTCATTGGAGTTGGGGGGTGTTTTAATTAATCAAAGGTGATTAACTAATAGGTAGATGTAAGCTTAGAGAAGATAATTAGAGGAATATTAGTATGATTTAGGCTGTTATAAGGGGTTTAAATCAATTAAATATTGATTTATTTGTTAAATGGAAGGAAATATAATTAATTAATAATAATTATTTAGTCTAGGTAGAAGGGTGATTTATTAACAAAAGGTCGTTAATTAGGGTATTTGTTGGATAAGCAATTTAAATAATTAGCTTAGTGTAATTAATTAATGATGATATGAGGAAAATGAGTGTTTTTGACGATATGTCGTTGATTTTCGATAAAGGGGATAATTAGCACAATTTAAGTATTTAAATTGGTTGGGCATAATTATAGGTGTCTATAGTATGCAAGCGTTTTTCTTGTTTACATTGCATCTTGTATTAAATATTATTTAATCACATAGATATCAATCCTTCCGACAATTTAGTTTTATTTGTAATCTCACTTCTTAGGAGAGATTTCACTTGGGAGTGAAATAAATGATTTAAAATCACTTTTCTTTCATTTGTTGACAAATATTAGTTGTAAGCCTCTGGGTGTACCTTAGGCGTGATTTGACTCGAGATCTTGATGCTTTGTTAGATTTTCTAACTCGAGCCTTTATGATAGAATATAAAATATTTTGTGAAATAGTGCTAATCTGGGTCTCCATTGAAGCACATATTATAGTTAAAGAAACATTTTAGCTGTTTTGTGGCATTTTGTTGGTTTGATCTTCCATTTTGTAAGGTTCCTCAAAGATTTGGTATAATCAACTTTATCCTGCTTCACCTCCTACCAAAATTCATTCAAAACAATTAATCACACCCATACTACCCCTATTTTTCATGTGTATACAAATGCATAATTTTTACTACCAAAACATGCAAGAATAATCAAGATTCCAAATGTCTTTAATAGCCTAAACCTTTCCTAGAGAATATGTCAACTATTTTGAGTGACAACTGGTGAGAGTTATATTTTGTTGCATTGATCATATTTTCTCCAATGTTTTTTAAAAACTCCACTAGGAAGGATATCTCCATCTCCTCCATAAATAATAGGCTATAAAAGGGTTCTCTTACCACTGGTTAAAAAGGCACAACCTAAAATAGTGAGGATAGATCAAATCCTCTTGAGGGTGTTATCCATTTCTCCACATTTGAGTGACAAAGGGCTAGTTAGATCTCATCCTTGGCTACAAAATAACTCATCATGATCTAATATTTCTCTAATTTTCCTATCAAACCAGTGATGCTGCCCATCCTTTGAAGGAGAAACAATTTGGGTACCAACACCTGAGTGGCGCCATTGTCGAGGACTTATTTGAGTTGATGAAACTATTTGCTAATTCACTGCCAGTTCATATCTATTTATCCCATCAATAATATTCTAGCACTATTTAGCAGGAGTTCAACTCAAAATCAAAATCTGGTAAAACACTTCTTGTATGCTCTAAGTGAAGTGTACAATTCTTTTAATTCTTGCACATAGTGCACTAGCTTTCACTTGATAATTTGGGTAAAGAAAATTAAAAGTTCTTTCCATTTCCAATTTCTAGTATTGAAAGACATTTGATAGATCATATTTAGTGCATTTACACAACTAAGGTGGAAATCCTTAGTGTTGAATCCCTCTTGATCTAATTTTTACTAAGTACCAGTGTCTTTAAAATATGTCAAAGTTAGATTTGTTACTAATATTGCTAAAGCTGGAAGGAAGAAGATCTTTATTTGTTAGGGATGCTACGAGGACATTGTTTCCAAAGCTAGGAAAAGAAAAATCAGAAGGAGGAAAAGTCTAGAGAGTTATTCGAGATCGAAAAAAAGGAGAGGGATTTCCATTGCTGAAAGTGATTGATCTATCATTAAAGAATACCATTCAAGTGAATCTTAATAAGGTAGCCTCTTTGTGGAATTGAACTCTCTAGTTGGAGAGGGGCCTTCATTTTATTTTTAAAGGTTTTCTTCACACTCTCCTCCTATATTTTCTGAGGTTCATAGATATTTCCAAGAGACAAGGCCTTTGGGGGATTTCCATTTTGAAAAGTATACTCCTCTATTCCAAGGACCCTTTGCCCCTCATCAATTTGTCACCTCTCCACAATCACCTCCTTACAGAAACATGGCCCTACCCCCTCCCAAACCCCCTTTTTATTGTAAACACTTTTGGACCTATAAATTTTGTGGGAATGGCTAGATATCAAAATGTAGTGCCTCAGGATGTAAGGAACAAAATGCCAAAGTTCATAGGAAATGATGTTATTACTGGTGATCAGTATCTAAAGCTTTTTATCAATATGATGGAAGACTTTGAGATTGAACATGAAGATGTATATGTCAAATTGCTCATCTATACCTTAGAGGAAGATTCCAGGGACTGGTATAAAGCATTTCAGATAACTCAATTAATTCTTAGAATGAGATGATTAATGCCTTTAGATTTCAGTATGGTGATAGAATTGACCCTAGGTTTCTTTTGTGAATTTGAAAACATCAAAAAGAATCCTAATGAGTTAGTACATGATTTCAACACAGGGCTTAACAACACCTTGAGGAGATTTCCTATTAGGATAAGGCCATGTGATGAGTCATGTTTGATCAAATATACTTGATGTATTTGATTAAAAAGGATATAAAATATTTAAGAGACAAAACCCACAAGTTTAAGGAAGGCTTTCACTGTGGCTCTCCAAATATATAATAATATCAAAATAATTGGCAATCCTCCAAAGAGGGAGGGTGTAAAGCTAGTTAACCCAGAAAAACCCCAAATAGGAAAGGCTATTGATTTAGAAGAAGTTGTGAAGACATTGGCGGGGATGTCAAAGAAATTTCCTACAAATTAGCCTAGGTGAGAAGGGAATTGGGTAGAGCTCACAAGGTCAACACAAACAACAATGCCAAGACAAAAATTTGATGAAAGAGGAAAGGGACTTGTTGGATTTGGAAAAAAGAGTCTCAAGCTAGGTATAACAAAATGGTACTCGATCCTTTGGCCATAAGAGTTTTTATGGCGAGATGAGACAAATGTCATTGATTGGTATGAAAAATGTTTCATACCCCATGATACTTATGAGTAAGATTAGCAAGAAGAGGAAGAACTTGATGATAATGATGATGATTTCTGCATGATGGGTTGCTCGACAAGCTTACAACAAGGGGTGACTTCAATTGAGGTGATAAGTGCCCAGACTGCTGCCACATTTTGGGACTGCATTCATAGGGTACCTATTCTTCCTCCCTCTCATACTTTAGAAGTAGATCTTTATACAATCTTTTGAATTTCCCAATAATGAATTTGAATATTTGAGGGCTTTAATGATAAATAAGTATGATGGAGTAATCTCATCTAAGGAAGATAGACAATTATAGATGAATGATGTTGTGGCTCAAGAGAAGGAATATAACACAAGAAACAAGGTTGTTAAAGGGGAAGGGCCTCAAGCTAAGCCTAATGCTCCCTTCCTTTCAAACATTCCTAAAGAGGCTCTAGGAAAGAGGCATCTGCCAAAAGCCCCTTTCCAAACAAAAATCATACCCCTCCTCATGCCCAAGTTGTCAAAAATCTTGTACCACCTAATGAGTGTATTGGCTTTCCTTCCTACACTTCCTTACCAAGGAATGCCCCATATGATATTTCCAAAGTATTAAGTCAAATAAAATTCTATTTTCCAATTGTTGAGTTGCCTAGGATTCTTGAGAACAAAAAGAGAACATTTGAATACTTGGGGTTGAAGGAAGAGAAGACTGCTGTAGGAAGAAACATAAAAATTGTGGAGACCCCAAATTTCCTTGGAGAATGATAAACACCACTAGCATCAGAAGAGCTAGATGAACCACCCGAGGTTTACTTTTTGATATCCTTGGTTGACTCTCAGATGAATGTGGATCCATTCTTAACCAATTTGATCATTATGGACAAATTGCTGCATAATTACATGTTTGACTCAGGGGCATCATGCAATGTCATGCCTTTGGAATTCATCAATGAGCTAAACATCAAAGTGACATCAGCATATGAGAAGTGCACTACTATGGACTCCAGAGAAGTTCCAGTAGTGGGATGTGTGAAGAGTTTGGTGGTGCAACTTGGAGCTTACCCAGGTAAAATCTTAAGACTTGATGTTTTCATTATTGATTTCCTAGCCAAGTGGGGCATGCTACTATCAATAAAATTGGCTACAAGAGTTGGTGGGAGTGTCAAAATGGATATGTCGTATGCCACCATTCCAATTGAAGGTAGCATTGTAAAATTGTATGGGGAAACAATGATGTAGCACCTTATTGAGGTTCCCAACAATGCATCCTCCGAGGTATTATAAACAAGTGTTGGTGTAAATAACTTTGTAGGATTTGCAGATGGAAAAAAGCACAAGATTGAAGAATGAAATTTCTTTGAACAAATGGGCTCCCCTTGGACCTTGTTGTTTGATGGAGCTTTCTCCAACTTTTGGAATGGTGCTGGTGTTGTTCTACTTTCGCCTAGTCGGAAAAATTTGTTTTCTCCTTCAAACTCAACTTTGAGTACACTAAATACATTAATGAGTATGAGGCATTATTGTTGGGTTTAAGAATTGATTGGAAATATGGTGTCAAGGACATCATTGTGAAAGGAGACTTATAATTAATCATAAAACAAGTCGAAAAACTTTATGCCACAAAGAATCAGTGAATAAAATAGTACAAGCATGTAGTTTGAGATTTCATTGAGATGTTTGATTCATTCAACATTTTACATCATGATAGGAAGTTCAATGACTTGGGAGACAAGCTTGCAGTGTTGGGGTCTCAATTTGACAATTGTAAAATATCCCCATTTTGTGAATTTGAGGTTGAGGTATTGACAAGACCTTCTCCTTGACAACATTAAGCATTAGAATGTGTTTGATGATGATGCTCGATCAAAATATTTCTACATAACAAGAGAGAATTTTATGATCAAAGTATTGATTAGAAGCCAATGGTATGTACAATAGAAGGAAAGGAAACCTTGCATCATTTAGCTCAACACCAATACCATTCCTAGAGGGATGGTTGCTCTTGAGTCCAATTTTTATAATGTTGATTGTATTATTAATAGATGCATGGCCACCTCGAGGAATATTGAGGAGCATGACCTTGGCACGAGAGGAGAAGCCAAGGAAAATTTGGTTAGGCAACAATCTCAACAAGGAGGAGAAGTAGTCCTACATCGAATTCTTGAAAAAATATCAAGATTTCATGGCTTGGACATATTCTGAGAGGACCTATTTCAAAATGAGATTCCCTTCGAGTCTAATGCAAAGCCATTCAGGAAGAAAAACAGGCCCATCAATCCGCTCTTATCCCTCAAAATGTAAAAGGAACTGAAGAAGCTAAGAGATGGATGGATTATCCAGCCCACAAGGTATTCTTCTTGGGTTGCAAACCTAGTGCCAGTAAGAAAGAAGAATGGTGACATCAGGCTATGTGTGGATTTTAGGAATCTAAACAGAGCATCAATGAAGGATAATTATCCTTTACCAAATATGGAGAACATGTTGCAGTTAGTGACTAGTTTTGAGTTGCTTTCCACCTTGGATGGTATCTATGGTTATAACCAAGTTGTGGTGAAGGAATCGAAAGGATGAAGGAAACCTTTACTAATCCTTGAGAGACCTATGTCTATGTCAGATGCCCTTTTTTTTCTTATGAATGTTGGAGCCACATTTCAAAGAGTAATGGATGTTGCTTTTGTTGGTTACATCAATGATTTTATCATAGTTTATCAAGATGATGTAACTATATTTTCTAGGAAGAGAAGTGATCACCTTCTACACTTGGAGAAGATGCTGATAAGATGTAGAGAGTATGGCATTTCACTTAATTCAAAGAAGTTCCATTTTGGAGTGTAGAAGGAAAAATTTCTTGGCCACATTGTGTCACAAGAAGGAGTGATGATTGATCCTAAAAGAATAGAGTCCATCAGTAGGGTCCCAATCCCAAGGACTAAGAAGGGTATTCAGTCCTTCTTTTGGCAGATAAACTTCATTAGAAGATTCATATCAAACTTTGCTGAGTTGACCATTCCAATCACTTCCATGCTGAAGAAAGACTAGGTCATCAAATAGGAGGAGGTTGTCATCTAAGATTTCAATGGGATTAAGGAGGCACTAAAGCATGCACCTATTCTGGAAGCTCCAGATTATAAGAAGCCTTTCCAACTATTTTCCTTTGCTTCAGAGAATACTATTGCTTCTATCCTACTATAGAAGGATGATGAAGGGGTTGAGACACATCTTGCTTTTCTCGGTAATGCCTTTTACGGGGATGAGATGAAGTACACTATCATGGAAAAGCAGGCATTTTCCTTGGTAAAAGCAACAAAGGTTTTTAGGCCTTATATTCTAAGTTCTAAAATGATTGCTTATGTTACCAACACCATGGTGAAGGAAATCTTGTCGAGAGATGGAAGTCTCAAAAAAATATGTAGAAAATTTCAAGAATATGACATGGATATCCACACCACGAAGGCTGGTGAGAGGTTTGGGCTTGGCTAAGCTTATGGCTGAGAGAAAATTACAAACTATTGAGGTAAATGAGGTTTAAGAAAGTTGATGTTTCTCAAACATTGATGAATTCCTGAATTGTACAAAGATGTAATTTTTTATCTCGGACTTCTGAATAGCTCTAATAATTTGAGTAAGAACCAAAAATAGGCCCTTAAGTTGGCCTCCAAGAAATATTTCATCACTGATTTTTGGTTAGCTTTGAAAATCCGGATGGAGTCCTCTTAAGGTGTATCATCAAGAAGAAGCCCCCAAGATAATTGTTGATCTCCATGTAGGATTTTGTGGGGAAATTTTGCAGCAAGAGTCACAACATACAAGATCTTGAGGGCTGGTTATTTATTGCCAAATATTTTCAAGGATACAACTCTTTGGGTTACAATATGTGACATTTGCAAGTGCTTCTATGGAATCTTGAAAGCTTTAGGCCCCCTTCCTTTGCAGCTCAGTGTCAGGTTGAATCCCCATTCAAACAATGGGGAATGGATTTCATTGGTGAAATTTCAGACCCTTCAAGTGCTAGCTATAAATGGATTCTTGTAGCAACTGATTATTTTACTAAGTGGGTGGAGGAAATCCCCACCAAGAAGGAAACACACCAAGTTGTCATGGAATTTGTGCTAAACAAAATCATATACATGTTTGGGGTGCAAGTCAAGATTGTTTCTAAAAATTCCATGAGCTTTAGGGATAACCCTTTGGTGGTAATGTGCAAAGAATATGGGATCAACTTGAAATATGCCTCTAATTACAATCCCCAAGGAAATTGACAAGCTAAGTCCAAGATAACAAAAAATTGCTAAAGATTATGAGAAAAACCATGGAGCTAAACAAGAGAAAGTGGGGTGAACAGGTTGAAGTTTTTGTTTGGGTAAATAGAATCACTATCAAGAGGGTCACTAGAAAGAGTCCATTTCAATTGGTATATGGGACTCAAGCCCTACGCCCTTCATATGAAACTTTTTTCATATTAGTTTATGTAACAACCGGAAGATCAAGAGGTAGGTCCTTATGATCCTCGCATTAACTGTTGTTGAGCTTGATGACCGAGAGGAGGGCATCCCACCAGAGCATGTAAAGTTTAGAGAGAAAATGAAGAATTTATTTGACATGAAGGTCACTCCCGAGTTTTCAATGTTAGTTATATTGATCTATTTTGGGATAGAAGACATGAGGATAAGGGCAAGCATGGCAAGTTTGACTCATTGTGAATGGGCCCTTACTCCATAGATATAAGAATTGGTGAACATACCTTCTTCCTTAAGGATCTGGATGGTGAACTGCTCTAGCTTCTTGTTAATGGAAGGCATTTGAAGCATTTCTTTGATTGATTACCCTTAATTAAGGCAAAATCTTGTGTACATTGTATAGTTTGTTGTTTGTTCCTGTCTTTTATGTTTTTGCTTATTATGGTCCTCATTGACCTATTTCTGCTTGGGTTTCTCTGTTTGTTTTTGAGATGGCTTTGTTTCTCTACTCTACATGATGACTCTGTTTCCCAATGGCTATTCTTAGAATTTGGTCTACCCTTTTTCTTGTGGCACTCATAGGGAGTGCCCATTCCTAGTAGGAGCCAATGTTGGTGCTCAAAATAGTCTCGCCCCAATTTTCCTTTGAAAATCTATCGATTTGCGTCCTCTGTCACTTTCTTTTTCTTGTGTTGTTCCTGGTTAATCTTTGTTGCCAATTTTAATGCTTCTGGGTCATAAATAATTTATGAGTCCATGGTTTGCTCCTTGTTTCTTTGTTCATATGAAAAAGGTTTGTAACTTGGGTTCTCCCATGTCTTCATTTCTCCACGGTCGGGTTTTGTTTTCCTTGTTTTTTTTTCCCTAAATACTTGAAAAAAATGAATGGATGTATATCTAAGAAACATATGTTAGCCTTGTGGCATTTATAAATTCTTTTTCCTTGGAGAAATTTTCGTTTTCAAGCTCGAAGGATCATTTTTCTATATTGTCTTGTTTGGCAGGTGTCTCTCCCAGATCAAATTTACATCCTTACATCGACAGGGGATGTGACACATTTTGATTGGATGTGGCTCGGCTGGGTACTTCAAAATTTCTATGGATCACCTCAAATTAAATTGTGTCCACATGGAGGCACGATGCTCAGTTGCAGGTCTACTTTTTGGTTTGGCCTAGGAGTAGTGCTGAGAGGACACGTGGAGGTTTCTACTACTTTTCCTAAACTTAGACAAAATTTTATGTAGCTAGTACAACTTGGCGAAATAGAGACACGTGGTGAGCTCACACTCATTTAGGGTTTCCACTTTGGGGAACATTTTGAAATAGTGTCATGGGGATAGGTGGAGGAACTGTGCATGTTTGGGAACTGGCCCTTGAGTTTAATTTTAAAGAAGCACCAAAATGACACGTGCGAGGCCTCCACTAAGATTGCATTTCACTTAAACTTTTCAATATCTAAAGGATACTACCTCGGAAACATGACACGTGGTGCCTTCCGTGGATTTTCAAGCATTCATAAAAACTTTGGCCAACAGGACACGTGGCGAGCCTGGGCTCGATCAAGGTATCAAATTTTTGGGACCATCTCAAGGTGTGCCTTGGTGACACATTGCGGTTTGAAAAGTCAAAGGGGTGGGGAAGTGAACCATTAGAGGTAAATTAGTTTTTTTGCCTCTTAAGTATTAAAATATCAAAATGGCCCACAAGCCTAATAAAGGAAGGGTCAAATCTTACTCCAGTCAACGGCAAGGTGCGGACTTTTAGGGGAATTTAGAAAAATTTCACTTTGGGAGAAAAGGAGTTAAAACATCAAAATGGCCCACAAGCCCAATGAGGGAAATAGTCAATATTTTTCCCAGCTTAACGGTGGAATGACAAAGTTGCATGGAAAACTTGGAAAATTTCCCTTTTTCCAAAAAGAGGGTCAAATGGCAGAATTTGGCCACAGGTTCTATTGGGGCCCACCTTAGAGCCTGTGTCAAACTCATTTTCTAAGGGTGGAGGTGCAGAGAAAAATGTAAAAAAATTCAATTTCTTCAAAATTATTAAAAAGTTAGAGGAAGCCCCGAGTCTGTTTTCAAGTTTGAATCTTCCACGTGGATGGCCCAAATTCAAAGTGAAAACCAATGGCGACGAAGAGTCTAAATCTTATTTTCCCCTATTTTTTTAAACACGTCTAGAACTGTAAGTCTCCATGATTTCATGGTATTTCCTACACACCAATCGAGAGGAGAGATAATGTTGATATCTCGAGTTTGGTGGGAAGATCTCGAAAGACATCTTTCTCCATTAAAATGGTCTAACTATGGTGCCTTATCGAATTTTCTATTTTTTTCTCCCAAGCACAAAAGGGACAAAATTTTATAGATTAGGGGTGGAATTGGTTGGAAAATTAAAGAAAGAGTGATTTACCAAAGGAAGGAGTTGAATGCGGGAGTATTCGATGAAATCTACTGACCTTGAGCACTGGTGACTTTTTATAGATTTGAATCTAAGAATCGCGATCGTGATCATGACACACACACCTGGTAGCACTCAAGTTCTATATTTTGGAGGGAAAAGGGTCCCTATTGTAAATGTTATGAATGGCATGATTTTTGTGAAAAGAGGTTGGAGGTTGGAGTGTTAGAGGTCAAAGAAAATTCCCAAAAGGAAAATTTGACAAATCCTGTCTTCGAGAATCCATCTAAGAAACTTGGTTGTCTCTTTTTGTATTAAGTTTTATTTTTCAAGGTGGTTGCAAGTGTACAACCATTAATAATATCTGATCTTGTTCTAGAAAATATCCCCTGGCGATAGACTTAGTCAAATTCGAGTTATTTTGTGTTGTCTTGAGCAAGATGTGTTTGTTTTATTTATGAATGTATGTAAGTAGTTTTTCTTGTTTCTGCTGCAATATTTTATTAAATATAATTCAATCACACATATCTCAATCCTTTTGAAAGTTTAGTGGTATCTCTAATCTTACTTCTCGGAAGAGCTTTCACACAGGAGTGAAATAGACGATTTAAAATCACTTTTCTTTTATTTGTTGACAAAGATTGTTTGTAAGCCTCTGGATGTACCTTAGGTGTGATTCGACTCAGATCTTGATGTTTTGTTGCATTTTATAACTTGATCCTTCATGAGAAAATATCAACTATTGTGTGAAAGAGTGCTAATATGGGCCTCCATTTAAGCACATATTCTAGTTAAAGAAACATTTTAGTTGTTTTATGGCATTTTGTTGGTTTAACTTTCTATTTTGTATATTCCTTAAAGATTTGGTATAATCAACTTTATCATGGTTTACCTCCTACAAAAATTCATTCAAAACATTTAATCACACCCATACTACCCTTTTTTGTCATGTGTGTATACTAATGCATAATTTTTACTACCAAAACATGCAGGAAGAATCAGGATTCCAAATGTCTTTAATAGCCTGAACCTTTCCTAGAGAATATCTCCACTATCTTGAGTGACAACTCGTGAGAGTTAGATTTTGTTGCATTGATCATATTCTCTCCAAGGTCTCTTTAACAACTCCATCAGGAAGGATATCTCCATCTCCTCCATAAATAATAGGCTATAAAAGGGTTCTCTTACCCTAGTTAAAAGCACAACCTAAAATAGTGAGGATAAATCAAATCCTCTTGAGGGTGCTATCAATTCCTCCACATCTGAGTGACAAAGGGTCAATTAGATCTCATCCCCAGCTACAAAATGACTCATCATGATCTAATCTATCTCTAAGTTTCCTATCAAACTAGTGTCACTGCTAAGACTTTGAAGGAGAATCAATTTGGGTACCAACACAATATTTAACACTTCCACACATGAAAATAGGCTCCACAACATAATAATCTCCCATTTAGAGACTAATTTTCCTCGAGAAATATTCTCAACCCTTCATTGCCATCTATGAAGACCAACTAATGATAAATAGAGCTTCGAGTTTCTCCCTTTTTACCACGTTGTTCATCATGTTTGTAGGATTTTGAATGGTATGCATCTTCTTCACTTTAACTTCTCTTCCTTCAATGTTGTCCTGATGAAATGGTACCTAAGTTGTATGTGATTCATCCTAGGATGGAAATCGAGTTCTTAGCTAGGTTTATAATACTCGACTATCATTATGTAACATCCCTTCCTCCTTTTATGCCTCAAATCGTCAAGCAATTGTTGTAGCCAAATAATAGTCAACCTCCATGGTTGACAAGCCACAAGATTTTGTAGTTGTCAAATCCAACTCACTATTGTCCCACATAAAATGAAAATATAACTTCTTGTTGTCCTCTTACTGTCCACATCTCATGCCATATCTTAGTCTACATAACCACACAACATGGTGTGTAATATACTATAACACAAAACTATCCCCATGGTCCATGTCAAGTACCGAAGGATCCACTTTACTGCATACAAATGATATTTACTTTGATCACTCATATATCTAATCTTAGCTCCCATTAGATGGGAAATATCATGCCTAGTGGAAACCATGACATACATCAAACTTACAATCACTAATGAGTAAGGTACCTTGGATATGTGGATGCTCTCCTACTCTTTCTTAGGACACATCTACTTTGATAATTTGAAATGGCCTGCCAAAAGAGTCCCAACCAATTTAGGATCATTCATATTAATACCTTCTTAATGTCCTCTTCCTAAGATAAATTCAGCTTCCAATCCTTACTATCACAAGATATCCTCATACAAAGTATTTTTTTGGCTCCCCCTAATACTTCATAATAAAAGAATTACTTAGTTGTTTCTTGAAGACTTTTATTTTCTACATATTTTTTCTTACAACCAACATGTCACCCACATACAAGCATATGATAATAGAATTGCCATCTTCAAATTTATCTATATACACGTAATGGTGAAAGGAATCTAATATGACCTTTCTCCATCATAAAGCTATTAAATTACTTATAATAGTTCTGAGGATATTGTTTGAAGCCATACAAAATCTTCTTCAATTTTTTCACCATCTCCTCTTTACCTTTGACCTCAACCCTCTCGCTACTCTATTTATAGATCCTCCTCCAAATAACCATGGAGAAATGTAGTCTTTACATCTATGTTCTCCAATTAGAAGTCTTCTACAACCAGTATTACTAGAACAATTCTAATGAAGTCATTTTTACTACAAGATAAAAATATCATCAAAATATATACCATTTTTTTGTACAAACCCATTAACCACTAACCGGGACTTGTATATTTTTTTCTTCCTTTTCCTCTTTTAATTTTTACACCCACTTGTTCTGCAATGATTTTTTGCCTTCGAGAAGCTTTACCAGAGATCCCACCTGGTTCTCCATGAGAGCTTGATACTCCTCATCCATGGCTTGCTCTCACTTCTTCGTGGAATTTACCCGCACTTGCCTCATCAAATCTATCTATCTCTCCACTTTCAATCACTATATTACCTTCTTTCCCTAGAATACCTCCCCAATATAGGAGTTTGGGGTTACTGTTTATTAGGTTCCTTAACCGATTCATGTTTCAATTTCCCATCCATAAGATCCTCTACCATTGCATATTATTTCTTGGATTTTTCCCTATTTTCATGTAGTTATTTCTTATACATAACTTTATCATTAAAGACTACATCTCTAGATTGAATGATTTTTTTATCCTTAATACTCTAACATTTAAATCTAAAGTCATCACCACCATAACCAATGAAAGTGCATTTTTCTTACTTATCATCTAGCTTGGTCATATCAACCTGTCAATATGAACAAATAACTCGATATCTGAAAGACTTGAAGAAATGAGTAATCAAATTTCTTACCATACGAAGCCTCCTAAGATATGCCTCCATCCAATGAACTTAAGGGTCCTATGTTTATCAATTATACAATTGTGCTTACTCCTTCTACCCTAAAAGAAAGATGTAGTCATGCATGTAACCTCATGCTCCTAGCACATTCCATTATTGTTACGGTTCATCATTTCTAACACCCCATTATACTACGGAGCTTATGGAAATGTATTTTGCATGTGGATTCCATTCATAGAACAATAATAATCAAAATCATTGTTGCAATACTCCCTCTATTATCTGACCCAAGACATTTTAGCTTAAGACCAATTTCATTCTCTACCAAGGCTTTCAATTTAATACAATCATCAAATATATCGATTTATTTCGATATAATGTACGAACTTTGATTGTTGCATCATCATTGAATGTAACATAATAATTTAAACCCCAAGAGGTGATACTTGATCCATCCGCCGCACATCAAAATGTACCATCTCCAACTTACTCTCTTTATTTGTAGGTCCAACCTTGGTAAACCTTACTCGATTTTGTTTCCCATATACACAATCCTCGAGAGAACTTCGAACTTGTTTCTATATATCTAGTAAGATTCTTCTTTATAATTTCCATGCCCTTATTACTCATATAGACTGAGACTATAGTACCACAATGTTGAATCTAATTCTGAAGTCACAAAGATATAAATATTAGTGCTATTAGTTGTTTAATATAAGGTTCCAACCTTCTTCCCTCTTTCCACAACAATAGCACCCTTGGTGTCCTTCCAAGATTCCTCTATAAATATCACAATATAACCATCACTTCCCAATTTCCCTACCGATATCAAATTTCATCTTAACTTAGGCACATGTCATATATCCTTCAATAACCATGTATTAACATTCTACATATTTATCTGAATAGAACCTTTTCCAACTATGCGAGAAAACCTCATCATCACCAAGAAAAACATATCCAAAATCCCCTTGAATATAATTAACAAAATAATACGTGGAGTAGCATGTAGAGAATCCCCTGAATCTAAAACCCAAGATTTAGTAATATTGTACAAAGAAAGAATCAAAGCATCCCTGAGATACATTACCCGTTAAAACATTCTCCTTGTTGTTTTCTTCCTATTGTTTGTTCTTGCCGCAAAGCTCCCAAGAGTACTTTGCCTTCACATACTTCCAATGTGCCAACACACTATCTTTCTTTTGGATTTTAACCTTTCCCGATCTTTTAAATTTCCACGGATTCTTCTATTCTTTTGTCTCCCTATAGTTTCCATTATCAAAGCATTCCTGAAGAAGAATATTACCCATAGATTTTTCTTCACATTTTCTCACTTAGAATCACCCCTATAACATCCTCAAAATTCATTTTTGAGTTAGCTAGAACAAAGTTTCTTACCGCCATTACCAAACTATTCTAGCTCTCGGTAAAGAGCACAAAATTAATAAATCCCTAACTTCTTCATCAAATTATATTGTAACCAAAGCTAGAATACTTACAATAGTATTAAAATCATTTAAATGATCTACTACAAAATTATTCTTAGACATTTTCATAGTAAACAATTTTGTTATTAAAAATATCGTGTTAGAGGCAAATGGTTTTTCATACAACTTCCCTAATGCATCTATAAGTTCTTTTGCTTAAGATTTTTTTCTTTTTCTCGAGACAAAAAAACATAAAGATCCTTTTATAAAAGTAATCTTCCATCTACATCTTCCAAAGACTGAAATTATGCCCGTTGAATTTATCAATTCTTAATCTTCCATCTTCTTCCATAGCTCCCACTCAAGATAAATTTTTGTCTATGATTCAAAAATTCAGAAAACCAAACTAGACTATGATACCAATTGTTAGATAATAAGGGATAAAATATGAGGAAAAATCACTCGAGAGAATCATAATTGTTATCCAATTTTTCCCCTCGAAAAATTGGACAAACAAGAACTTGCGTAGCGAAAATGGAGGAGTTGATTTAGTCATAGAGGCTTACATTTTGGAGTTGGGTGAATAAAGTTAAAACAAGTTGAAAAAATTGCAGGGAAGCTCAGGATCTTGAGCTATTTCAAAGAATCAATAAATTTTGAAGTCCAAAAATCAAACTTCGGAGGTGGAGATTTTCAAAGATCTCGGCAGGATAAAAGTTTCAAAACCCAAAAATATGAAAGTCTAAAATTTTGGACTTTACAATTTTGTGGTTTTGTAGTTCTCAAGAGAAAAGTTGGAAAGGGAATGAAAAATTTCCGAAACCCAAAACTCGAAAGTCGAGAAATTTCTATCTTTCATCTTTTGGGGTTTTGGAAATCTCGATGCGAGATAAAATCCCAAAATCTAAAACTCGAAAGTCTGAAATTTTAGACTTTTAGGTTTTAGAGTTTCAAGGTGCATATTTTGAGGTTTCAAAAGTCTTGGCAAAAAAATAGAAAAATGAATTGAAATGTCTGAAATCCTAAAAGTCTGAATCTCGAAAGGGTTTGGATTTCGGAGGTCAACGCATGTTTCCTAGTCAATGCGGTGGCATTTTGGACTTCGAGGTTTACGTTTTGGACTTCGAAGGTTCGGGGTTTCGAACTTCAAAATCTTTGGCAAGACGAAAATAGAAAACACTTCTTAATGTTTGAAATCCCAAACTCCAAAATTCCAAAATTTTAGACATTCGACTTTTAGAACTCTCAAGTAAAATTAGGGGATAAATAATAACCCAATATGTGAAATGGAAATGTCTGAAATTTGAAATTTCAGGTTTTTGGGGTTGCATGCATTTCAGACTCCAAAGAAAGACAAATCCAACCACATGCCATTTCTGCAGAATGACACCTCAACCTTTAGATGGCCATAAATTTTGACTTGGAGATCGGATTTGCAAAAGAAAGGACTTTTTGAAGAAATAGTCTGCCATTTTTAGGGTGTCGACTTCTCACGTACCACCATAATGAAGTATGGGCTTCTTTTGTTTCGCAGCAAGGAATAATACATGGAGGCAAGGGTTTTGTCATGGAACCCATCATTATTACAGGAGAGTTCAATGCATTTTTGGTTGGTTGAAACAAGAATTCTAATATATTGTAAGGAGTGGCATTTTTATAAAGGTTGGACATTTTTTGTTTTGCACCCTCCCTTATTCTCTGTCTGTAATTGATCTTATGGAGTTCAAACCTCCCATGCAAATTGGAACGTAATTTTTTTCCTCTTTGCCATTGTAATGGACTATATCATATTTATGGAGCAATAAAATAGGTCTGTGGATGATTTCAACCCACTCATGTGTTCATTTCCTTTATATGATCTCTCATTGCAATATTGGTTATATGTGCATAGTATTTGTATTACATTTTAATGGTTTTTTTAATGGAAAAGTAGGTGTTCAACATTCCTTTCATGCATCACCTCTGTTAGTTTAGGTTATTTTCTTGCATCTTCTTAACCTTTTCTCTCTTGCAAGTTAGAGTAGATTTTAGACTAGATCCTCTACAATTTGAATGTGTGCATTTGAACAGAGGAATAGGAACTAGCCTTCATCTATAGATATTTGTTGATTTCAAAGTCCCACACCTTGGGAAAATCTCCATGTTATGCAATCACACTAAGAGTCTCAACCAATCGAGTTTCAGAAATTTAGGGGTGTTGTGATTACACATCAACAGGAACATTAGAAACTAATATGCATAAAATAAAATATATCTAAAATAAAAGTGTAGAATAAAAAGAACACAACACAAAGAGATAATATTTAACATGGTTCCCCCAATGTGGGCTATATCCACCAAGAACAACTTGCTCATATTTTATTACAAGACACCTCTCTTTCAATATAGTACCTAGATATTTTTGGAACTATGCTAAAAAAACTCTAAAGAATTCACAATTTAACTCACACACATTTGCAATTTTGCATCATCCTTACCATATGCATAAAACCACACAACTAGACAACTGTGGAAGTAGTTTTACAAAAATATGGGTATTTAACCGATGGGAAAAAACCATCCCATAAACCTATGGATCAAAAATCCCACCCATATGAGAATAACATGTTTTTGATATATCGAGCATTTTTATTTGAGGAAAAATTTGTTTTCTCTTAGTGTACAATATTCAACAATTCCACACATGAAAAAATGCTCCACAATATAATAGAATTATCGAAGTGGCAATGCCTTGGTGAGTGGTTTAATGGGATCTGCTATTTTAGCTTTGGAAAAGTCAACTGGGACAGGCAAGACACTACCTATGTCTCAAATAAAATTTGGGGTTTTTCTTATCAATGACACTTTGATATGGTATGGGTCATCAAATCCTTTTATAGATCCTTTTTCGGAGGAATATTCCCTCATCATAGGAAGTGACCAGAACTATGGAATCTTGGATGTATGTGGCCAAGATTTGTTTGTCCATGGTGAGGCGATTCGAATACGATAGAACTACTTGAGATGGAGGCCAACACTATGCATTTTGTCTAAAGGTCGTGCTCTTATGGAATGAGTTATCTCGATGTAGATAAGATTTTTGTCTCCCCTTGAATAACATGAAATTTTCTAAGGCATCCCCCTTAGTTTCAATTGTACACCGAGCTTCTCGATTAGACGCATATTACAAGAAAAATGGGCTAATATTCAGATCTAACAATATTTTTCTCGACTCCCAACAATACATGACTTGATCTTGATTCATTGGCAACAATTTATGAATGGTAAACAAGAAATTTATACCACATAACAAGTATTTTTAATATTATCTTTGATGAAATCATTAATAAATACTTGATTTTTTTGAAAAGTATGCAAGTTTAAGTCACATTTTATGCTTATTAAACCATAGTTCCCTTTGTTTAACCCTTTAACGGATACCTTTCATGTGAATCATGTATGGATTCAAAGCATAATTTCCTCTTTAATTTTGGAGTGAGAAATGTCTAGGTTCAATCGGAGATACCTTGGGAAAATGTTTGTCTATATACCTTATGACAACTTCATATAATTTTACCACATACACTCGCATTTAAGTAGATATGGATACTACTATTGATTTATGGCCTCTATTGATCTCATTATGGAGGACTGAATCTGGACACAAAATATTGATTTTGAAGGTTTCCCTTTCATATGCTGAACTTATTTTTCTCTTGGTCACTTAGCTTAATATTTTTAGATGGGTAAGAAATAAGTTAAAAGTAGATTGTCTTAGTGGAAGAATTAAAATCATAGTCAATTGTTTTGGTTGTATAATTTGTTCTTAGTGCAAGGAAAAGTTAGGGAGCATTAGTCGCTCCTCTTTATGGGAGAGGTTACCTTATTGGACACGAGAGAAAAAAAAACAATGCTAATTATTTACAAGTATAAAAATTATCAATCTAAAATTGGGATTTTGATGTTTTAAATGTCTCCATCTCATAATATTTTTTTAATTTAATAGAAAATAATGTAGATGAACTAACGATTGAAGAGGAAAGAAAGGAAACACTTTTATATACATAGATCTTAGTGTGATATTTCGCTTATGCATGTATGAAAAGTAAAGATTGAATAGACACAAAGTTCGAAAGATAACATCAATTGTGAGAACACAAAGTTTCCTATTCAAACATATAATGATCCATACAACTCGAGATAAAGAGAGAACTAATAGATAAACTCAAAAAAGAGAGATAACTTCTTTTGGATTGATTATTGACTCAATACTTCTACATTCTAGACATCATAATCCAAATTCTCGTTAAATGGAAAGGGAAGTTCCTTAAATAACCCTCTAGGGTGGTTACAAAAGAGTCTTTTCAATTTCCCTTATTTTAATCAAAGGATTAATATCTAATTAAGCATTATAACATCAAATTGTCTTTTACTTCCATATTATACAACTAGAAAGGGAATAACCACCTTAACTAGATACATTAATTAAAAGAAAATATTAAGAACTAGGAGTTGGGACACTTGAAGGAGTGATTGTGGTGTTGGTTCTAAAAATAGTCTCACCCCGGTTTGGCTTTGATAATCTATTAATTTACGGCCTCTGTCACTTTCTTTTTCCCCATGTTGTTCTGGTTAATGTTTGTTTCCACTTTTAATCTACTCCCGGGTCTTAGATCATTTATGGGTCCATGGTTTTCTCCTTGTTTCTTTGTTCCTCTGGAAAAGGTTTGTAACTCGGGTTCTCCCATGTTTTCTGTTCTCCGAATCAAGACTTGTCTTCCATGTCATTTCTGCCCTAAACATTTAAAGAAAATGAATGGATGTATCTATGAGAAAAATATTTGAGCCTTGTAAACTTTTCTAAATTCTCTATCCTTGAAGAAATTTTAATTTTCTGGCTCAAATGATCATTTTTCTATATTTTACGGTTTGACGGGTGTTTTCTCCTAGTCAAATTTGCATCCTTGCATTGATAGGGGATGTGGCTTCTTTTGGTTGGTTAGGGAATGGAGGAAAATGCTTTAACTTATCAGTTTTTTCCTTTACAGTGAAAAGGAAAAATTGGTCCTTTGCTTCCACTCAATTCTTATTGGTTCTTTTGGTTCTTATGTGGATTCTTCTGATTGGATGGGGCGCAGTGGGTTTTGTTTTTAACTTTTTCTTTTTCTCTAGTTTGGAAAAAAGTTTGGACTCGTCCTGCTGCCCCACCATGCTGTGATTGGAGAAAATTTAATGGGGAGGGAAAAATTCTCACTTTGACCTCGTAGGAGGACATGTGGCAAGCTCGTGCTCATTCGGGGTTTTTGTTTTAAGGGCCATTTTTAAATAGCGCCATGGAGACACATGGAGGAACCATGCATGTTTGGGGGTTGACCCTTAACTTTAATTTTAAAGAAGCACCAGGATGACATGCGGAGGCCTCCGCTCACTTTGTATTTTTCTTAGAATTTTCAAAGGCCAAAGGATCCTGCCTTAGAGCATGACACATGACACCTTCTACCGAGCTTCAAGCATTCGAAAAATTTTTTCTAGAGTAGGACACGTGGTGATCCCGCACTCATTTAAGGTATTAAATTTTTGGGACCATCTCAAGGTGCGCCATGGTGACATATGGTGGTTTGAAAATTTGAAGAGGTAGGTGTTAGTGCAAAATCACAACACCCCTGGATGCACATCGCTTCTTCTAGGTTGATGTTTAGGCATCCAAGATGATTGCACAACATGGAAACCTCTCTCCAAGCGTGGGACTTGTGAAACCGAGAGGAATCTCCAGAGAAGGCTGGTTCCTGCTCCTAAACTACCTGCCACAAGCTATTCTAGTGCAGGAAAGCTAATCTAATCCTAATCTAACCATGCCAAGGAGACAGAGAGAGAGAGAAGGGAAAAACAGCAAAAGCCTACACTAAAACGGTGATACACCAGAGAAGGAGAATGTTGAACCTCTATCAAAACCGACATGGGACAAAGAGAGGTGAGCAATGGGAAGGATGGACGAGATGCATCACGGGCCCAAGGATAGATTTCACATAGAAAATGTCCCAAAACTCCATGAACACAGCTCCGGACACAAATGAACATTCAAACATGCACAAATACCTGGAATGAAGAGAGGCAAGGAGAGAATAAGCAAAAACGAGAGAGGATGGACAGATGCATCATAGAACACGTTTTGTTGCTCCAGAAGTTTGCACAGAACATCATTCCATTAGTAAAAGGAAAAAAACACCATTACAGAGCAGGGAGGAGGCTCGAACTCCATTTTCAACCCTAGAGAAGAAAAGAAGGGAGGGCAGAGCTGAAAGAATGAACAACCTCTTTTCAAAATGAGCCAAATCTGGCTTTTACATTGCATGGGTCGAGCTCGGGAGCGAGAAACGTGGGAAAACGTGCAAGCCCATTCCTCATTGATCGGAGATGCATTAAATCAAAGCATGGAGGATCTTACCAACCCATACCCTCGTCACTTTGAGTGATTTTGGAGGAGAATGCGACCCATTTTTATTAATTTGGCCGCTAAAATGTCACTTCTGGCCGTGCAGAAGAAGAATGCGACCCATTAGCATTAAAACAGGTTGTTGAAAGGTCGCTTCTAGCCATTACCACACGTCAGAGCCGTTTCTCGATTTTCTCTCTTCAGACTGCACCAAAACTCGAGACTGATCCTAGAATCATGTAGAGCATCTCAACAGCTTTCCGTTGATATAAAGAACGTGGAAATCTGAGCTCTGGATCAAAAGATATGGCGATCTGAAGATTTAAGGCATGAAACAGATCAAAACGGATTTTAAAATGTTTTCCGCTCTTCGCCATCTAGGCGACACGTGGCGAGGTTCGATTGGTCGCATGATTCTGTCTCTTCCACCTTTCGGCGGGCTTTCATTTGAAAAATTTGACTTTTTGTGATCCTGGGACATTTTCCACCTTCCGCCGGTGCCCCGCCACTTGGGACACGTGGCATGCATTGATTGGTCAACAGGGGCGCGGGGTCTTCCTCTACTTTTAACTTTTTGGCTTAACTCGGCCAAATTTTCTAACTCCTCCCCGAGCTCCGCACTTCCCTGCTCCATTGGACACGTGTCCAATTCCTATTGGCTCGGGCTGACCCCTCAAAGTTTGCCCTTTGACTTTTTGAATTTCTCCTTGATGACACGTGGTGATTTCTCATTAGTCTTCGGCCCCTTTGGCTCCTTCGCGTACTTCGCCTCCATTTGTCCTGGATGTCCCATTTGATTTTGGGCCCTTTGTGCTCATTTCACCGGTTTGGCCGGTTTGGGTATTTTTGGCCCGCTTGTCCCACTTTGTTTTGGACTGACCTGACTCTTTTCGGCCGGTTCGGCCGATTCACGCCTTTGCGGCCCAGATGTCCCAATCACTTTTTGACTGCCTGTGCTCATTTCGGCCGATCCGGCTGGTTCGGGTCTTTGTCCCAAACGTCCTGAGCAACACTTAGCCAATTTTTCTTCTTTCGGCCGGATCGGCTTTTCGCGCCCGCCGCGTACTTTTGTCCCAGATGTCCCTGTTGCTTTGCGGGCTGTTTGTGCTTACTTCGGCCGAACCGGCCGGTTCGGGCCTTTTTGTCCCAAATGTCCCGACTGCCCCTAGGACTAGGACTTAGTCATTTTTATGATTTTTTCCTGGATCAACCTACTTGCCTTTCTGCAACCTTTTTGCATTTTCTCAGAGCTTGCTCTTTTCCTCTTAGACAGGGGACTTAGAAAATATTTGAGGGGACTCTAGCAACATGATTTTTGGCCCCAAATCAATCAATTTTCCTGGGACTTGAATATTCTGATGCATGTTATCAAAATTACCCTTGGGGGGTGAATTTTGGATAACGATAGGGAAGCCAACCATTGGAGGTAACTTGGAATTTTTTACTCTTCTCCTCAAAAGGATTAAAATTTCAAAATGGCCCACAAGCCCGATGAGGGAAATAATCAACATTTTTCCCCACCAATATCGAAGGGCGGAGCTGCGGGAGAAAGATGGAAAAATTCCTTTTTCCAAAAAGAGGATCAAATGGCGAGATTGGGCCATGGTTCTGCTATATGGCCCACCTTAGAACACGTGTCGAATCATTTCCCGATGATGGAGGTGTGGAGGAAAATGGAATTTTCTTTATTTTTTCAAGAGTTGTAAAAATTCAAAGGAAGCCCCTGGTTTATTTTAAATTTTGAATCTTCCATGTGGATGACTAAAATTCAAAGTGAAGATAAATGGTAGGCTGAGGGTCAAAATCTGATTTTCCCCCTTTCTTTGAAACACGTCCTAAAGTGTAAGTCTCCATAATTTATTGGTCTTTCCTACACGCCAAGCAAAGTAGGAAGTTAATGTTGATATCTCGAGTTTGGTGGGAATATCGAGAGATGTCTTTTGCCATTAAAATGGTCTAACTATTGCACCGATCATATTTTCAATTTTTCTTCTCATGAGCATGCAAGGAGCAATATTTGAAAGATTAGGGGTGGAAGTGGTTGGAAAATAGAAGAAAGAGTGATCTACCGAGCAAGGATTTGAATACGTAAGGTATTTGATGAAATCTACCCCCTCAAGCACCTAGGGACTTTAGCAGATCTGATTCTGAGAATCATGATTATAATCATGGCAAGCACTGGTAGCCCTCAAGGTCTAGATTTTGGAGGAAAGGGTCCTGTTATAAATTTTATAAATAACAAAAAAATTTCGTGAAAAGGTTAGAGGTTAGAGGTTTGAGTGTAAAAGGTTGAAGAAAATTCTGAAAAGGAAGATTTGAAAAAGCCTGTCTTTGAGAATCCATCTGAGAAAATTGGTTATCTCTTTTTGTATTAAGTTTTATTTTTTTCAATGTGGTTCCAAGTGGACAGCAATTGAAAATCTCTGAGACTATTCTAAAAACTTTCCCATACTAATAGACTTAATCAAATTTGAGTTTTTCTGTGTTGTCTTTAGCAAAATGTGTTTGTTTTATTTTTAAATGTATGCAAGAAATTTCTCTTGTTTCTCTTGCAATCTTGTATTGAGTTTGATTCAATCACACAGGCCTCAATCCTTGTGAAAGTTAATGGCATCTGTAATTTCATTTCTCAAAAGAGCTTTCATTTGGGATTGGAATAAACAATTTAAAATCACTTTTCATTCATTTGTTGATAGATATTGTCTATAAGGCTTTCAATGTACCTTAGGCATGATTTTACTTAGATCTTGATGCTTTTTTTGGATTTTATAACTCGATCCTTCATGATATAACCTCAAATATTGTGTGAAAGAGTGCTAATCTGGACCTCCATTGAAGCGCATATTCTTGGTTAAAGAAACATTTTAGCTGCTTGTGGAATTTTGTTGTTTAACCTTCCATTTTTTATAGTTCCTCAAAGATTTGATATAATCAACTTTATCTTGCTTCACCTCCTACCAAAAATTCATTCAAAACAACTGATCACACCCATACTACCCCTGTTTTTCATGTGTGTATACAAATGCATAATTTTTACTACTAAAACATGCAGAAGCAATCAAGGTCCCAAATGTATTTAATAACCTTTGCCTTGCTATGAAAATGTCTCCATGATCTGGAAGCGACAACTCGTGAGAGTTAGATCTGGTGTATTGATCATATTTTCCCAAGGTCTTCTCTATAAAATTTATGCAAAAGAAGGACTTATCATTGTTCTTCAATAAACAAAGGTTACACAATAGGTTCTCTTACCTTGGTTGAAAGGCACAACCTATAATAGTTAGGATCAGATCAAATCCTTTCAAGGTGTTACCCTCTCCTTTCAATACCTGAGTAATAACAAGTCAGATAGATTGCCTCCCTAGCTACAAAATGACATACATGATTTTCTATCTGCCTCTGAGTGTCCTGTTGAATCCATGATGTTGCTTGGCCTTTGAAGGAGGTTAAATTTGGGTACCAACACTCTTCTAGCACAATTTTTAGGGACATTATGATTGCAGTTGCATATTCAGACCTTGGTAAAATATTTCTTTTATGCTCCAAATTACTGTGTGCCATCCTTTCATTTTCTACATCTAAGTGCACTAGTTATAATTGATAAATATGGGTAGATAATTTTTAGAGTCTCTCCATTTCTAGTTTCTAGTGTTGAAAAAAATTTGACATATCATATTTAGTGAATTTGTGGAAATAAGGTGGAAATCCTTAGTGGTGACTCCCTATTGATCTAATTGTTGAAAATTACAAGTGTCTTAAACTCTGTCAAAGTCATATTTGTTACTAATATTTGCAAAGATGGAAGGAAGAAGATCTTTCTTTCGAAGGGATCTTACTAGAACATTATTTCTAGAGCTAGGAAAAGAAAAATTAGAAGGAAGAAAATCCTAGAGAGTTGTTGGGGATCAACAGACAAGAAAGGGGATCTCCATTGATGAAACCGGATTGGACTATTATTGAAGATTGTAGTTCAAGTGCCTCTGAGTCAGTTATCCTCTTTGTGGAATTCAACTCTTTAGATGGAGAGGGGCCTTCATTTGATTTTGAAAGGTTTTCTTCACATTCTGCTCCTATCTTTTCTAAGGTTGATAGGGATTTCCAAGAAGCAAGGCCTTTTGGGAATACCCATTTTGAAAACTATACCCCGTGTTTCAAAGACCTTCGCCCTCATCAATTAGTCACCCCTTTAGGGTCACCTCCTCATAACAACATGGATTTTCCCCACCCAGGACCTCCATTTGTTGTAAATACCTTTGGACCTATCAATTTTGTGGGAATGGCTATATATCCAAATCGAGTGCCTCAAGATGTAAGGAATATAATGCCAAAGTTCCAAGGAAACAATTTTATTACTTGGTGATCAAAGCATCTAAATATTTTTATCAATATGATGGAATACTTTGAGATTGAACATGAAGATGTGTATATACAACTATTTATCCATACTTTGGAAGAATATGTCGGGGGCGGGTACAAAGCATTTCCAGATAAATTAATTGATTCTTAGACAGAGACGAGTAATGCATTTAGATTTATGTATGGTGATAGAACTGACCCTAGGTTCCTTTTGACATAATTTGAAAACATCAAAAAGAACCCTAATGATTCAGTACATGATTTCAACACAAGGTTTAATAAGACCTTGAGGAGACTTGTTGTTAGGATAAGGCCTTGTGATGAGTCATGTTTGATCAAATATACTGATGCATTTGATAAAAATGCTACATATTATTTAAGAGATAAAAACACCACAAATTTGAGGTAGACCTTCATCATCGCTTTACAAATAGAGAACATTATCAAGGAAATTGGAAAGCCTCCAAAGATGGAAGGTGTGCAACTGGTTAACCCATAAAAACCACAAACAAGAAAAGTTGTTGATTTAGAAGAATTTGGCAAGGGTTGTCAAAGAAATTTCCTAAAAACTAGCCTAGGGATGAGAAGGGAATTGGGTAGATTTCATAGGGTCAACAAAAGCAGCAAGGCCAATAAAGATTCACTAATCACAAAATATCTAATGAGAGAGGAAAGGGACCTGTTGGATTTGAAATAGATAGTCCTAGGCCGGGGAGAATAGGACAATACACGATCCTTTGGTACATCGAGTTGCTATTGTGGATGAGACAATGTCATTGATTGGTGTGATAGATGTTTCATGCCCCATGATCCTTGTGAAGAAGATCAACAAGACAAAGAATAATTTGATGATGATGATAATGATTATGTATGCATGATGGGTTGTTCTATGAGCTCACATCAAGGTGCAACTTCAACCGAAGTGATAAGTACCTAGACTGCTGCCACTTTTTGATTGCATCCATAGGGTGACTATTCTTCCTCTTTCTCATACTTTATAAGTAGATATTGTATAAGCTTTTGAATTTCCCAATAATGACTTTAAATATTTAAGGGCTTTAATGATAAAGAAGTATGATGGAGGATCCCCTCTGAGGAAGATAGAAAGTTACTGATGAATGTTGTTATGGCTCAAGAGAAGGAATATAATACAAGAAGTAAGGTTGTCAAAGGGGAAAGACCTCAAGCCAATCCAAAAGATCCCTTACTTTCAAACATTCCTAAAGAGGCTCCTAGAAAAGATGCACCTACTAAAAATCCTGTAGTTCCAAACAAAAATCATACCCCTCCTCGATGCCCAAGTTATCAAAAATCAAATACCACCTAATGATTTTATTGGCTTCCCTTCCAATGTTGCCTTGCTAATAAATAGCCCATATGATATTGCCCAAGTCTTAAGTCAAATCAAAGTATTTGTTCCAATTGTTGAGTTTCTTAGGATCCCTGAGCACAAAAAGAGATCATTTGAATACTTCGGGTTGAAAGAAGAAAAGATTTCCCTAGGCAAAAACATAAACATTCTGAGACCCCACCTTCCATTGAAGAACCGAAGCACCACCAACATCTAAAGAACTATTTGAACTGCCTAAGGTTCACTTGGGGACATCCTTGGTGGACTCTCAAATGAATGTGGATCCATTCTTCACCACTTTGATCATCAAGGACAGATTGCTACATAACTGCATGTTTGACTCAGGGGCATCATGCAATGTCATGCCTTTAGAAGTCATGAATGAGCTAAACATCAAAGTGATAGTAGCCTATGGGAAGTGTACTACTATGGACTCCAGAGAGGTTCCAGTGGTGGGATGTGTGAAGGGTCTAGTGGTACAACTTGCAACCTATCCAGCAGAAATTTGAAGCTTGATGTAGTTATTGTTGACTACCCATCCAAGTGGGGTATGCTATTATCTAGAAAATGGGCTGCTAGTGTTAGTGGGAGTGTCCAAATGGACATGTCCTATGCTACCATTCTAGTTGAGGGCAGCCTTGTTAAGTTGTATGGGGAAAAGAAAATGTTGCACCTTATTGAGGATCCCAAAATTGCATCCTATGAGGTATTGTACACAAGTGTTGATGCAGACAACTTTGTAGGGTTTACTGATGGAAAGGAGCACAATATTGAAGAATGCAACTGTCTTTGAATAGATAGGATCTCCTTGGAATCTATTGTTTGATGGAGATTTCACCAATTTTTTGAATGGTGTTGGTGTTGTTCAACTTTTTCCGTAAGGAAAAATGTGTTTTCTCCTTCAAACTCAACTTTGAGTGCACCAATAACATTGTTGAGTATGAAGCATTCTTGTTGGGTTTAATAATTGCTTGGAAGTTTGGTGTCGTGGACATCATTGTCAAAGAAGACTCGAAATTAAGAGTAAAGCAAGTCGAAAATTGTATCCCATAAAGAATCGAAACGAATGAAGAAGTACAATCATGTAGTATAGGATTTCATTGAGATGTTTGATTCATTCAACATTGTGCATAATGACAAGAAATTCAATGACTTGGTATAAAATCTTGTAGTGTTGGGGTATCGGTTTGAAAATCGTACATAACGTCCCCATATTATGAGTATGAGGTTGAGGTATTGACAAGACCTTCTCGTCCCTCGATAACATTAAGCATTGGTAGATATTTGATGATCATGCTCGGATCAAAAGATTTCTGCGAATAAGGGTGAGTTTTCTTATCAATGCATTGATTTGGAGCCAATGGTATGTACAACGAAGGAAAGGAAACCTTGTTTGGAAAGGGAATCATCCAGATTAAGAATCAATACCATTCCGAGAGGGTAGGTTGCTCTTGAGTCTAGTTTTGATAATGTTGATCACATTGTTAACATATGTATAGCAGCCTCAAGAGATATTGAGGATTATGATCTTGGCACAAAGGAGAAGTCAAGGAAAATTTGGTGAGGTGAAAACCTCAAAGCAAGGATGAGAATAAATCCTATAACCAGTTGTTGAAAAAGTACCAAGATTACATGGCTTGGACCTATTCTCAAATAAAATTATACATAAAGTACCTGTTTTAACATGAGATTCCCTTGAGTCTAATGCAAAAACTTTTAGGGAGAAATAGAGGCCCATCATTCCAATCTTATCCTGAAAATGCAATAAGAGCTAAATAATCTAAGAGATGGAGGGATTATCCAACCCTCAAGGTATTCCTCTTATGTTGCCAACCTAGTACCAGTCAAAAATAAGAATGGTGACATCAGACTATGTGTGGACTTCAGAATCTTAACAGAGCATCAATGAAGGATAATTATCCTTTACCAAATATCAAGAACATGCTGCAATTAGTGACTAGTTATGAGTTGCTTTCCACCTTGGATGGTTTCTCTAGTTATAACAAAGTTGTGGTGAAGGAATTAGAAAGGATCAAGAATACCTTTACAACACCTTGGGGGACCTATGTCTATGTCAGGATGCCCTTTGGTCTGATGAATGCTGGAGCCACCTTTCAAAGAGCAATGGATGTTGATTTTGCTTGTTACATCAACAAGTTTATTGCAGTTTATCAAGATGATGTAACTATATTTTCTACGTAGAGAATTGATCACGTGCTACACTTAAAGAAGATTTTGATAAGATGTAGAGAGTATGGCATCTCATGTAATCAAAATAAGTGCCATTTTGGAGTGGAGAAGGAAAAGTTGCTTGGTCACATAGTGTCACAAGAAGGGGTGATGATTGATCCGAAAGAGTAGAGGAAATCAACAAATTTCCAATTCCAAGGAACAAGAAAGGAATTCATTCCTTTTTGGATAGATAAACTTCATTAGAAGATTCATATCAAAATTTGTTAAGTAAACCATTCCAATCACTTCCATGCTAAAGAAAGACAAGGTCATCAAATGGGAGGAGGCTGTCATCTAAGATTTCAATGGGATTAAGGAGGCACACTAAGCATGCACCCTTTCTCGAAGCTCCAGTTATAAGAAGCATTTCCAATTGTTCTCCTTTGTGTCGAGATAACACTATTGTTTTTGTCCTTCTATAGAAGGATAGTGAAGGGGCGTAGAGGTCTATTGCCTTATTTAGTAAGTCCTTGCAGGGACTAAGCTGAAGTACACATGCATGGAAAAGTAGGCATTTACCTTGGTAAAAGCAATAAAGTTTTTCAAGCCTTATATTCTAGGTTCTAAAATTGTTGCTTATGTTCTCCACACCATGGTCAAGGACATCTTGTTAGAGACGGAAGTCTCAAGCAAGAGGTGAAGGTCGGTGAACAAGTTACAAGAATATGACATGGACATCCAAACCATGAAGCTAGTGAGAGGTTTGGGCTTCGCTAAGCTTATGGCTGAGAGAAACTTGGAAAATACTGAGGTAAATGAGGTAGAAGAAAGTAGGGTAGGTGTTTTTCAAACTTTGATGAATTTTGAGTGGTACAGAGATGTAATTTTTTATCTCAGACATTTGAACTGCTCTAAGCATTAAAGTAAGAACCAAAAAAGATCCCTTAAGTTGGCTTCCTATAAATATGTCATCACTAATCATGGGTTAGGTTGGAAGAACCCAGAGGGAGTCCTCTTAAGGTGCATTATCAAGAAGAATCCCCTAAGATAATTGTTGATCTCCATGGAGGAGTTTGTGGGGGAACTTTACTGCAAGAGTCACAAAACACAAGATCATGAGGGCTGGTTATTGGTGGCCAAATCTCTTCAAGGATAAAACCTTGTTGGTTAGAAGATGTGAAATTTGTGAGTGCTTCCTTCGAAGACTAAAAGCTTCAAGGATCCCTTCATTTACAACATGTATCAATTGAAGCTCCATTCAAGCGATGGGTAATGGATTTCATTTGTGATATTTCAGACCCTTCAAGTGCTGGCCATAAATGGATTCTTGTAGAACTAATTATTTAACAAAGTGGGTGGAGGAAATACCCACCAAGAAGGAAGGACACCAAGTTGTCATGGATTTTGTTCTAAACAACATCATATACAGGGTTGGGGTGCTAGTCAATATTGTTGCTGACAATTACATTAGCTTTAGGGATAAACATTTGGTGGAAATGTGTAAAGAATAGCAGATCAACCTCACATATGCCTCTAATTACAATCCCCAAGGATATGGATATGTTGAGTCCAAAAAAATTGTTGAAGATTGTCGAAGAACACTTGAATAGAACAAGAGAAAGTGGGGTGAATAGTTGAAGTTTTTTATTTAGGCGAGATAGGATCACTATCTATATGGTCACCGGAAAGATTTCATTTGAACTGGTATATGGGACTCAAGCCCCGCTGCCCCTTCCTATGCAATCGCCTTCACATCGGTTTATGAAACAACTGGAAGATCAAGAGGTAGGTCCTTATGATGCTCTCATTAACTAGATTGTTGAGCTTGATGAAGAGAGGAGGGCATCTCAACATACGCATGTGAAGTTTAGAGAAAAACCAAAGAAGTTATTTGACAAGAAGGTCACTCTCGAGCTTTCAATGTTGGAGATCTTGTGTTGTTATGGGATAGCAGACATGAGGATAAGGGAAAGCATGGAAAATTTGACTCATTATGGATGGGCCCTTACTCCATAGATATCAGGATTGGTGAACATACCTTCTTCTTGAAGGATTTAGATGGTGAATTGCTTGAGCTACCTATTAATGGCAGGAATTTGAAGAATTTCTTGGATTGATTCCCTAGGATCAAGAAAATCTTTTGTACAGTGTATAGTTTGTTGTTTGTTCCCTGTTTTTTGTGTTTTTGCTTGTCCCAGTCCTTAGTGACCTATTTTTCAGTTTCTCTGTTCCTTTTTAAAATGGCTCTGCTTTCTTTTCTCTGCACAATGGCTCTGTTGCCTAATGATTATTTTTGGCACTTGGTCTACCTTTGTTCTTGTGGCACTCACAGGGAGTGACCATCCCCAAGTCGGAGCCGATGTTGGTGCTCAAAATAGTCTTGCCTCAATTTGCCTTTGAAAATCTATTAATTTATGACCTCTATCAATTTATTTTTCCTATGTTGTGCTTGGTTAATATTTGTTTTCATTTTTAATCTGCTTCTTGGTCTTAGATCATTTATGGGTCCATGGTTTTCTCCTTGTTTCTTTGTTCCTCTAAAAATTTCTTTAACTCGGTTCTCCCATGTTTTCTATTCTCCGAATCGATTTGTCTTCCTTATCATTTCTACCCTAAAAAATTAAAGAGAATGAATCGATGTATTTTTGAGAAACATATTTCATCCTTGTAAATGTTTCTAAATTTTGTCCTTGAAGAAATTTTCATTTTTGGCTTGAATGATCATTTTTCAATATTTTACGATAAGACGACCATTATCTCCCAACAAATTTGAATCCTTGCATTGACAAGGGACGTGGCTTATTTTAGTTGGTAAGGGGATGGCGAGTGAATGGTTTAACTTATCTCTTTTTTCCTTTTTGGTGAAAATGCAAAATTGGTCCCATGGTCGTGCTCAATTCGATGGGTTCTTTTCGTGCTTACGTGGGTTCTTCTCGATTGGATGGGATGCAAAGTGTGTTTGTTTTTGAACTTGTTATTCTTTGCTACTTTGGGAAAAAGTTTGGACTTGCTCAACAGCCCAGCCAGGCTCTAGTTGGAGCAAATTTAAAGGGGAGGGAAAAAGTCTCACTTTTACCCTGCAGGAGGACATGTGGTAAGCTCGCTCATTCACTGTTTCCACTTTGGGGGCCATTTTTAAATAGCTCCATCGAGACATGTGGAGGAATTGTGCATGTTCGGTGGCTGACCCTTATGTTTCATTTTAAAGAAGAGCCAGGATGACATGTAGAGGCCTCCGCTCACTTTGCATTTTACTTAGAGTTTTCAAAGGCCAAAGCAGATTGCCTCGGAGCATGACACGTGGCACCTTCCACTGAGCTTCAAGCATTCAAAAACATTTCTAGAGAAGAACACATGGCGAGCCCACACACATTCAAGGTATTAAATTTGTAAGACCATATCAAGGTGTGCCACGGTGACACGTGGTGGTTTGAAAAGTTGAAGGGGTGGGCAAGAAAACCATTAGAGGAAACTTGGATTTTTTACCTCTTGTCCTCAAAAGGATTAAAATTTCAAAATGGCTTGCAAGCCCAATGAGGGAAATAGTCAACATTTTTCTTGGGTCAATATCGGAAGGGTGGAGATGCGGGGGAAACTTGGAAAAATTTCCTTTTTCCAAAATGAGGATCAAATGCAAGAATTGGGCTGTAGATCCACTAGGGCCCACCTTAGGAAACATGTCAGGCTATTTTCTTGAGGATGGAGGTGAAGCGAAAAATGGATTTTTTAATCATTTTTTCAAGAGTTGTACAAATTCAAAGGAAGCCTTAGGGTTTATTTTAAAGTTTGAATCTTCTACATGGATGGCCAAAATTAAAAGTGAAGATCAATGGTAGCTAAGGGTTGAAATTTGATTTTCCCCCCATTTCTCTGAAACACGTCTAGAAGTGTGATTGTGCATGATTTATTTGTCTTTCCTAAATGACAAGCGAGGGCGAAGTTAATATTGATATTTCAGTTTGGTGGGAAGATCTGGGAGATGTCTTTTGCCATTAAAATGGTCTAACTATCGTTCCCGATCAGATTTTCCATTTTTCTTCTCTCGAGCATGCAAGGAGAAAGATTTGATAGATTAGGGATGGAAGCTATTGTCAATTTCCGAAAGAGTGATCTACTAGAGAAAGGAGTTGATTGCGGGAGGTATTCAATGAAATCTACCCCTTCAAGCACATAAGGAGTTTAGTAGATCTGATTCTAAGAATTGTGATCGTAATCATGGCAAGCATTGGTACTACTCAAGGTCTATATTTTGGAGGGAAAGGGTCCTTATTGTAAATGTTATAAATAGCATGAAATTTTCATGCAAAATGGTTGGAGGTTAGAGGTTGGAGTGTAAGAGGTTGAAGAAAATTCCTAAGAGGAAGATTTAACAAAGCCTGTCTTTGAGAATCCGTCTGAGAAACTTGGTTATCTCTTTTTGTATTAAGTTTTATTTGTGTCAAGGTGGTTGCAAGTGTAAAACCATTGAAAAGCTCTGAGACTGTTCTAAAACTTTCCCCTAATAGACTTGATCAAATTCGAGTTTTTCTGTGTTGTCTTGAGTAAAATGTGTTTGTGTTTGTTTTATTTTTAAATGTATGTAAGGCTTCTTTTGTTTATGTTGCAATCTTGTATCAAGTCTTATTCAATCACATAGGCCTCAATCCTTGTGACAGTTTAGTGGCATCTATAATTTCATTTCTCAGAAGAGATTTCATTTGGGATTGAAATAAATGATTCGTAATCACTTTTCTTTCATTTATTGACAGAGATTGTATGTAAGCCTTTGGGTGTACCTTAGGTGTGATTTGACTTAGATCTTGATGCTTTGTTGGATTTTCTAACTCGAGCCTTCATGATAGAAACTCAAATATTGTGTGAAAGAGTGCTAACTCTGGGCCTCCATTGAAGCACATATTCTAGTTAAAGAAACATTTTAGCTGTTCTATGGCATTTTTCTGGTAACCTTCCATTTTGTAAGTTTCCTCAAAGATTTTATATAATCAACTTTATCCTCCTTCACGTCCTACCAAAAATTCATTCAAAACAACCAATCACACCCATACTACTCCTATTTGTCATGTGTGTATACAAATGCATAATTTTTACTACTAAAACATGCAGAAGTAATCAGGGTCCCAAATGTCTTTACTAACCTTTGGCTTGTTGTGAAAATGTCTCCATGATCTAGAAGTGACAACTCGTGAGAGTTAGATCTGTGTATTCATCATATTTTCCCAAGGTCTTCTCTATAAAAATTTATGTAGAAGAAGGACTTATCCTTTTTCTTCAATAAACAGAGGTTAGAAAATAGGTTCTCTTACCTTGGTTGAAAGGAACAACCTAAAATAGTTAGGGTCGATCGATCCTTTCAAGGTGCTACCCACTCCTTTCAATACTTGAGTTCTACCAAGTCGATAGATTTCTTCCCCTAAAAATGACATACATAAATTTCTATATACCTCTCGAGTGTCTGTTAAATCCATGATGTTTCTTGGCCTTTGAAGGAGGTTTAATTTGGGTACCAACATGCGACACTCTTCACCTTAAGTACTTGATTTCGAATCTCTTCAATGCTTCATCAATGTCCACGCCTCTTGGAATGTTTGTATTTATAGTTGTGTGGGTCCATCTACATACACACTTATCAATTTTTTTGGGTTTTTAAATCATGACTTGGAAACCCTACTCTTGTATTGTTCAAGGTCCTAATCGAGCAAAAATTGGTCATGTGAGATGTTGTGAAATTATTTGAATCTTCCGTCACTAGGATTCTTAGGGTAGACTGATACAATTAGCATGTAATTGAGTAACCACCTACCTATGAGGATAAATTATATCTTTTTGTCCTGGATTTAAAAAGGAGCCACAGGGCAACATAGTATGAGTATATTAAATAGAAATAAGAAAAACCCCCGCATGAGCAATTCCACTTTCCTTGATTAATTGTGTAATAGGAGTAGGATTCTTGTAGTCAAACCGTGCCTAAAAATCATCTAGGTCGAGGTGTTGAGCATCACTATGTCTTATCTCATGTATGGTTGTTTCGATGAAGAGATATGTTCATTCCCTTTATAATGAACCTTCATAGTGAATGTGAATTTTGAATAACTTTCCAAAGGAAAATGTAGTCATAAATAGGCTCATATGGCAAGGGTGGAAAGATCCTACAATGGAATTCTCAATCCTCCGAACTTTTCTCACAACAAACCGCAACTCTACTTGAAAACGTTACACCCGAAAATTTTGAAAAATACTAGAAAAGGATTTGCCACGGCTACAAACATAGGAGAGGGTAAACAAAATAGAAAATGGCAGCTAATTGCAAGAAGGTCTATTAAACATCTAATTACACTAGGTATTTATATGAATATTTTATTTTGAGTAGGTTGGTGAGGGGAAATTAATGCGCTATGAAGAATCGATGAGCTTAGTCACAAAGCACCGAGTCAAGATTGTGGAATGTGGATACGACATAATATTTATGAATAACCACTCATGTGACGATGGGACACTTAGGACATGGAAAGTCAAAATATCTCGCATTAAATATAATCCAGTGAAAATGGGCTCACGGGCAAATGAAGGCCGAGATAGTAATAGGTACATGTAGGATATGGAAAATCAAAATGTCTCATAATACACTCAAATTGAGTAAATCGGAAAACTTACATGGCTAACCCTAAGGACATTGGGATATGAGTTCTTTACAAATTTGAAATACCTACGGTGCAAGGACTTAGTGAATTTCGGTGTTGTAAAAATTCAGTGATGTGGGGAAGGCAGGAATCAACAAATTAAGAGCTCAATGGAACATGGGACATAAGGAACACAAGAACCGAAAATTCCTGTAAAACACAGAAAAAAGGTCCCAAATACTCAAAAATCTAGGAAACGACTAACTTCCCAAACTAACTTCTTCTCTCATAGACCTTCATAAGGACAATGGATAACACATCATACTTAAACTTTGAGAAATGAGGTAAAAATACACATATTTCTCGAAGGATGACAAAAATGGTTGTTCTCAATGATTTGGATAATGATTCAAATGTTGAATCAAAGAATGAAGTTGATGCTATTTTTCTAATTGTGGTGGTTATTCCTTGTCCACATGGTAAGGTATGCCCTAAGCATTTTGATTGTAAGTCACTTCCTATTTAATTTCATGGGGACAAAAAGAAATCATCATTCTAGTGCATTCTCAAGAGAATGTGGATCTAAATACTTGGTGAAGATTGGATTACTATGGGGAAGAAGAAGAAATGGTAAAGAGTTCCTAATCCCCTTAAGATGCACTTAATATACTGTGGGAATGTGTCTTAGGGACGAGCTTGTCATTTGTTTGGATTTGTTTTTGTTTCTTTGTTTATTTGGATTTGTTTTCCTAGTCCTTTTGGCCATTGGTAGAGGTAGCTTCACCATTATATATTTTTCTCCATTTTTAAATATTGGTACGGGGTAGGGTCATCCCATCCCAATTTTACCATTAATCGAAAAAATTCCATGCACGTATATTTTTAATACCTTCCAAGATCACTTCAATACGGGAAGAAGTGTGGGAGAAAAGGGTGTTAACATTTATTCCTTTATATTTTACATCTCTTTCATAGAATTCAAAGTGATGTAATTTATTATCATCAAGAAGTTGTTCATAAAAATGTAGCTTTATAATAATGTTATTAGGCTTAGAATAAATGTGAGTTTCCCATTCAATAAGAAAAATCCTAAGAATATTGTTGATAATATGGTCGATCATACTAAATTAATCAAGAGGATAGCAATTTATTTATGAGAATAAAAATGGGCATTGACATTAAATTTCTTACTATGAAGAATTCTTCCATCAACCACATGAAGTGGATAGAGAGATACAATGTTGTACTTAAGTAAATATTTTAGCGCTATATGTGGATTCTAAGGCAAATGAGTGAGGTTACTTCTAAGAGCATATCATTTTAGCTTTTTAAGGTTGAGATAAAAATTTACGATGTCCTTAACTTCACATTTATCATCATTTAGATTTTTCTTAATAGTAATTTTTCCTTGAAACTTATGATTAAATGAGTTAGGATGACTAATAACATATTTAAGAATATTCATGTCGAGGATCTTATCATCAAGAAAATTTAATGTATTACATAGATGATCAAATAAATAATATTTTTTAAACATAATTAATTATACAAAGGAGTAAGAGGAATTTTAGTAAAAATATCCTAGCATTCACCATTGGCTAAAATTTTGATCATCTTGGTAAGACTATTCTTCTATCTAAAACATAATCAATATTTTTCTCATTATACCCTTGTCATACTTTATCTATTTTATCATAAGAAACATTGGACCTCAAATATTGATAAGGAATTGTGCAATAATTGTTTCTAAGAAAGTGAAATTCTAAACTAAATACATAGGAGATCATACAATAATCATAAAGTAAAATCCCATAGACTAGAGGGAAGGAGATTAGTAAGCATTGATGTAACATAGGAAGTATCATCAAGGAAGGAAACATGGATTGAATGAATTTTATCTTCAAGATCATCCTTTTTGGGATATGCTAAAAGATTAGGAGGAATAAAAATTACAAGAAAAATATATAAGGGTGGCTTACTTTTGAAGTGGATTTAGAATCAATTGAGAATAATCAATAAAAGGAGAAGAAGTACATATTACTTTCTATAATTCTGAGATGAGAATTTATAAAGTATGAGAAATAAATTCAAGAGATTTTATGCTACAAGAATAAGAATGCAAACTACTATGAATAAGCATAGGATTTGTAGAAACAATAGTGGTTATGTGATTAGACTTAACAAAACTATGTAGTTGAATATTTTGTTCCCTCAATGAAATAGGAACTGTTTATGTGGGAATGGTATATGTATACACATTAGATGATGGAAGATGGGTCACCCAAAAGGGACATTCCATTAGATGTTTTATCATGAGTGAGTTTTGTATAAACAATAATGTAGACAATAGGATCAATATGATGAGGCCAAGCGTTGTCCAATCTCATAACATATGATTTTTCTTTTTGGTTATCTAATGTTTTGGTGAAGTCTATTACATGTTTCTAGGGTTTCCACATCATTTTATGTAACAAAAAAATCCTAATGTTTTGAAAACAAGTACGACTTATAATGAAGGAAATTTCATAAAAACATGAAACGCATAGGAATTTATGGATTCCAACTATGAAAGGGTCCAAAAATTTACTCATTCAATTAGAACCATACAACTTGAGGTTTATGTTGAAATATGTAATGAACCATTACACCAAAACCTTGAGGCATTAGTGAAATCTACACATGAGGATCTTAACATCCCTCCACGCTTATGTAGTTTAGACCCTCGGCGTGATTTACACCCGTATAACACGACCACGCCCTACCATATACGATCCCCAAGAAACCACCGCAATATTGACATAGCCACCTATGCTAGGAATTAAACATGGGTGGTTTCTCTAATACTAAATGTAACAAACCGTTACACTAAAACCTCTAGGCATTAGTGAAATATTGACATGATTATCTCGAACATACAATCCTACTCCAACTCATTTTCTAGTTCTCAAATTTGTATAAACCGTTTCAAATTTATGATATATCTTTTACACTTGTTTTCATATCTAGATCACATTTTCATTGACTTATATTGTAACTCCCAAAAATTTCCCACACAAAACCGAAGACAAAAGGAAATGATTAGTTAGGAGAATTTACAGGATTTTTTTTTTTATTTAACAACAAATGTAATGGTATAACCTTCAAATAGATTTAATTATTTCTCGGTTAATAATTCATTCATTTTAATTAAAAATTAATTATTATTATTTTAATTCAACATTTCATGCTTAAATCCCCTTCCAAGGTTCCCATTAAAATTCATTAATTAACCCTTACAAGCCATTGGCTAAAATACCCTTATTACATTATTTATTTATTTCATCCTCATAGATAAAAATAATTTACTTATTTAATACTTCTAGGACTAATTCCAAACTTACCCTCCCATTAAGTTAAGTTCAAATAAATTTAATCCCTATAATAACATTATTTAGTTATCTTGATAAATAATTCAATTTAAATAATGTTAAAAGTCAAAACCTTTAAAAAATTCACTAGACTAAACAATAAGGTCAAATTATAATCTTGCCTCCTAATACCGACCTTTAGTGGCCCCATTCAAAAGTTACACATACCTTTTTTTTTAAAACATATTCCCACCAATAACCTCACCTAAATTTTGTAGGGATGATTCTCAATAGTTAGATGGATTCAAACTAACCCTAATCAACCTTATTAAAAGCTCCTATTAATTTCTTTTGGCTTAGTTTCTCGTTTGCATTTTGTAGTTTTGGGAAAAGAAGGGAGCCATGGAAATATTGTCCAAGCATGTGGAGGGATACGCATTTTTATTGTTCATTCTAGTTTTAATTCTCTCCTAGGGATTTTTTTATATATTTGCTATTATATGCTTCATTTGCATTTTCCTGTTTGGGTATGGGCATTTTTTCTTTTTAAATTCTGATTAAAATGGTGTATATACACAACTTATATATATATATAATATTTCAAGTTTGTTCAGACGCAAATAAACAAAAATGTGCAAGTCTCAAAATAAAAAAACAACGACCAAAAGGAGAGGATTTAGGTTTAATGAATGTTGGGAGATGTGGGTGTCATACCCACCCCACCTCTTTTAATTTTTATAGCGGTTAGGGTGGGTGACACATCCATCCCGCCCCTCTCCCCATATACAATAACCTAAATAGTTTTTGTGGCCAACATAACCACTACAAAAACATTTTCTTGTTTTCTTAATAAATTATTTCTCATACAAGTCGTTCGGCTTATTTAACTTCCTCTTTTTTTATATGTGTTTAGTTTTAAATAAATCCCTTTTTAACATTAAGCCATACAAATTATAATATTTCAATAATGACGTATATTTTGTAATATTAATGTTTAGATACACACACACACACTTATTATATAACCGAACTATTTTATTTAATTTCAATAAATAAAAACTGATAATATTTTTAATATATATAAATTTATAAAATAAATTTACATAAAATAGACCTATATACATACATATATATATATATATATATATATATAGTGAAACACAAGGAAATGTAGTTAAAATTGTATCTCCATTCAAATGTGGTTAAAGTCAATAATTTAATATGTTTTTATTTTATTCAACCAAAAATAATTAATCATGAGAATATATTTATTGTTTAAAACACCAAAATTTGATTTCCTTTTCTTATAACTTAGTATGGGGTTGACTATAATTTCCCACATTTCAATATGTCTACTTTTTCTATCAAAATCAAAATTTATCTTTTCCTTTTTTTTAAAAAATGACATCTATTTCAATAAGTAAAAATAAGCATCCCTTACAAACTTTATTCCAAATTCCTACTCAACCATTTCACTAAATGATACACAAGAAATTATGAATTTAATTTAATTTTTATGCGAGAATATACTTTGCATTTGAATATAACTTTCATGTTCTTCTTTCCAACCATTACAATATTACCACTATAACTAGATAACATTACAACCTTTTCTTAAGAACATGGTTCATTTTCTTTATAATATAATAGTCTCTCTTTTTTAAAAAAATAAAACAATAAATCACAAGCTCTCCACTTTAATCTTACAACCAAGTGGCTAACATTACAAATTTGATAAATAGAGTATCCAAGAGATTATCTTTTAAAATGCAAGTTTACAAGCCTTCCACATTAGTGGAAACAACATGACAACAATTTTATAAAGCCAGGATCTCTCTTCATTTTCTTCAAGGCGCAAATATGACCAAAAATCCACTTGAGCTCCACCATCTTCTCCAAATCAAAAACAAAATAAAAAAATAGGGGAGTAGGCAAAACTCTCCACCCAACCAATAATCCAATGAGGAGGAGAATCCTTCTTCCTCATTGGCCCTTGAGCCTTAAAAATGAAAGAATAAGGTGTATATGAAGACCAAGAAAATTTTACATGGCTTCGATAAGAACATTCAAATAATGTCCAATAATAAAAAATAACAAAATCACATCAACAAACAAGTTTCCTAACACAAAGGCTCAAAAATCAAGCCATGAAAGAGAAAGAAACATGGGGATATAATTTTTCCTCACAAGGGTTTGGGTACCTACCTTTAAGCCTCCAAGAACTCAATCACATACCCACAAAAATCTTATGCCTCCCTGAATAAAAAAACAATATAATCACAAATTTTACTTGTCAACAAGGTGGGACACCCCAAGCCAACTCCCTCCTAAAATACGCAATAATACTCTTATGTCTCTAACCAAAATACCCCCATTTCTATTTTTTCCTACATAACCTAAAGGTAATTCTATTTCCTATAATCAAAAACATGCACCAATCATCCTTGCACAAACATATGCACACCAAAATAGCAAAATAAAACATGGGTTAAGGCCCTACCTTTCCATTGCAAGAGTATCCATTCCACAAGCACAACCTCCAAGCCATTCAAATTCCAATAAAGAAAAATCCAACCTCAAGCTCCAAATAAACACTCCAAAAGAAAGCTCTTCTGAAAATTGCAAGAATCCAAATAAAAAAGTAACCCCAAAACCATAAAACAAACTTGAATAAATAGAAAAGAGAGGAGAGAGAGGTATGTGGCTCCATGTAGGATGCCAAATCATTTCTCCTCCACTCCACATAACATGGTCAAACCCAATCCCTAAAGCACAATAAATTAGTGGTTGAGGAACTGAAAACCCTCTTACACACTACAAATCAAACCCACACCTCTTAAGGACAAAATTAAAAAAATATTTAAGAAAGTGAAATAAATAACACCTTTTAATGTAAATCACATAATGGGGTGTGTTTTTGACCACTTATCCCATAGGGGTAGTTTTTAGGTGAAATTGATAGGTGTGGGAAAGCGTAACTTGTCCCAAAAGCCTCCAAACATATCCGTTAAGCCCAAATCCGAATTTGGCATGCAAGGTTGAGTACACAACACTCAAAACTTATTAAATCCTTACAATTCAAACACAAATCAAAAACACCTACCCACATTAAATAATCATTTTTGCCACTTGCCAAATTACAATAATTAATCAATATTAATCAACTTAAATGGATTATAGTAACAAACAACTATAAAATGGAGCATAATACAATAATAAATTACATACTCACAAAAGAAATTAATATGAAGTGGGAAGTAACACATTTCCCTTGGTCACATTTGAGGAAACACTCCCAAAAAGGAACCTCCTAACCATCTAACAAGAAAAAAAAACATACAATTATATAAGTTGCCAAGGTACTTGTTGTCAATACCCCAAATCCCTTCATTGTTGGTCTCATATCTCCTTTAGTTTGTTGTGTTATGATTTTCTGCAAAAAAATTAAAAATACCATTCTGATCTCATTGTGATATAAACGATATCGAGATACTAAAACACACACATGTACATATCAATTTAAACCATACATTATCATAGCTAAACCATTGAAAAAATCAAGTAATTCACTCATTGTTCACAAATTCAAATATTTCAATTTTATCAATTCATCAATTAGCAATAAGATCACAAAACCACCTAGATCATCTAGCAAAGTGTATATACCAAATCCAATGTGTCAGTATATTAGTAGCTCTAGATCATCAAATATGGATATGCAAATCCATGCATATAATCAACCATATAAGTCACATCATGTCAAAATTCTAACACATCTATATTTTCCATCAAATAAGCTAAATAAATATAGTAATGTTCATCTATTAATGTCTAAAGATCAAATATGATAACAATTTATATTTATCCAATCCAACGTAATAAAAATCATAGTAATATAAATTTTGAAGAGGAGTGGGGATTACATCCCCCTCCGCTTAGACTCAACTTCCTCCGAGAAGTCATGGAAAAAGGTAGGAAAGAAAAACATATAATTAGCAAAGAAGTATTTTGTGAGGTTTCTTTACTTAAAGTAATTTATTACCATTGAAACTTTAGTTTGGTTCAACACTTGTGAAAAAGGATAAGGAGACTATAATGAAAAAATACTAATCCTCTTCAAACTGTAAGAATAATCTTTATGAGGTTAATAAATTTTATAACATAGGATAATATTTAAATAAGAATTGTCAATGGAATCCCAAAGAATGAAAGCTAGGGTCCATGAGGAATAGGAAACTTCATGCACACAAAGTGCCCATATATACACAATGGATATTACGCATGGTTAAAAAAATAAGAATTCCACTTGGGTTAAATTTACACTACAATGCTCATTATTTTAGATGAGATTAACAATTATCAATCATGACCTTAAATTTGTACAAGGAAAAAAACCTACTCAAAGGTCTAAATTTTTTTGGATCACACAAGACAAGGTTTAATAATAAGAGAAAGAATTAAATTTAATCAAACATTTACAAGGATGAAAACTAATCATTGGTAGTACTTCATATAATTCAAAAGTCTCACTTATATTTTCATGGTATCACAAAACATACCCTTGACCATAAGGTTCCAATAGCTTGAATCTTTTTCTAAATAGTGTAACACAAAAAAATACATCTTGATTTAATAGATCAAAGAAATAGATCAAATTTCTTATCTTTCACTCTATATTTTGTTTTTTAAAGGTAATCTTCACTCATACCATCATATCGACACAAGAGATACAATTCACTCTATAAATAAAAAAATTCAAGCCATCTAGGTCTACCCTAGATCAAAAGGTTCTTAAAATTAACATACCTTAATATTGTATCACATAGATACTTTAAAGTGAGTTGGGGAAAATTAAGCAACAAGTGGGGTCCAACTAGTAATTTACTAGAGCAACACATACAAAAAAATTCGTGAAGAAAATTATAGACTATCTTCTACCATTCTCTTCCTAAGGGAAAGGGGTAACAACATCACGGTTCTCCAAAAGGAAAGAGGATTCAAAATTCCTCCATATCCTTAACATATGTTTCCTAAGCTTGTTAATAATCCTAGGTCACCAATGACCTACTCCAACACAAGAAGAAACCTTCCTAATAACTTAGAGATAAAAATTGCTTTAAAAGGGTCATAATTTATACACATGTCAAGATAAGAGCAAAAAGGGTACCACGGCCTAAAAGGCATAACAAGGAGGACTACTTACATTAATTTTCAAGGAGCACAACATGAATAGAAAGAATAACTCTCAACAATGCACTCTATTGAATTAAGGTGACGATTTCTCTATGCATACATCTAAAATTTTAGACTAACTAGGAGGTCAAAAATAATATAGCATGTGTCTTGTGTTATAAACATTATACATGTGCTTGTTGCTTGATAATAACAAGGGTGTGTAATATTTTTTTGGAATGGTTTCCACGTTGAGTTCATTATGAGGTTCACATTATATATATATATATATCTGTGTGTGTGTGTGTGTGTGTGTGTATGTATGTATGTATGTATATGTAACGCCACCTAAATTTCCCCACTCGAGACTAAGAAAAACCTAGGTCTAGTTAGGAAAAAAAAGTAATGAATAATTTTTTCTTTTGTTTTTTAAGCGTTCCCAACAAAATTTCCAAAGTCCATTCCATCAGCTATCGAATCATCCTACAAAACACTAAGTGAGATAAAGTCATCGCTAGTGCCACTAGATTATCTTCTTGTGGGGCATGAAGAATAAATTTCCCTCAAAGCATGGAAGAGAGGTGCAAAAGAGACTCATTCTCTCCCGGGTACGCAAGACGGGTGCCGAGAGACTCATTTTCTCATGGGCATGTAATACAGGCGTGTAAGAGGCTCATTTTGTCATGGGCATGCAAGAAAGGCACGTAAGAATCCCCGGGAGAATAAGAGTATTTGCACGCACAAGGAACGTGTGCAATAATATCTAGGCATGTGGCGCACGCACGCATGAAGCTTTGGGAGTGTGACGCACGTGCATGAATCTTTTCCCCTTCAACGAACTTTAGAAGGCCATAACTTTTGCTACGGAACTCTGTTTTTGGCAAAAAAGGAGTTTTTCATAAAGCTCTTGATGTCCTACTTACATAGAAATCATTAAATTTTCATTTAGATAAATTTTAAGGGTCAATTTCATGAAAACTATCTGTAGGGTTTTAAAATGCAAGCTATTAAATTGTAACTTATAAAATTTTACTCGATTTGATCTTCTTCCTCTCTCAATATGTCAAATACGTATGGAGGATTTCTCTTAGGTGAATTTAGGATGAATAGAAAATGTTAACCTATTTGATTGAAGATCAATTTGAAATTTTCAACCTTTGATAGCAAAATGACTACAATGTTTCCTTGTTTGATTTGAAAGGTTTCTTGAAAATTTCTTAATTCTTTTAGTTTGTTAAGGTTAATTTTCTTAATGTCTCCACCGAAATAAGGTGTTCACAACTACTTTGAGCTCAAGATCATGAGTCAGATAATTAAGCTCATAATCCTTGAGTTTGCAAGACTCAAAAGCAACTACTCGCCTTATTGCATCAACACACCACACAGTCCTATCAAAGAAGCATCTATGAACATGTAGAAATCACCCTAAGGATCTAGAACTATAAGAATAGGTTATATCATGAGGTATTCCTTTAGTGTCTTGAAGGCCTCCTCACACCTGTCTAACCATACAAACTTCTTCCCTTTCTGCTAAAGGTAAGTGATGGGGTGTGCAATTCGAGAAAATTCTTGAACAAATCTCTTTTAATACCCTGCCATACCCATGAAACTACACACCTCATTTACACTAGTGGGTGTTGGGCAATCCATGATGGATCGAATCTTGGAAGGATCGACTATGATACCTTCCCCAGAAATGATGTGGCCCAAATACTACACCTTTGTCTGAAAGAACGCACACTTCTCCAAGTTCCCATAAAGATGCTGCTCACAAAGACAATGAAGAACCTAGCAAAGGTTCCCTTCATGCTCCTCATGCGTGTGTGAGTAAATCAAAATTTCATCAAGGAAGATGAGAATGAAGTGATCTAGGAAGGTCCCGAATACCCCATTTATCAAAGTCATAAAAGCTGTTGGGGCATTCGTCAAACCAAAAGGCACCATTGTGAATTCATATTGCCTATATCTTGTATGAAAAGTGGTCTTATGAATATCCACCTACATAATCCTTAGCTGATTATAGCTTGACTTAAGATCTATCTTAGAGAAAAGTGTGGCTCCTTCATGTTATCAAATAGATCATCTATATGCCAAAGGGGATAATGATTCTTGATCGTTACCTTATTCAAATGGCAAGAATCAATACACAACCATAGAGATCTATCCTTCTTCTTCACGAAGATCACTAGTGCACCCTAAACGAGATACACTAGGATGGATTAGGCCCTTCTCTAGAATACCCTCAAGATGAAACTTGAGCTCACATAGCTTAGGAGTAGTCATCGATAAGGTGCTCATGAGATAGGCTCTATGCCTAGAACAAGATCTTTGTTAAAATCTATCTCATGTGGGGGAGGTAACCCCGGTAGCTCCCCTAGTAACGCATTTGAAAATTCTCTCAAAATGGGATGTTCATAAAGGGATGGTCCACTATACTGATCCTCCGATCGTCACTAATCAGAATAAAGATACAACCAACAACCCCGTCATGCACACCACTTAAGCTGCATAGCAGAGATGGTGCAAATGGAAATGTGTCTCCTAACTCCTACTATCATTGACTCCACTCCAAGATCATCTATGTAAGAAATAGTCTTCTCGTTACATCCACCGTAGCTCTATGAGCAGCAACTAGTCCATGCCCAAAATAACACCATAAGATCCTAATGGAAGGATTCAAAGATCTGAGGTAGTGGTGAAGGGTCCCAAATCCACTACACACTCCTTAACAAAGGAGTCCATACAAATTTTTGCTCCAAGAGCCATTTCAACGTCCCAATTACGACCCTTCCTAATCTAGCTACCACCTGTAACGCCTACTAAGGTTGGTGTCTGAAAGAATCGGAAGAGCCATAATCAAATAATATAGAGGCAAAAATACCACCAATACTACCTATCATCTCAATCATAGTACTATGGTACTCATCCTAGTGGTTCTCGACCATTACGTAGATATGACGACTCCATGTCATATCTCTAATAGTAGGCTCGATATTTGTGTCTTACCCTTGTTTTTAAGGTTTTGTGGGTAATCTCTCCAATGATTTCCAGCAACACCACAACCATAATAGATGGATGGTCCCCTCTAGTGGGCTACATCTCCAATTGGTACTTTAGATTTCTAGGATGTGGATCCTAACGATCCAGCTTATAGACTGCAAGGTCTCTACCGATGAGCTGCTACTCGACCGAGCTCTCGACACACCCTATGTCCCGATAGGACCACTAGGAGGATGCACCATACTCCTTCCTCTATATGCATCAAATCTCTAAGGAGGTCTATAAGGTGGGTGGGTCTTTGTTCTTGCTGTGGCGGAGGTCTAAATGAAGCCTATCCTAAACTTTGTCCACCATGTGGAGGAGGAACCCGACCCCATAATATAACATCCTAAATTTGCTAGATTTGGATCTGAACTTTGTCTCTAGCTCACACGTCTTCTCCCATGTATCCTCTACAATATATCCCTTCTCTATGGCTTCGCTAATATCTCGTGGGTAGTGAATGCGCATCGTGCCACCCAAATCCAAGTTCAGGCCCCGGATGAACCTGTGAATCTATACTTGCTCATCCTATATATAGTTAATGTAATATGGTAGGTCTAAAAACTGATCAAGTATATACTCACTACGCCTTCGATGCCTGGTAGAGGTCATGAAACTTGTCTATCTACTGCTGTATAAACCTCCTTGGCAAATACCTTCTACTTGAAACACTCCTCAAATAGCTCCCAGTGACTCGCCTATGAGTCAACACGTAACTTCGACTCCTTGTTCCTCCACCGTAATCCTACTCCATCCCTTAGAAAATGGATTGCAACATGATCTCTCATGTTGCTAGTACATGAGCAGAGCTTGAAGCATTCGTGCAGCAAGCTCACCAGGCTAGGCCTCTTCCCGAAAACTACTTCTATCACCCGAATAGTGAGATGGTCATAGTTGTCGCCAAATCATCGCACTGCCCCCAATGCCCAAGATGTGAATAGGACGTTCGGTGTGATTGGGACACATGGGATCACCTCTCAAGCTGTGGGACTTGGGCTCGAGGTGAACCTCCAGAGAAGGCCGGCTTCCTCTTCCTAAACTAAGTGTTGTACTACTCCTAGTGTAACAAAAATGATTATCTAATCCTACGCTAACATTTTCATGGGGTTTTAGGGAAAGAGATTTACAGAAATGAAACTATACTAGGGATGGTGATGCACCAAATAAAGGGTGTCTTCAGATTCAGGAAGGGTTAATTTGAAGAGGGTGTGTGCACCACAGGTCAACTTCACCTACTACAACTTAGAGAGGGTACATGATACCACAAACTAAGAGACACGCGTTCCCTTTGTTAAACTTTATCAGACCGAGAAATATACCAGTTTCCCAATGAAGAAGGATGAACTCAAGAAGGGTGAATAGACACCACAACTCAACTACATGCAATACTTCACCACTCGATAAGCACAGAACTCCAAGAACCTGCAATAGAACTTAAACTTGCACAATGTACCTGCAAGAATGAGAAAGGCATAAAGAAGCACAGAAGGATGAAAGGACCGAGATTAGTCACAAAACACACACTTTTATTGCTTCAATAACATGCACAATGCATCATACATTCAAAAGAGGCAATAGTTTCCATTATAGTCTTGAAGAGGAGGCTTGAAAGTTCTCTCAACACACAAGAACAACTTGCAGAAGAGAGAGGATTCTTGAAAAGTATACACTCGCCTGAGATATCTAACTGTCCAACTTGTCTGAACTGTTAGAACCCTTTAAAATGAGCTTCCAACTTACATTTATAGAAAAATATGTGAGAAAGAAGAGGAAATGATCATAATTGCATTCCTAAAATGAAGGCCCATGATGTATTTATTGTAGTTAGTTGAACTACCTGAGAAGGTTCCATCATGGGTCATTAATTGCCTGATGACCTAGTCTTCTCAATTAATTAAAAGAATATTTAAATAAAATATTTAAATAATAATAATAAATATTATTATTAAAATATTTAAATAAAAATATTAATTTAATTAACATAATGTTGGGACCCCCCCTTGACCCGTTTGACTTGAAGAGGAGGGGGGTCCATGTGGAAATAGTCTGCACAAATCTCAACTCGGTGAGCTTCGAATCCTCTAACTCGGTGTTGCAATCGATTTTGAGCCACACACTAACTCTTTCCTCGTCTTGGCAATCGAGCTCTTTTCCATTGAGTCCTTCAAATGGTGAGCTATCAAACTTGATTCTTATCGTTTTGCTAAAATGCATGTAGATCCTGTGAACCTAGCCTGACGCAAATTAAGACTCGCCTCACGAATGCCACTGCTACGGTCTTGCTTCAAACTCCAAATCGAGCCATTCTGAATTACCAAGCCACCTATATGCATTGTGAACATGAAGCTTTAAGCCCGAAATTGAAAGCCTCTAAAAATACATTAAACTTCAACACCCGCAAGCTTATTCTTTATCTCAACTTGGTACCAATGTTTCCACAATATGAAAAGTTTAACTCTAAATCATACTTAGTGGATTTGATCCATAATACATTGGTTGTACCCACAGAGCTTAAACAATTCAATGAATTTAAATTATTTCACTCCTGCATGTTGCGCCATTTAGAAATGATTTTTGAGCTATGAAAATTGTTAGGGATCACGTTATGTGGCCCTGTCAACACTGAATCGATTGATTTCTCTGTGATAGTTCTAGTCTTGACAGATAGAGTTATTTCTTCTTGTTTTGGACCACATATTCACATGCATTCCACGTTCAAACTCCATGAAACAACACCTCGAGCTCTTCAACTGATTCAACCTAGCTTTGTTTTGCATATCAACCCGAGCACCCGGTTGGCTCAAATTCACTTGAATGTCGTGCTTAACCCAACATTTCTAAAAAGAATGGTTTTACCACAATGTTCACGGTTCTTCCTTATCATATAATAGTTGCAAAAGAAGAATGTTTTAGCTTGGCCATAATAAGCACAATTGTACCTTCTAAACGATGAGAAAATGCCATTACCAATAAAGACCTAATGCTGCCATGATGATGACCCAGGCTCATGCCCATAACATGTCGATAGACACCCTTAAGACTGATTTTTGGCCAAAGAGCCCTTCGGTATTTTGGCAGTGCACTCGGCAATCTCGGCTCCAATCAACAATTATGCCACTATTGGGATCTTAGTATGGCATAGGTAGCTGTGAGCTAAACAATATACTCATTTTTCCGGAAACTAAAAGATCCTTTATGTTACAATTTGCAACATATAAAAGAAGCCCTTTAAAAAATACGTTGAACAACTGGGGCAACCTAAAGGACCTTGGAAAAATGTATAGGTAACAACCATATGAATTCTTCCTTAGTCGTGGATAAAAGCTAATAGAAATAAGCTAGATAAAATCATCTTGAAACTACAGTATAATCGTCCATTGTTTAAAAACAAGCTTCTCTGAACCTGGTAAAAGAATATTTTTTATTGTCTGATTGGACGTACATAATGGAAGGGTATAAATATTGCCTACTGCCCACAGAGTTTCTCAAAGAGACCATTTACGAGTAACAAGGATGCAGCATGCAAAACGGCCGACCAGGTATTTCAGAGTTGACCTTCACATTCAATTCGTTTCTAGGAGAAGAAATGCTGAGCAATATGAATCGTTTCATTCTACACGTAATAAAACTCCATCTCCTGGTTCATGGAAATTTTATGAAGCCTTGAATGGCGTGACTCCAATCCATCGTACACGGCAGTGAATGTTTGTTTCATGCAGCTGTCATTCGATCTGAGTTCAGAATAAGGATAGGCATGCATTCGATACTGAACAGATAACAATACAGTTGGACAACCTGCTTGTTTAAACGCGTTCAAAAGGCTTTTACTGTACTGCGCATGACGCATGCCTGCCGACTGTGCGTGGGGAGCTTGTCTTGCGACCACCGAATGCTCAGAGAAGTATGCTGGCAAAGGTGAACTGAACGGGAGCTAGGAGAAGTATGTTGGCAAAGGCGAAATGATCAGGTCGGGCATCTGTTTGTTGCATTCGGAAACCTGTGTCTTCTGTAAGCTGCAATTACGGTATTCCATGAGAAGGCGTTTCTTTTTGTGATCCTCGAACCGATATCTTGTTTTCAACGCCGACTCCATCTTCAACCATCTCGCCATCATCCTCCCTTATCGATCGGAAGATTACTCAACGCTCAATTTGCAACTGCCACTTTAATTCTCCTGGTAACTCGCAAGAAGACTCGGACCACTCCAAGCTGCGCGGGGTTTTCATGACGGATAGCCATCATAATTTTTCCACTTGGAAATATGATCCAACTTCTCCCCTACACGGAGAAAACAACATGGTTTTCCACGGTTACATTTCCACTTGGCGGTGCTGCTCCGAATCTCCCCCGCGTGGAATTTCTTCCTTGGCTTGCCATCCACGAAAACCCACTTAGCATTGCTCGCCTTATTTCCCACGTCCGGGATTGGAGTGCGGGATTTTGTTATCATTTGGCCATATTTCATTTTGGACAGATGGCCACCGACTTCCACCTTTCCGCTCAGCGTGAGGAGACATCATTTTTTTCGGTGCAAACATTTCAGCTATAGCTTGTAAGGTGTGATAATTCAAACAGAATCCTTTATGCCCGCCAATTTAGTGACTCGTTGAAGATGCTCATATAATTGCAAAGCAAATTACGCTCCATGAATATTCTGATATGAAATAGTTCCACCTCTATGAGATCCGCTTCCATGAGTTACACCGTAAAACCAGTAAGGTCTCGATAGAGAATCTTTGTAATAATTTTCATCAGGTCTCCCGGTAACACTCTTACTGTCACTTAATCGATTTTCATAAAAATATCTTGAAGGAAAATCCTGAATTTGAGGATGCATTCGATGCTGAACAGATAAAAACATCGTTGGATGACTTGCTTGCTGGAAGTGCTCAAAAAGGCTTCTACTATACTGCAACATGTCAACTGCCTGTGCACCAAATGCTCGGCCGAGGAAGGTCTGAACACCATTATAATTCGCAGCTCTTTTTAAAATGTCGGTTTGACTCAATTTTACATGGGTATTCCATGGTGCTTATACTATCTTCCTGGGTCGATAGAAGTCCTTCCATTATGTAATTACAAACCCGAGATTCAATGATGTTGAACCTCCCATATCTGCATAATTTCATATCATCTCGGTCAAACAAGATAATTCTCCCAAGTGGTTGGTCGAGCACTGTCTTAATGGATTAAACCTGGCATCATGTTGACTTTGACTCTCCCTGACTTGGCCTTCAGATCTTTTTGCATCGATCTCCACCGAGATCCTTGTACAGTTCCTTTCATTTGTCAATTTTCAACGAGCTATATTTTGCATTAACAAGACCATCGTCGAGCTCTTACAACTGAGAGTCTCTACTGAGATGATTTCCGAGATGACTATCAATTTGACACCGGGTTCTTTAACAACTCGACCCTGAACTCTTCACTGAGTCGAGATCAACTGGGTGCCTTTCGATGCTAGGTGATCTCTTCATATGCAATTTAGGAATTATTTTTTTAATTATTGCATCTCGATAATAACCAAAGGTGGGTTCCTAGGAATACTATTTGATTTTGAACGTGATAGGACCCCCTTGTCCAATCTTGCCATTGTGCAAAATTGATAACATTTTTAGCGACCTCTCAGGGATGATTGCTTGCTAAGCATGATTCCAGTAGCCTTAAGTCATCCATTGGGCATGGAGTCTATGTTGGAATCTTGAAAGTAGTATGATTTTCTTTGACACATCCTGAAATCTCCTTGAACATTGCCGATATCCTAGACCTCCCTAGAATGCTAAGCATGAAGTATACTGAATCTATTGAATGCTTGACATCCATGGAACACTGCAAAATTTTGAATGAAGCAGATTTTGAAACTCTTATGGAAACCTTGAACCTTCTTCTCCTTGACACCTTCCAATGGTGAAACAATGTGCAGAACAACACAAAACACAACAACAAGGAAAGCAAAACAACAACACACAACAATGTGCATAAGCACTTGGAGGAAAACACCTAATTTAACTATACAGGGGGTGGAACGCTTCTCAAAAACAAGCTTTGAGATGTATCCCATTCACGTGAATGGGAAGTTCTTCTCCATTGAGCCTAGATAGATGAAATGAATTTGCCTCTTTGCAACTTGTGATGATGTATGGCCCACTCCAGAGAGTGTCAAACTTGGCATGCTTTCCTGGTTTGGCCCTGTCTTCATCCCATTTGAGAACTAAATCTCCCTCTTGAAAATGCCTCGGACGCCTTCTTGTCAAAAGATTTCTTAACTTGAGCCTGATGCTGCTCCAAAGTTTTCATAGCCTTGTCTCGTACTTCCTCTAACTCCATGAGTTTAGTAAACCTTACTATCAGAGGATCACTCTCTATAACTTCAAGTTGATGAGCTAACTCCAAAGAAGGTAACTCCAATGAGAGCGGGAGTTTTGCCTCTCTTCCATATACAAGAATGAAAGGAGAATTTCCGATGGCCCTTTTAGGTGTAATCCGATCTGCCCATAAGGCGCCTTAAGTCCGTGTATGCCAAGTCCTCTTGTTAGTCTCCATTGTGCGCTTAATAATCCTTATGAGGTTTTTGTTGCAAGACTCACCAATCCGCTTCCTCGAGGATAGTAATTGGATGAAGTTTTGAGGTATACCCCATTTTTAACAACCCATTCACTCAATTTCATACCAAGAAAAGCCAAAGATTGTCTCGAAATGACTCAAAACTAACACCAACCTCGTCATTATACCCTCCAAAAATCTAGAACTGCCTTTTCATTTCTCTCTTTTAATGCTACCGCCTCTGTCCATCGAGTAAAATAGTCTGTTGCAGTAAGGACCCACTTATGTCCATCACTGGATGGAGGATTAATCATTCCGATGAAGTCCAACCCCCATTGAACAAAGGGTTGATCCACTTGAATTGGATGCAATGGAAGAGCTGCCAACTTCTGCTTACTTGTGAAAAAGGCACATTCCTTACATTTCCTTACCCAGAGATGGGCATCCTTGAATAAATCCGCCAATAGTAGCCAGCTCGCATGATCTTGGTAGTTGTTGTTTGTGCAGAATAATGTCCTCCAAATAGGCAATTATGAAACTCTTCTAGTATCTTACTGACTGCTCTGGTCTTATGCACCGAAGGAGAACGCCGCTTCAAATCTTTTCGAAAGAGAACGCTATCTACCAAAGCATATGGGATAGAGTGAAGACAGAAAGTTCGTCTTTTGTTTTTATCCATGTTTGCGGGTATGCTCTCGAGAAGAGGAAACTCTTCATTTTAGATAACCAAATACTTCATCAACATTCTCATCGCATTTAGGAGTGTCACGTCCTCATTACTTTTTGATTCCATGTATGTTGCAAGTTGCTAACATAAACCCTTACCTCTCGACAAGTTTAGTGGCTTTGATGTGCACGCCATACTCCATTACCTTCATGATCCATCCAAAGACGCTTTTCGCTTCATTTCTTTGTTCAACAAAAATCCTTGACACTGGAAGAGACACCATCGATAAATTTTATTGTTGGACAACATGTGCTTGAATTTCTTCAAAGCTCGAATAACCGCAAAGACTTGCTTTTCAATGAATGAGTATTTGAACTCGTAGTCTTTGAGGGATTGATCAAGAAAGCGATTGGTTGCTCCATCAAAGTTGTTGTTGTTTTGTCGGGTGAGGATCCCAAATGCTCTCTTGACTCGCAAAAGCATAAAGGATAAAATCTTTGTCAAACTCTAGGGGTTCACAAGCATGGGAGCTTGAGAAATGGCTGTTTTCATAGCTTCTAAGCTTTCTCGTCCTTCCTTTGTCCATGAGAATAGCATGTTTTTCTTTAGCATGGCTGTCAGTGGTTTAGCCAATGTTGCGAATTGAGGGATGAATCTCCGCACGAAATTTATGGTTCCCAGAAAACTCTGGAGGCCCTTCTTGTGACTTGAGAGAGATAAGGACATAATTGAATGAATCTTGGCTAGATCGATTGATAATCCTTCCGCTGAAACCACATGCCCCAACAATTTTCCCTCGTGCACTGCGAAAATACATTTCTTGGGGTTAAGTGAACCCCAAATTCCCTACACCTCTGGAAAACTTTCCTTAGATGCGTGATGTGATCTTCTGCATGCTTAGAGTATACAGTTATATCATCGAGGTAAACCAAAATAATATTGTTGATTAGTCCCTTAAATGCCATGTCCATGGCTCTTTGGAAAGTAGCCCCGGAGTTGGACAATCCGAATGGCATTTTATTGTAGGCATATGTGCCCCACTTGGTAGTGAAAGTTGTTTTGAATTGGTCGGATTCTTGGACTAGGATTTGATTCTAACCTGAATATCCATCGAGAAAAGAAAATATTTGAGCTCCTGCCACCGTTTGAAGGATCTCCTCCATCGAGGGAAGAGGATAATGGTATTTTAATGACGCACGATTCAAATCCCTGAAATCTACGCATAACCGGATCTCTCCATTCTTCTTCCTCACGGGCACCAAATTGGCTACCCTTGAGGAATGGTTGATGGGAAAAAGTATACAGGCCTCAATGAGCTTGGTTAGCTCCTCTCTCATTAGTGGCTCAATTTTGGGATTAATTGGTCTCTGTTTCTGACGAACTGGCTTAGCATTAGGATCCAGTTCGATGGTATGTTGAGCTAGACCTGGATCAAAACCACGCAGATCTTTATAGATCCATGCAAAGATGTCATGATACTCTTGACAAAGTTTGATGAAAGTTTCTTTCTCCTCAGAAGCACACACTTTTCCGATCTTGAGAAATTTTTCATTTGATACTTCAACTTCCTCAAAATATTCTTCTCTGACCATCATGTTAGGGCTTTGTCTTGTGGCTTGGTCATCTGAATTGAAAATGGATTCCAAAGTGACTAAACCTTTTGGTAACTTGTTGCTTTTCAATTGGATAATTTTCTCACCATATGACTCCTGCAACTTATCTTGATTTTTTGCAGCAAACTCCGCCTCTTCTTGTAGGAAGAGGACAATTTGGTTGTCACTATTGAACACTTGCCAACTATTCACATTATTAGGGACTGCTGGTCGAACCACCATTTTAAGAAATTGCTGCCCTTATTTCATGATATCAACTGGTATGTTGTATTGTTAACCAATTTTAGCAAGCCTATCTGCATCTTGATTTTGACCTCTAGGAATTGCATGGATCCCAAAAGCTTCGAAATCTTCAATCAGGTCCCAGACTTGGTTCTTGTATGATCTTAAAAGATCATTTTTGGATGCACTACATGCCGAAACTTGATGAACAACTAACTCACTATCTCCAAAAACAGTCAGGGCCTTGATTCCCTTCCTTTGGGCTAGCTGAATTCCTTGCACAAGAGCCTCGTATTCAGCAACATTGTTAGTGCAACTGAACTGCAACCGAAAGATGAGAAGTATTTATCTCCCTCTGGAGAAATTAACATAACACCAACACCGGATCCATTCTTACTTCTTGAGCCATCGAAGAACAATTGCCATAGTCCTTTAGAATCACTTGGTGTTTTGACAAGTTGTGGTATGATCGTATATTCTTCATGGATACAATAAGTACCTAATCCTGTTTCTTCCAAGACCAAAAACCATCTCCTTCTTCTACTGAATACATCAGCATAGGGATCGTACTAATGATATCCACTTACTTCATCCGAAAAGTATCAGGGACTTCTTCAACAAGGGTGGTTGGTTCATGATCGGAATCTTCCTCTTCTGGATCACCGATGGTGTAATTTCCATTTATGGGACTAGTAGTGTAGGGTTCTACATGATTATGGCAGATTGGTTCTGCCCTTATAGTTACTTTGGTTCCGTATCGAGTCCTGAGAATCATGTGTGACCAATCGGCTGATAGGTAACCACCCATATTGGCAGTGAAATCCCGTGATAGGCAGATGGCAAAGAGAGGAGGGAGATCAATGACCGATATGTCTTTGGTGAATGACAAACTTGGGCATGCATGAATGGTAAGTTGAAGTCCTTTGATAACCCCAACAGTCTTAATAGCTATGCCATCCAAATTGAACAACCCCTCTTGCAGAATCGGTGCATATTGTATATGCCTAGTACATCTCGCAATTTGTTTTGGCATGACAGAGCTACCGCACCAAATCGATCATGCAATTATGTACCATGTGGTCACCAATGATCAGGGAAATGTAGAATGGTGGTGGTTTGTTTGCCGTAGGAATGATTTTCCCTTCCGGTTGACACAAATTTGTAGCATTTGTCACTCTATGGCTTGGTGATCCACTGGTTATACTAAAACTGTTCAAAGCTTCTTGCAACAGGTTTCTTTGGGAAGGGATCGAGAGTGCGTCCCACATGGTAACGCTCAGATTGGTTTTCTTCATTTGTTCTACTATGCTGAAGGGAATTGCTCCAACTTTGATGACACTTTTTTGGGCATTGGGGTCCTCCTTTGGAAAATGTTTGTTGGGTACCATGATGCCTGGAGAACCATCTTTCCCTGCAGTGTGGCTAGCCGGTGTTTCTAGTGATTTCTTTCCCGCATTTTTATCAACTGCCATTTGAAACCCAGGTTGAGAAGTGGATGCTAGATCAGCTTCGAGAGGTTGAGGCTCCATTTCTCTCTTTTTGGAATGAGTGTTTGCTGCCACTGATGAAGAATCTATATTTAATCCGCAAAAATCTTCTTCTTGCCAGTTTAGCAAAGTGGATTCTTCAGGTGCCTGCGGTTGATCTGCTGCTTCTTGCGTAGATGAATTGTTTGTTAACTCTGAAGGGGCAGATACACTTTGAACCATAAGGGCCTGGCTAAGAACCCCATTGGGACAAAGATTTTGATTGTGAGGTTGAGAGCAAGGATAACACCATTCGTAGTCTTGAACTAGATTATTTTGAACAGGTACTATAGCTCTAGATGAGCTAGCTACAAGAGGGTTCTGAAAGTTCAAGGGCCTGACATTTGCAACTTGACTTGTAGTTTGATTTCGAGGCTGATTGTTCCCTTGAAAAGGAGAATGGTTAGCTTGATACTGCTGATTTTGTGGCTGATACGGACGATTGTATTGAAATTGTTTCCTTTTGAGTGCAACGAGCTCATTTCCAAAATTTTGCAGTAGTGACTTGAATTCAAATAGGTCATTTGAAGAGGCAGGGGAGATTGATATGGTTTCTTGGAGTCTACTAGAATAGGAGAAATGATAGGCTGATGATTCATAAGATCTAGAGAAAAGGGCATTGGTGGTCATGGAGCTATCTTTCCAGCCTGAATCAAAGAATTATCTGCACTTATGGCAACTTCGTAAGCATCAGGAAGTGTAGTCCCTCCCATGGACTGGATCATAACTGCTACATCGCTATTCAAGGCTCGCAAATAGTACAAGAATGCATTATGTGTAGAAGGCTTTACGAGCGCCGGAATCCTATTCCAAGTCTTGTGGAATCGGAAGTTGAAATCACTCATGTATTCTTGGGAAGCTCTCTTTATGGTAGTAAGTTGTTCCAAAAGTGATAGGTGATCACTTTTGTCTTCAAATTGTTTACATAGCTTTTCTCCCAACTCATCCCAAGTGGTTATAGTGCCAACACCTAACCCGCGAAACCATTGAAGCGCTTTTCCCTTAAAAGAGGTAGCAAGAAGTCTAACTGCAATGTTGTCTTCGGTGATATTATGTACTGCATAGATGCTGGCTACATCAAAGATATGCTCCACTGGAGTAACGTGAGTTTCCCCCATGTAGAAGGGTAAACTTTTGAGTGCCGCAACAGGTATCGGGTCATGTTGAGCCAACATGAGAGGACTACTTGCATTGAAAGGGGGAAAAACTTGGTTCCTTGCCATAACAACGAAAGGTTGATTGTTCCTGGGTGGAGGAAATCTTCCGTAAGGAGGAGTTGAATGACCCCTACTAGGTAAATCTGCAACTGGGGATGTGGAAATGCCTCTTCTGCTTCTCTTTGGAGGAGACAAGGAAAGTTTGATATGCCGAAACTTTCCTTTCTTTGAAAGAAGCACTTGTCTCAATTCTTCGCATAAGTTACTTGCACCGAGATTTGGAATCCAGAGAGATATAGATTCACCAAGTACTTTGAATTGTGTAAGTGAGAAGAGAAGTACCAACTCTCCCCTTTGGACGTGCAAAAACTATTGAGTGTGGTCACATGGTGGCTTAAGATTTCTTGTTTGATAATGAGACACCTCTAAAAGATGGAACTCTAACTTTTGTGATGTCTGTGATGTCCCACCTAAGGCGTGCCAAAAAAGATGGAACCATTGTCGCCAAATAAGCGCATTCCCGAATGGCAAGGATGTGAATAGGACGTTCGGTGTGATTGGGAAACATGGGATCACCTCACAAGCTGTGGGACTTGAGCTCGAGGTGAACCTCCGGAGAAGGCTGGATTCCTCTTCCTAAACTAAGTGTTGTACTACTCCTAGTGTAACAAAAATGATTATCTAATCCTACGCTAACATTTTCATGGGGTTTTAGGGAAAGAGATTTACAGAAATGAAACTATACTAGGGATGGTGATGCACCAGATAAAGGGTGTCTTCAGATTCAGGAAGGGTTAATTTGAAGAGGGTGTGTGCACCACAGGTCAACTTCACCTACTGCAACTTAGAGAGGGTACATGATACCACAAACTAAGAGACACGTGTTCCCTTTGTTAAACTTTATCAGACCGAGAAATATACCAGTTTCCCAATGAAGAAGGATGAACTCAAGAAGGGTGAACAGACACCACAACTCAACTGCATGCAATACTTCACCACTCGATAAGCACAGAACTCCAAGAACCTGCAATAGAACTTAAACTTGCACAGTGTACCTGCAAGTATGAGAAAGGCACAAAGAAGCACAGAAGGATGAAAGGACCGAGATTAGTCACAAAACACACACTTTTATTGCTTCAATAACATGCACAATGCATCATACATTCAAAAGAGGCAATAGTTGCCATTACAGTCTTGAAGAGGAGGCTTGAAAGTTCTCTCAACACACAAGAACAACTTGCAGAAGAGAGAGGATTCTTGAAAAGTATACACTCTCCCCTGAGATATCTAACTGTCCAACTTGTCTGAACTGTTGGAACCCTTTGAAATGAGCTTCCAAATTACATTTATAGAAAAATATGTGAGAAAGAAGAGGAAATGATCATAATTGCATTCCTAAAATGAAGGCCCATGATGTATTTATTGCAGTTAGTTGAACTACCTGAGAAGGTTCCATCATGGGTCATTAATTGCCTGATGACCTAGTCTTCTCAATTAATTAAAAGAATATTTAAATAAAATATTTAAATAATAATAATAAATATTATTATTAAAATATTTAAATAAAAATATTAATTTAATTAACATAATGTTGGGACCCCCCCGTTGACCCGTTTGACTTGAAGAGGAGGGGGGTCCATGTGGAAATAGTCTGCACAAATCTCAACTCGGTGAGCTTCGAATCCTCTAACTCGGTGTTGCAATCGATTTTGAACCCCACACTAACTCTTTCCTCGTCTTGGAAATCGAGCTCTTTTGCATTGAGTCCTTCAAATGGTGAGCTATCAAACTTGATTCTTATCGTTTTTCTAAAATCCATGTAGATCCTGTGAACCTGGCCTGACGTAAATTAAGACTCACCTCACGAATGCCACTGCTACGGTCTTGCTTCAAACTCCAAATCGAGCCATTCTGAATTACCAAGCCACCTATATGCATTGTGAACATGAAGCTTTAAGCCCTAAATTTAAAGCCTCTACAAATACATTAAACTTCAACACCCATGAGCTTATTCTTTATCTCGACTTGGTACCAATGTTTCCACAATATGAAAAGTTTGACTCTAAATCATACTTAGTGGATTTGATCCATAATACATTGGTTGTACCCACAGAGGTTAAACAATTCAATGAATTTAAATTATTTCACTCCTACATGTTGCGCCATTTAGAAATGATTTTTGAGCTATGAAAATTGTTAGGGATCACGTTACGTGGCCCTGTCAACACTGAATCAATTGATTTCTCTGTGATAGTTCTAGTCTTGACAGATAGATTTATTTCTTCTTGTTTTGGACCACATACTCACATGCATTCCACGTTAAAACTCCATGAAACAACACCACGAGCTCTTCATTTGATTCGACCTGGCTTTTTTTTGCATATCAACCCGAGCACCCGGTTGGCTCAAAATCACTTGAATGTCGTGCTTAACCCAACATTTCTAAAAAGAATGGTTTTACCACAATGTTCACGGTTCTTCCTTATCATATAACACTTGCAGTAAGAATGTTTTAGGTTGGCCATAATAAGAACAATTATACCTTCCAAACGATGAGAAAATGCCATTACCAATAAAGACCTAATGCTGCCATGATGATGACCTAGGCTCATGCCCATAACATGTCGATAGACACCCTTAAGACTGATTTTTTGGCCAAAGAGCCCTTCGGTATTTTGGCAGTGCACTCGGCAATCTCAGCTCCAATCAACAATTATGCCACTATTGGGATCTTAGTATGGCATAGGTAGTCTGAGCTAAACAATATACTCATTTTTCCGGAAACTAAAAGATCCTTTATGTTACAATTTGCAACACATAAAAGAAGCCCTTTAAAAAATACGTTGAACAACTGGGGCAACCAAAAGGACCTTGGAAAAATGTACAGGTAACAACCATATGAATTCTTCCTTAGTCGTGGATAAAAGCTAATAGAAATAAGCTAGATAAAATCAGCTTGAAACTACAGTATAATCGTCCATTGTTTAAAAACAAGCTTCTCTGAACCTGGTAAAAGAATATTTTTATTGTCTGATTAGACGTACATAATGGAAGGGTATAAATATTACCTACTGCCCACAGAGTTTCTCAAAGAGACCATTTACGAGTAACAAGGATGCAACATGCAAAACGGCCGACCAGGTATTTCAGAGTTGACCTTCACATTCAATTCGTTTCTAGGAGAAGAAATGCTGAGCAATATGAATCATTTCATTCTACACGTAATAAAACTCCATCTCCTGGTTCATGGAAATTTTATGAAGCCTTGAATGGCATGACTCCAATCCATCGTACACGGCAGTGAATGTTTGTTTCATGCAGCTGTCATTCGATCTGAGTTCAGAATAAGGATAGGCATGCATTCGATACTGAACAGATAACAATACAGTTGGACAACCTGCTTGTTTAAACACGTTCAAAAGGCTTTTACTGTACTGCGCATGCCTGCTGACTATGCGTGGGAGCTTGTCTCGCGACCACCGAATGCTCAGAGAAGTATCTTTGTAAAGGAAAACTGAACGGGGAGTTAGGAAAGTATGTGGCAAAGGCGAAATGATCAGGTCGGGCATTTGTTTGTTGCATTCGGAAACCTGTGTCTTCTGTAAGCTGCAATTACAGTATTCCATGAGAAGGTGTTTCTTTTTGTGAGCCTGAAACTAGATACTATTTCCAACGTCGACCCATCTTCAACCATCTCGCCATCATCCTCCCTTATCGATCGGAAGATTACTCAATGCTCAATTTGCAACTGCCACTTTAATTCTCCTGGTAACTCGCAAAAGACTCGGACCACTCCAAGCTGCGTGGGGTTTTCATGACGGATAGCCATCATAATTTTTCCACTTGGCAATCTGATCCAACTTCTCCCCTACGTGGAGTAAACAACATGGTTTTCCAATGTTACATTTCCACTTGGCAGTGCTGCTCCGAATCTCCCCCGCGTGGAATTTCTTCCTTGGCTTGCCATCCACGAAAACCCACTTGGCATTGCTCGCCTTATTTCCCACGTCCGGGATTGGAGTGTGGGGTTTTGTTATCATTTGGCCATATTTCATTTTGGACAGATGGCCACCGACTTCCACCTTTCCGCTCAGCATGAGGAGACATCATTTTTTTCGGTGCAAACATTTCAGCTGTAGCTTGTAAGGTGTGATAATTCAGACAGAATCCTTTATGCCCACCAATTTAGTGACTCGTTGAAGATGCTCATATAATTGCAAAGCAAATTACGCTCCATGAATATTCTGATATGAAACAGTTCCACCTCTATGAGATCCGCTTCCATGAGTTACACCGTAAAACCAGTAAGGTCTCGATAGAGAATCTTTGTAATAATTTTCATCAGGTCTCCCGGTAACACTCTTACTATCACTTAATCGATTTTCATAAAAATATCTTGAAGGAAAATCCCAAATTTGAGGATGCATTCGATGCTGAACAGATAAAAACATCGTTGGACGACTTGCTTGCTGGAAGTGCTCAAAAAGGCTTCTACTATACTGCAACATGTCAACTGCCTGTGCACCAAATGCTCGGCCGAGGAAGGTCTGAACACCATTATAATTCATAGCTCTTTTTAAAATGTCGGTTTGACTCAATTTTACATGGGTATTCCATGGTGCTTATACTATCTTCCTGGGTTGATAGAAGTCCTTCCATTATGTAATTACAAACCCGAGATTCAATGATGTTGAACCTCCCATATCTGCATAATTTCATATCATCTCGGTCAAACAAGATAATTCTCCCAAGTGGTTGGTCGAGCACTGTCTTAATGGATTAAACCTGGCATCATGTTGACTTTGACTCTCCCTGACTTGGCCTTCAGATCTTTTTGCATCGATCTCCACCGAGATCCTTGTACAGTTCCTTTCATTTGTCAATTTTCAACGAGCTATATTTTGCATTAACAAGACCATCGTCGAGCTCTTACAACTGAGAGTCTCTACTGAGATGATTTCCGAGATGACTATCAATTTGACACCGGGTTCTTTAACAACTCGACCCTGAACTCTTCACTGAGTCGAGATCAACTGGGTGCCTTTCGATGCTAGGTGATCTCTTCATATGCAATTTAGGAATTATTTTTTTAATTATTGCATCTCGATAATAACCGAAGGTGGGTTCCTGGGACTACTATTTCATTTTGAACGTGATAGGACCCCCTTGTCCAATCTTTCCAGGTGTGCAAAATTGGATAACAATAGCTTCAGGATCTCCCGATATGGTCTCTGCTGATGTCCGATGACCCCTAGGTGTCTCTGGAAGCTCCTTCCTCTATCTAGGGTCGATACCTATCACTATGTCCCGAGATTATGTCCCTATGTCCTCACTATTGTGACTCGCCTAGGCAACTCTGCATGGAAGTTATCTTCCTATACTCCTTCTTTGTGTCAAGGGGATACATGGGCCTCTACCGACATCTGCATGTCATGTATATCAAATCATCCTCCGAAGGGCTCTGCGCATGACAACATTAACATCCTAAAGTGTCTGCAGCAAAATCATGGTACCATAGTTGTTACAACATGATCTCGGTGGTGGTAAGTCTAGGTCTATGTGAAAATACCCCTTGTCTAATATGTGCCTCCCGCACGAGATCAAGGTGAGAGTTAGTTCATTTTTCTAGGTCTTGTTTTAGTTTTCTAAGTTTTCTAATTTATACAAATATCAAACATTTCTATAATAAAATAAATCCATTGCACTAGGTTAAATGTTCATGTTCATGTTTTCTAGGTGTGCCCAAGGGTCCAAGATTTAAACCCATGGATCTAATACAAAGTGTAACTCCACCTAAATTTCCCCACTCGAGACCAAGAAAAACATAGGTTTAGTTAGGAAACAAAAATTAAGGAATATTTTTTTGTTTGTTTGTTAAAGTGTTCCCAACAAAATTTCCATAGTCCATTTCATCAACTATTGAATCATACTACAAAACAATAAGAGAGATAAATTCATCCCTAGCACCACTAGATTATCTTCTTGTGGTGCGCGCAGAAGAAATTTCCTCGGGCGTGGAAGAGAGGCATGGAAGAGACTCATTCTCTCCCAGGCATGTAAGATGGGCATGGGAAAGACTCATTTTATCATGGTGGTGCAATATGGGCACAAAAGAGGCTCATTTTATCATAGGCATGTAATACGGGTGCGTAAGAAGCCACAGGGAATGCAATACATGTATGCAAGAGGCTCTGGGTGCGTAAGGTGTGCGTGCAAGAAGCTCTAGGCACATGACGCACGTGCACATGAAACTTTTCCCCTTTTGCAAACTTCGAGAAGGCTATAACCTTTACTATGGAACTCCATTATTGGAAAACAAGGAGTTTTTGAAAATATATTGACATCCCCTTTGCAAAGGAATCATTAACTTTTCATTTGGATGAATTTTTAAGGGTTAATTTGATGAAAAGGATTTGCAGGATTTTAAAATGCAAGCTGTTAAATTTTAACTTATAAAATTTTACTCAATTTGATATTCTTCCTCTCTCAACGTGTCAAATAGGCATGGAGGATTGTTCTTAGATGAATTTAGGATGGATAGTAAAGGTTAAACTATTTGATTGAAGATCAATTCGAAATTTCCAACCTTTGACAGCAAAATGACTGCAATTTTTCCTTTGTTTGATTTGAAAGGTTTCTTAAAAATTCTTAAGTGTTTTAGTTTTTTTAGGGTCGTTTTGATCATGTAACCTCAATTCAATCATTTTATTTCATCTTCCAAGGTTTGAGGTCATTACTGTACATTTTAAATATAAAATGTGTAGAGTTTGATAAAATAAAAAGAAGTTTATGTATTTCTTTCTTCCAATCAGAGATTTTGATTATATTTAAAACATCATATTTAATACCACAATGTAATTTTAGAAAGGTGATACATCATTTATTGATTTCAAAATACAACTTTACAAAATACGTATCCTTCTTTCACATTCTTTCAAAAAAAAAAAAGCAGTATCACTCTTTTACATTTCAAATTTCAACTTTCATTGTCAATGAAAGGTATATTTCCATTACAAATAATATTCAGATCATCCACTTCAAAGTGGGAAAGGGCTAAAATAGTATTTCATTTCACAAGGGACTGTCAAGCTGTCATTTTCTTAGCTCCAAAACAAAAACATGTAGATTTCTCATTCTTTCAATCTGATCACAATAAGAGCATGGAAAAGGAAACACTCTCCACCCAAACAAGACATCTAATGGAGAGGAGAATCCATCCTCTTCTTTGTCCGCCAAGCTCCAACCACATTACAATGGGAGAATATTTTAACTCATGGCAACTACTAGCTTCCACAATACGTAACATATAATTTTACATTCATTCCATTTACATACAACCACAACAAGAAATCAACAAGAATAAAATAACAAACAAGATCACAAGGCTTGTAAATAAAGCCAAAAGACTAAGACCTATGGGGAGGCCACTTATGCCTCCCAATGCGAATGGGTGCACAACTAAAAGCCTCCAATGCAAAACACAATTTCTCCTACAAACTCTTATGCCTCCCTCAAGTAGCCCTTATACCTCCATAAACTCTTATGCCTCCCTCAATCTCTTATGTCTCCCTCATAATAAGAACAAGAAGAAATGCAATCATTCCTCATACTAGGTGGGGCACCCAACCCAAACTCCCTCCATAAGAAAGTGATCTCTTATGCCTCCCTACAAGAAAAATCCCCATAGTCTCCTCCCACTCCCAACTTAGGAAATCTACCCACACCCAACAAGCATTCCAAAGAGACAACAACACTCAACACAACATATAAACACATAAATTAAAAAGAACATAATTTAAACTAAGGTGAAGCTCCTACCTCTCCATGGTAGAGCTTGTTCCAAGTATGAAGTTCCAAGCTTTTCCAAAGACCAAGCAAGCATCCACAAAGCTCCAACAATCCACAAACTCTCTCAAAATCCTCTCACTCTCCAAAAATTCAAGAGACTAAAATGATCATCTAACCCCCAAACAAGAAAAAATGATTCAATAAATAGAGAAAGGAGGGGGAGGGATGATGTGGCTCCAAGTAGGATGCCACCTCATTTCCTCTCCACTCCACATCACTTGGTCAACCTCATATTCTAATGCACAATTAATAAGTGGTTTGAGGAATGACAATAACCTTACACACTCCATCTAAGCCCACTCCCCCAAAGGATAAAATTAAATATTTGAAAGGAAGTGCAATTAACATTTCACCTTTTTATTCCCCTAAAACACTTAAAAATCCTAAATTTTACCCCCCAACCCATAGGTAGGGTTGGCATGGGCATTTAAGATATGTGGGACAAGTTGGACTTGTCCCACAAGCTTCAAAATTTGGCCTCTAAGGCCAATTTCAAGTTTTCCATGATGGGTAGAGTGTGCTACACTCAAAACTCAAACACACTTCACTCAACACAAAATCCAAGAGTAAATCAAGTCTAATAAATGAACTCTTTTATTTTTTTGACACATCTTTGATTAGTTTAGGAAAAATTTAAATTAGCTTAATTAAGACACTACAACCCATGAATAATAAAGGGGTAAACACATATCCAAAAATCTAAATAATAAAGCAAGTAAATTTCATTATTAAAAGAAAACACATACAACATTATTAAAAAGGGAAATTAAAACAAAATAACACATGACCCCTAGGTCACAATTTTCCCCTAACCAAATATATCTAACACAAACAAAATTACAAGTTGCCATGGTGACCCTAGTTGAGTTCTTCTCGAATTCTCGATGTGGTTGGTCTCCAATCCCCGATGTTTGTTGTGGTATTTTAACCTGCAAAATACAAATACCTCCTTCGGTCTCATGGCCATATCAGAACATCCAAATGAATATGAATATAATTTCAAGATCATCAACATATATGTGAATCACAACAATCCTCAAGACAATCAATAGTATTACTTACAATTCATCAACAACTACATCGTCATCAATTTTAATCTAATTTTCATTTTCTAGGTCTAATCAAAATATCCAATTATCACAAGTCTAAACAACATCTATAATATAACCATGTCAAACAGTATATCAACATCAATATATAACAAAAATGTCTCTAATAATCATCATGCATCATAACTGAATCATGGTCAACAATAATCCATGATCAAACATCTAACATCATACTAAATCAAAACTATAATAATGTCCATGATATAGTCAATAGTGTCATGATCAGTATCAAAAGGTGTCAAAGGGAAGTGGGCACTACGGTGTATATATATATATATATATATATATATATATATATATATGTATATATGTATGTATGTATGTATGTATGTATGTATGTATGTATGTATGTATGTATATATATATATATATATATATATGTATGTATATGTATGTATATATGTATATATATGTATATATATGTATCTATATATGTATATGCATATGTATCATATATATATATATATATATATATATATATATATATATATATATATATATAATTATTTTTGTAAACAAACATATCATTAAAACAACTCATTCTTCATGATTTATGGTTATGGTATTATTTCACATACCAATCGTCATAAAATATCATGATCACCTTACTTTAATAGAACAATACATGTTATGTTAAGGTTATATGCATATTTGATGCATTTTCCTACGGTTCTAACATTATTGCAACATCTTAACACCTTAGGGTGCATTTGAGATTGGAAACTCATACCGTAGCTCAAGGAAACTTTTCAATTAGTTCTATTATTCATATTACATCCTTTATAAATTTTTAGGCATGCAAAAGCAATTTTATACAAACAAGGTTGTTTAGTTACTTATTTGTTCTTGTGTCCAAACCCATAAATTTATCCGTTCCATACTCCAAATTATAAGACACAAGTTATAACTACGTTTACCAAGCATATTTCTTATAAGTTTTCTAATTAATGTATTTCTTTTATTACGATATCCTATATCTTTTATCATTAGGTTCATCACGAATGATGACATGATTTCACGTCATTCCATCAAGGTGGTAAAATCTATTCATTCTACTTCTAGCTAGATTATAAGAGGTTTCTTTCTATTTAAACATAGTTTTGTTTCTTCTATTAAATCACAAGGTTAGAGATCTAATATGCTCAAGTTATTACCTTTCCAATTGGATATTAATAAGTATGAAGAGCTATCCTATCACATTATTCAATACATAGGAACAAGATGTCATTAATCCAAAGAAGAGAACACCAAATTTATAAGATTTTTACAACAAAATTATGTGCATGACCAATGCAAACTAGATGGGTCTCCATAAGTCTCAATAGGGCTTATGATGAATGCAAACATAAAAGTTACCAATTAATTTTACCAATTCAAGGGTTTTAGATCAATATGGGGAGAGAATAATTTTTACATCTTATACTCAAAATAGATTTACTATAAGAAAGAATAGTTTCCCAACAAAACTTATATCCACACAAAATGCCAAAACCAAGAAATCAAGGTAGTAAGGGAAACAAAAATTAACCCATAGGCACAAAACTCCGTCACCGAGAGGTAATCAAAATTGAAATAGGGTCTGTAATGCCCATAAAAATGATGTTCTAGGAACACATTAAATCTTATACACTTATCTAGAAGGTTACGACAATTTTTTTGTTTTAAGTTATAAGGTTGCAAGGGTGACAACCCCTAGTGTACGTTAAATTAATTTTCACCCATAATCTCTACTTTACAAAGGATGGACCAAGTTTAATTTAAAAGATTAAATATTCATAATTTATCTATAACGTTAATTAATTAGAATCAACTAGTTCGGTGACATAGTTTAATTTTACTTGGTTAAATTTTTTGTCCTTCTTAATTAACATTCAAACCCAAAATGATTAACCTTATACTTAGTTACTTTAGTTCCATTATCTTAATAAATTAAATGTCCACATCACTAATTTTCTAAACATACGAGGAACTAAATAATGACTTTGCACACCAATGTATTTAAATGGCCACATTCACCCATCTACACATACCTTTAAATTTATTTAAACACCCATAATATTTATTCCTACCAAACAATTGTAGGGTTGATCCTCAACCCTTGGATAAATTCATTGTGGCTACTAGATCCCGGGTTCCAAAATAACCCTAAATATCCTTATGGATTCTTATTAAATAATTTTCATTACTCTAGTCCCCTAATTTGTTCACTTTTCATTTGTTTAATTTACAGGTTATAGAGATAGAAGCCATGGGAGAAATAAAGGAATAACTATGGAGGAATTCGTAAAAACAAGCCTAATTTAGTCTAGGTTGTAGATTTATCATTGTAATTTCTTTCATTTGAAGATTGAAGGGGTTTCCTCTCCAAATCTGGTGTTGTGATTTAGTAATTTCCATTTTGAGTTCTCTATTTGGGCCAAAACCCTACCTCCATTAATATGTGAAGATTCACGAACCACCGAATTACACGAGCGAAGTTACGAGACCACCACTTTGCATAGGGTAGCAGCCCTATTCTTAAGTTTTGTAAAAAAAAGGTTACTAGAGTGATTTAAAAGTCATCCCAAACTTAAGTCGATGTGCCTAAAGTTTCTAGTTGAAAGGTTTAATCCATCTATTCATTCCATATTAAAAGTACTCATTTTAAGGCATTTACTTTTTCAAGAATAACAACAACTACAAGATAATTGTAATTTCATTTAACAAATTTTCTTTCATGTCCAAAACTAAAAATGAAACTTAATCTACTTCTAATGTTTTTATTTTTTTATTACTAAAAATGCATTATTTCAACATAGTAATTTACTTAAAATTTATTGCATCTTTCCATTTCCAGTCAACCATTTGTCCAAAAACCACTAACAACTTTGTTCCACATTAAATGCTTTCCAAGCATGCACTATTAGTATTTTACAACTTCTATGTTATTTATTTCATTTTTTTACAATACTATAAATTCTACAATGACAATGAACTTTCTTTTCCTTGAGCATAACTCATTTCTTTTCATGCAAAGAACTTACTTTCTAACAATCAAAATCAAAACTAAAATTTTAAATATGATTTCCATTTTGTTTGATTTCTTTACATACTACAATTTTAGGAGAAAATAAATTATATAATTACTCATTGAGCTTCCTTCAAAATAATAATACAACTTGGTAAATGAAATTTACAATACAGCATTTCTTTTTTAAAAATAAAATACTACAAGTATTCCACCTCAAGTGGGAATAAAAAGAATGATTTTTGAAAAGGAAGTATTTATTTTGGACATCAAAAAATGCTCCAAGTTTCACATCACCAATAAGATCTCTGCCATGTCTTGACTTGATCCACAACAACAAAAGGGGAGAGGCAACACTCTCCACCCAAAAAATAGTCCAATGAGGAGAATAAGCTATCCTCCTCATTGGCCCCCGAGCCCTAACCACAATGCAATAAAATATGGATCCAACTCATTGAAATAATCAAAAGCTTCCACATCACAATAAAAATATTTAACAACCACATTAAAAATAGTCAACAAAAACTACAATCACAAGAAGGAAACTAAGAAAATATATAAGGCTTCATAATACAAAGCCAAAGGAGCAAGGATGTATGGGGAGATCACTTGTGCCTCCCAATCAGAATTAGGTTTCCACATCAAAATCCTCCAATATACATCTCAAAACCCCTAAAAACTATTATACATCCGTTAAGATCCTCTTATGCCACCCACATTCTCTTATTCCTTCGTACTTATCTCTTATGTGTCCTCTCATAAAAAACAAGTAAGAAATGAAAGCACTTTCTTGTCCAAGGTGGGGCATTAACCCCAACTCCCCCTAAACATGAAATAAAATATTATGCCTCCCTACATATAAGATCCCCATGACCCTCTCCTACGCAAAACTTAGGCAATCTACCCAAGAACCCAACAAGCATACCAAAACACTCAATAACATACACATATACAAAAATAAAAGAAAATATTTAAACAAGAGTGTAGCTCATACCTTTCCATGGTAGAGATTAATCCAAGAGTCACCCACCAAGATCCTTCAAGCCCACTTCAATACCAAGAAGCTCGAAAATAAATCCACAAGAACTCCCAAAATTATCTAACTCCCAAAACACAAGTGCACACAAAAAAATGAAGTAATCCCCGAAAAACAAAAGAACAAGCATAAACAGAAAAGGGAAAGAGGAGGGTGAGGTGGCTCCATATAGGATGCCACATCACAAGTCAAACCTCATCTCCAATACACAATAAATAGGTGGGTGAGAGGAATGAAAAACCCCTTACACACGAGAATCCAATCCCACACCTCCTAAGGACAAAGTTTAAAACCCATGTACAAAAAGTGCAATAAATGTCACATTTTGTCTTAAAAAACAAATAATCGGGTCTATTTCTGACCCCCAATCCATAGGTAGGGTTGGTAAAGTAATTTAAGAGGCATGGGACAAGTTTAACTTGTCTCACAAGCCTCCAAAATTGGCCCTTAAGGCCAAATACGAATTTCCAAGATGAGGTAGAGTGTACAACACTTAAGATCACAATCACTCAACTTACAACACATAAACCAAAGAGCCATCTAATATAATAAATGAATTCTTTTGTCCCATCCATAATTAGTTTAGTAACATGATTAATTTACTAATCTAGACACAAATTAAATAATTAATAAAAGGAAATACATCACTATAAAATCACATACTAAAATTAAATAAAGGAAAAATAAAAGAATAACACACAAGCCCCCTTGGTCACAATTGGAGGTAATCACCCCCATGGGAAACCCCCTAACAACAATTCAAACACACACAAAAACATAACACACGTTGCCATGGTGACCATTATTGAATTCATCTAGCATTCCAATGTGGTTGGTCTCTAATCCCCCATTGATTGTTGTGATATGTTTACCTACAAAACACATAATACCTCTCTCGTCGCCGCATCAAAACATCCAAGATAAAATATACAAATATAAATCCAAAATCATCTACATGTGAATTAAATCATCATCTAGGAAAGTAATATTATTATTTTCAATTTCTAACAACATCTCAATTCTACATCTCATCAATATCAATAGGATCACAAGATTAGTTCAATTGTTAAGGTCTACTCAATATGACGAAAATATTGAATGTCAGAAATATATACTATGTCAACAACACATCATCATCCATATAAAATGTCTCTAAGAATCCACACACATCATACTATGAATCGAAATCCAACAATAGTCCAAGTATCTCTATTGTCTAATCATCATGCTAATTCAAATGATACAATAATATCCATGCATAACCAACTGTAATTGAAATCAAAAGTAATAAGTGTCAAAGGGAAGTGGGAACTGTAGGGTTTTCAAATAATTTACTCAAACATAGCCTCTAAGGCCAACAAATCATAGCCTTTAAAGATAGAGTATGACATAGCCATAACTAAGGTCAGACTCCTATGACCTATACAACCAAAACATCCCAAAAAGTCCAATGGGGCCCAAAATCATCCATTCATGTCTAACATAATCTTGGCATTAACATGTTATAGTGTGGTAAAAAATAAAAAAATACAAGAGGTTAAGAAAAGGGTAAAAAGCTGTTTATGGGTCCTTGACAATAAAAAAGCACACTTATTTAAGTACAAGTGCCTAGAGGGCTTGTGTACAACCATAATCATCAAGGGTATTTATAGTCCAAAATGTTGATGCTTTCATAGATATCATAGAGTAACTGAGTAAGGACTCCGGTATGTACATATCATATATCACATCTATTCGACAAGGTATGATGCTCCTACCAGTGTAAAAGAGACACAACTACCACCAAATTTTTATACAATATTACATGACCAAGAGAACTCTCTCCCTAGAAGGTTGAGTAATGAAACAGTTAATCGATGTCTAGGCACACAAAGTTCCATCACTCCAAAACCAAAGGCATGGCCTAAAGCACCTAGGATAACAACCAAGACACCTAGGGCATACCCTCATACAATGAGAGAACATAACAAAACAATGTAGAACCAGATCTTATGTTAACAAGAAAAGAGTCATGTCACATTATTAAAAACATTTACCTAAGTGGCTAAAAAAAAAACAAGCTCTAAGTCACCTATCAAGAGTAAAATCTAATAAATCTCATAAATAAAGAAAATGGATAAGTAGCTACATTTCAATCAATGAAAATCTCACAATAATAAAAATAAATAAATAAAATAATAAGAAGAGCCTCAGAGCTTCTCAATCAAATCATTAAAATAAAATGCTGGTCCTTGATAAAAGATTTAAGTTTACAAATATAAAATATAAGAAATATAAACATCACAATCACTTCACAACCCTTCATGGTTGTCGGTAGAAGTACTAAACATTGAGCTTACATCTCAAAATAAACATACAAACTAGATCAACTATGACATGAAGACATGATATCTACTTTACGAAAAGGGAATTATGTCCACAAGTGACAACCAAGGTCAAATCACGTAATCGATGAAGAAAAAGGGGAGCTTTAATCAACAAATCAATCCTCATATTTTCTCTAACATTTCCCCTAAATGATACCTCTAGCACTAATTCCTAAGATCAACACCAAAAAAATTGTAAACCAAACAAGGGAGTGTAACAAAAAGCTAGGAGTTCCATTAGATAACTTCTTTTCTAGGAACCAAATTGCTAATACTCGGATAGCTCATAAGAATATCAACCTTGATTTCATTTCTCATTAACCGGGTTCGATAAGACACTCAATTAAGAATATACAACAATCCAAAATAATTTTATTATTTTTATTAGTATTTTAATTTTAGAGGTTTAAGTGTCCTAGATTTAAGTTTGGGTAACTGGTTGGCATGCTCCTTGTCTTCCGAGGGTCTAAGCATTGAACCTATTGGTACCCAAATTGATTCTCCTTCAAATTCTAAGCGGCATCACGGGTTTTCGGGTAGCTTAGAGATCAATACATCATGAGAAGTCATTTTATATCCGAGGATGGGATCTAACGGCCGTTAGTCACTCGGATGTGGAGAAATGGATCTAAGCGGCCCTTAGTCATTTTTAGCTTTCACCATGTTGCCCTAAAATTTTCAAATCTGTATTTTCATTTTTCACCTTTTTAAGAAAATGTGGCATTTTCGGGCCAGGGAACTATTTTTTCGAAATTTGCCTATGTGGCATGTTCTAATTCACACATCGGATGGTGGGTGGTCAGATTCCCTTAAGGTTTTTCGACCTTATTTTGCAAAAATTTAAAGTCAAAAATTGGTCCAAGCCCCATAACCAATCGGGAGTGGACATGTGTCCTAAAAGACCAAAAGAGGGAGGAGCAGGCTAAGGGAGGACTTAGAGTTTTTTGGCTCTAATTCTATAAAGATTCAAAATGTGTTTTGGCCCTACTCAAATCAGAGGAGGACACATGGCAACACGGTAGCGAAAGGCAGGTCATTGGGCGATGGAGGTAAAAGGAATTTTTTTCCCTTTTTCACAAAGGGCTCAAAATCAAAATTTTAAGCGTTGGCCCACTAGAGAATCAATGAAGGACATGTGGCGGTGGAAAAATTAGAGGCATGGTCTGTGGAGACAAAGTTGAGAATTTTCCTTGGCTTAAAGGGAGTAAAAATGAAGATTAAGCCCGCGAGTCCTCGGCAAATGAGAGATGGACACGAGGCATCAATTTTGAGCAGGTCGGCTAGGCTGGTGGAGGCAAAAGGAAATTTTTTCCCTTTTTCAAAAAGGGCTCAAAAAAATTTGAAGGACTGGCCCACAACTAATCGCAAGAGAGACACGTGGCGAGGAGAAATCGGGTGTGCCGGCTGTGGGGAAAAGGTTAAATTTTCCCAATTTCCAAAAAAGGTAAAAATGTGAAGAATTGAAGTGTGATCTCAATGGGACCCACCATATGCCACGTGTCAAATCCAATTTTCAAGGGCGGAGGGGTGGAGAAAAATTCAAAAGTTTCCATTTTCCGAAGCGTGGAAAAGTAAAAATGATCCCAATTTCGGTCCCAATTGTTTTGTGACATGTGGAGGGCCCAAATTAAAGGAAAAAGATGGATAAGATCGACGGTTCTTGCTATGCATCCATTTATTTTGACCACCATGGGAGCTCCAGGAAGCTTGGAATCACAATTTTTGCATCAAGATTAATCAAATTTATAGTGATTTTGTGTCGTCTTGGCCTCCCAGGATCATTGTCATCGATGTCATGGCTCAATATTTTGATTTGAGATGTTTTTGAAGATTTATTTTTCCCCAACCAGAGAAAACACGTGAAATGACAAAATGAAAAGTTGTAGAGGTGATTTGAAAAGGTAAAAAGGTGAAAATGATGAGAAAAAGGTGTTTGCATGCCTCAATGATGAAAAACATGCCTCCAGGATGGATAATGATCCAGTTATTTGTAATTATTTAATCTTCTTGGGCACACTGACAACCTATGAATGTTATTCCATTTGATGTCATTTTCATTGAATTATGAGGATTGTTTTGTAACAAACTTTATCCCATGGCATATTCTTTTCTTGGGAAAGAAGGCTCCAATGTGGCATAAGGTATATAATACATTTTGGACAAATTTTAAACCGTTGGAAGCTTAAATTCATGAGCAAATTCTAAGAGAAAGCTCATTTTTCTGAAAAACCCACCAAAGAACCAGAATAATTTCTTCTATGTTGGATCTTCATGTATGTGAGTTGGTTACAAGTGTATAACCATCACACAACTTTGAGATTGTTCATGAAACTCTCCCTTGCTGATGAATCTAACAATCTTTTGAGTTAATCTATGTTTTTCTGGGAAATATGATGTATATTATCATTTTTAAATGCCTGCAAATAGTTTTCATTGTTCTTGTTGCAATCTTGCATTGAAAGTCTTTAGAAATCACATAGAATCTCCATTTCTTGTTGATAGTTTAGTGGCATTTGCAATCTCATGTTCAGAAGAGCCTTCATCTGATAAAGAGATAAACAAATTTAAAATCACTTTACCTTCCTTGACTACAGAGATTGATTGTAAGCCTTTGGGGGTACCTTAGGCATGGTTTGATCATGGATTTTTGTGTTTAATTGAGTTCTTTACTTCAAGATTTTGTGGTGAATTCTCAAATATTGTGTGAAGAGTGCAACTTGGGCTTCCATTTATGCCTCTTCTAGTTGAAAGAATATCCTGATTATTTGAAGCATTTTATCTGATATTTTTTCAAGTATTGTAGAGTTTGTCAAAGATCTGATATATCCCAGTTTTTCTTCTCAACACCCCAAAAAAAAAAAATCATTCAAATAAAATAATTCTACACATACTACCCCTGCATTGCATTGTGTGTAAACAAAAGGATCTAACCCATTTACAAAAATACACAGAGCAATTCAGGATCACACCATATGTACATACTTGGGGTCCTAACTCGGTTACTCTATGATATCTATGAAAGCATCAACATTTTGGACTATAAATACCCTTGATGATTATGGTTGCACTCAAGCCCTCTTGGCATTTGTACATAAATAAGTGTTCTTTTTTTATTGTCAAGGACCCATAATCCTTTTCTTGACCTCTTGTATGTTTTACTTTTTACCTTAGGCATGGTTTGATCATGGATTTTTGTGTTTAATTGAGTTCTTTACTTCAATATTTTGTATTGAATCCTCAAAGATTGTGTAAAGAGTGTAACACGGGCTTCCATTTATGCCTCTTCTCGGTTGAAATAATATCCCGATTATTTGAAGCATTTTATCGATAATTATTCAAGTATTGTAGAGGTTGTCAAAGATCTGATATATCCCCATTTGTTTTGTCAACACCCCACCAAAAAATTCATTGAAACAAAATAATCCTACCCATACTACCCCTGCATTGCATTGTGTGTAAACAAAAGGATCTAACCCATCTACAAAAATGCACAAGGCAAATAAGGATCACACCATGTCTCTAGCAGCCTCAGCCTTGTCTTGAGATCATTTCCATCATTTAGTAGTGATAGCTCTGTTGATTTTGAATAATGGAAGATTGATCATGTTTTCCCAAGGCCATCTCCATACAATATGCATAGTATAAGGATATCTCCACCTCCTACATAAAATAGAGGTTGCAATATAGGTTCTCTTACCTTGGTTGAAAGGCACAACCTAAAATAGTGAGGGTTAGATCAAAATCCTTTCAAGGTGTTATCGATCTCTATACAAAGCAAAGTGCCAGTTACATCACATCCCCTGCTACAAAATGACTCACATCATGATCTATCTGACTTCAAGCTTCATACTATATCTATGATGCTTCTCAGACTGAAAAGGAGAAGAAATTTGGGTACCAACACCTTTACGGTGTCATTCTTTGGGGACTTGTTGGAATTTCTTGATGTTTTTGAAGTGTTTTAAGAGTATAAGCATTTATTTATTCAATTATTTGAGCTGCTGCATTGTTAAAATATCATTCTATGCTTAAGATCTGCAAGTTTTAAAAAAGGGTTTCAAGTTTTGTCTACAATTTTTCCATTTCCTAGTAGTTCATACACTTTGGGTGCATTGTGATTGATTGATTTAAGAAGAAGAAGGTTTGATTTATAAAGCCTTGTAAAGGTTTCAATACTAGTAAACATTTGATAGATTATTTTAGTGCATTTTTTCACAACTAAGGTGAAATTCCTTAGTGGCGACTCCATGCTGATTTGATCTTGAAAATACCAGTTTTCTTACCTTTCTGTCATTTATTTTTGTGTTGTTAATCCCTACAAAACTGGAAGGAAGAAGATCCCTCTTCATCAAGGACTCTACTAAGAAGTTGTTTATAGATTCAAGAAACTCAGAGTTAGAAGGAAGAAAAGTGTGGAATGTTGTTGGAGACTTGGTTACAAGAAAGGAGATCCCTATTGTTGAGTTATAAAGTGAGCGGGTTGTTATTAAGGACTGCAATTATTCTTCCAAAGGGATCTGATTTAGACAATCCTATTGCTGATTTGAATTCCTGTCGGGTGAGGGACCTTCTTGTGTATTTGAAAGGCTTTCTCCTAAATCTACTCCTGTATTTTCTAAATTTGCTAGAGATCATTAAGAAGGAGAGCCTTTAAGAGAGATCTGTTTGGAATTTTTATTCCCATTCCCCAGAGACCTCTCAATCCTCATCAACTTGTTTCACCTCTAAGATCACCGCCAAAAAATATATGGCTCAGCCTAGACCTCCATTTTTGTTAACATATTTGGTCCTATAAATTTTAGAGGAATGGATGGTTTCCCAAATGTTGTCCCACAAGATGTCGTAAATAGGTTGCCAAAATTCCAGGGTAACAATGTTGTTCTGGTGATCAACATCTCAAAATTTTTGATAATATGATGGAATATTTTGAGATAGAGTTTGAGGATGTGTATGTCAAATTATTTATTCATACAATAGAAGAGGATGCTAGGGATTGGTACAAGGCTCTACCTGATAATTCTATTGATTCATGGAATGAAATGAAAAATGCATTTAGGTTGCAATATGGTGACAAGAATGATCCTAGATTTATTTTATCTAAGTTTGAGAATATCAAGAAGAACCCTAATGAATCATTCCATGACTTCAACACAAGGTTTAACAAAACTTTGAGAAGGCTGTCTATTGGTTTGAGGCCTTGTGATGAATCTTTTCAATCAAATATGTAGATGCATTTGATAAAAAGGAAGCCTATTACTTGAGAGACAAAAACCCTACAAATTTGAGGAAAGCTTTTACCATGACACTGCAGATTGAAAACAATATTAAAGCCATTGGTAAACCTCTCAAAAATATGGTGTAAAATTGATAAACCTTGAAAAAGCTCAAGCTAGCAAAGGTGCTCATTTAGAAGATGTTGTTAAAACTTTGCCAAGGGCTGTCAAAGAAATATCATACAAGTTGGCAAGAGATGAGAAGGGAATTGGGCAGACTTCACAAGGTCAGCCTAGGTAGCAAGCACAAAACCATGATAGATTTGGAAATCATCCTAGGGGTGATCAAAGACAAGATGATAGAGGTAAAGGACCTATGGGAGGGGGAAATAGACAACCCCAAGCACATGAAAGTAGATTGGTTCCTAACCCTCTAACTACCAGGGTTGCTGCTATTGATGAAGTTGCTGATATGGATTGGTGTGATAGATGTTTTCTTCCTCATCCTCCATGTGAAGTGGACCAACAAGTTGATGAAGCTGATAATGAGGATGGAACTGATGATGATATTTTCATGATGGGTTGTTCTTCAAGCCCACAAGGAGGAGCAACATCTACTGAAGTGATAAGTGCTAGGATAGCTACAAAATTTTGAGAATGCATCAAATGGGTACAAGTATTTCTCCCCCCTCGTGCTCTTGAAGTTGATGTAGTGCAGGCTTTTGAAATTCCTAACAATGACTTTAAATACTTAAGATCTTTGATGATTAAGAAGTATGATGGTGGTATCCCTTCGGAGGAAGATAGATAATTGTTGATGAATGTTGTTGTAGCTCAAGAGAAAGACTATAACACTAGAAGCAAAGTTGTTAGGGGAGTTGGGCTCAAACCAAACCTAAAAAACCCTTTCTCACAAGCATTTCAAAAGAAGTTCCTAGGAGAGATGCACATGTCAAAATTTCTGCTGTCCCGAACAAAAATTACAGTCCTCTTCATGCCCAAGCTGCCAAGAATCCACCGCCATCTAATGAATCTTCTTGTCTCCCTTCCAATGTTGTTTTTCGAAAGAGTGTCCCCTATGACATATCCCAAGTATTGATCCAAATTAAAGTGTGTGTTCCAATCATTGAGTTTCTTAGAATTCCCGAGCATAAGAAAAGAGCATTTGAGTACTTGTGATTAAAAGAAGAGAAGGTTACTCAAGGCAGAAATGTAAATGTTGTTGAAACTCCACCTCAAATAGTTGTTGACCTTGAAACACCACGAGTAGTAGAAGATCTTGGAGAGACACTTGAGGTATATCTGGGGGACGTCTTTGGTTGATTCCCAATTGAATGTTGATACATTCTTCACAAATTTGATCATAAAAGATAGGCTACTTCACAATTGTATGTTTGATTTTGGTGCATCATGTAATGCCATGCCTCTAGAATTCATGAATGAGCTGGATATCAAAGTGATAGCTGCCTATGGGAAGTGTACTACCATGGATTCAAGGGAAGTGTCGATGGTTGGTTGTGTGAAGGGTTTGGTAGTGTAACTTTCAACCTATCTCGGGTAAGAATTTGAAACTTGATGTTGTAATTGTTGACTGCCTTGCCAAATGGGGTATGCTTTTGTCAAGAAAATGGGCTGCAAGTGTTGGTGGTAGCATTCAGATGGACATGTATTTTTCCACCATTCCAATTGAGGGAAGCCTTGTTAAACTTTATGGTGAGAAGAAGATGTTGCACCTAATTGAAGATCCCAACAATGCTTCCTATGAAGTGTTGTTTGCTGATGTAGATGCTGAGAATTTCATTTGTTTTGCTGATGGAAAAAAAAAAAAGATGGATAAATCAAAGTGCCTTGATATGGTAGGTTCTCCATGGACATTTCTATTTGATGGAGCTTGCTCCAAATTTGGGAATGGTGCTGGTATAGTTTTGCTTTCTCCTAGTTTGGAAGAATTTGTTTTTTCCTTCAAACTTATTTTTGAATGCACTAACAATTTTGATGAGTATGAGGCATTCTTGTTGGGGTTAATAATTACATGGAAGTACGAAGTTAAAGATATTGTTGCGAAAGGAGACTCGAGTCTGGTTGTCAAATAAATAAGAAAACTGTATGCTACAAAAAATCGAGTATGAAACAGTATAAGCATGCGGTTTGGGACCTAATTGAAATGTTTGATTCCTTTAACATTGTGTATCATGACAAGTTGGTAGTGTTGGGTTCTAGATTTGAAAATTGCATCATTTCACCTTATTGTGAATACAACATTGAAGTGCTAACCAAGTCGAGTAGTCCCTAATAATGTGAAACATTGGAAAGTATTTGATGATGATTTTGAATTCTTAAGGTTCTCACAAAACCAAGGTGAGTTTACAAATCAGAATATTGATTGGGAGCCAATGGTATGCATGACTGAAGGAAGAGAAACTTTTTTGGAAAGATATCATCCAATTGAAAACAAACACCATTCCTAGAGGTCTTGTTGCACTTGAATAAAATTTTAACAATATTGATTGCATCATAAATAGAAACATGTCTGCCTCAAGGCATGTGGAAGAGAACATCTTGGGCACTAATGGTAAACAAAGGAAGATTTGGTTGGGTAGAAATTTAAGTAAAGAGGAAAAATAGTCCTATGCCCAACTCTTGAAAAAATATCAAGACTGCCTTGTTTGGTCCTATTCTCGAGATAAAAGCATATAGAGAAGACTTGTTTCAACATGAGATCCCTCTTGAGGCCAATACTAAGCCATTAAGATAGAGGTAAAGGCCAATTAATCCACTTCTCTCCATGAAAATGCAAGAGGAGTTAAATAAGTTGAGAGATGGAGGTATTATTCAGCCCACTAGATATTCATCTTGGGTTGCAAACCTTGTGCAAGTCAGAAAGAAGAATGAGAGACATCAAACTTTGTGTGGATTTTAGAAATCTAAATAAAGAATCCATGAAGGACAACTATCCCTTGCCAAATACGGAAAATATGTTGCAGCTCGTGACGAGGTCTCGAGTTGCTTTCTCCTTTGGATGGTTTCTCTGGATACAATCAAGTGGTTGTCAAAGAATCAGAAAGACTTAAGACAACATTCACTACTCCTTGGGGAACATATGTTTTTGTTAGGATGCCCTTTGGTTTGATGAATGCTGGTGCCAATTTTCATAGAGCAATGGATGTTTATTTTGTTGGTTACATCAATGAATTCATTTCAGTTTACCAAGATGATGTGACTGTGTTTTCAAGGCAAAGAGATGATCATTTGCAGCACTTGGAGAAGATGTTGATCAGATGTAAAGAGTATGGCATTTCTCTTAATCCAAAGAAGTGTCATTTTGGCATGCAAAAGACCAAGTTGCTAGAACATATTGTGTCAGAAGATGGTGTTATGATAGACCCTGAGAGAGTGGAAGCAATCAGTAAAGTACCTATTCCAAGAACCAAGAAAGGCATCCAATATTTATTTGGTCGATTAATTTTATTAGAAGTTTTGTTTCCAACTTTGCTGAGTTGACTCTTCCAATCACAAGCATGCTAAAGAAGGACCAAGTTATCAGGTGGGAGGAGGCTACCATTCAAGATTTTGAAGGAATTAAGGATGCACTTAAACATGCACCTTTTTTAGCAGCCCCAAACTATAAGAGGCCTTCCCAAATGTTTTCCTTTGCCTCTGATTATACCATTGATATTTTTTTGTTTCAAACGGATGAGAATGGGGATGAGAGACCTATTTCCTTCTTTATTAAGGATTTACAATCAGCTGAGATGAATTATACAATGATGGAGAAACAAACATTTTCCTTGGTGAAAGCAAAAAAAAGTTTTCAAGCCTTATATATTGAGTTCAAAATTTGTTGCTTATGTTCCCCACACCATGAATAAAGACATCTTATCGAGAGATGGAGGTCTCAAGAAAAATATGTAGATGGGTGAACAAACTATAGGATTATGACATGGACCTCCAAACCATAAAGTTGGTAAGAGGTTTGGGTCTTGCTAAGCTCATGGCTGAGAGCAACTTGCAAAATGTGGAAGTGAATCAGCTAGAGGAAGAAAGGGCAGATGTTCTTAAAAAATTGGTAAGATCTAAGTGGTACAAATATGTGATCTTCTACCTCAGACACCTGTTCGGCCCTAGTCACTTAAATAAAAATAAAAAAAGATCCCTCAAGCTGGCTTCTCAAAAATATATCATCACAAACCTTGGGCTGGCTTGGAATAACCCTAAAGGTGTCCTCTTGAAATGCATAGCTGAAGATCAAGCTCCCAAGATAGTTGTTGATTTCCATGGGGGAGTTTGTGGAGGACACTTTCCTAGAAGAGTAATAGAACATAATATTTTGAGAGATTGTTATTGGTGGCCTACTCTCTTCAAATATGTAACCCAGTCGGTTAGAAAATGTGATAGTTGCCACTGTTTCTCTAGAAGATTGAAAGCTTTAGGCTCCCTTCATTTACAGTCCTGTATCAATTGAAGCTCCTTTCAAGCAATGGGGGATGGACTTCATTGGTGATATTTCATATCCTTCTAGTGTTGGCCATCGGTGGATCCTTGTAGCCACCGATAATTTTACAAAGTAGGTAGAGGAAATTCCCACCAAGAAATTACCACACAAAATATTTATGGACTTCTTATTGAATCAAATCATATGCAGATTTGGTTACATCAATGAGTTCATTTCAGTTTACCAAGGTGATGTGACTGTTTTTTCAAGGCGAGAGAGATGATCATTTGTAGCACTTAGAGAAGATGTTGATCAGATGTAAAGATTATGGCATTTGTATAAATCCAAAGAAGTGTCATTTGGTGTGCAAAAGGCCAAGTTGTTGGAACATATTGTGTCAAAAGATAGTGTTATGATAAACCACGAGAGAGTGGAAGAAATCAGCAAAGTACCTATTCCATGAACCAAGAAAGGCATCCAATATTTCTTTGGTCGATTAATTTTATTAGAAGTTTTGTTTCCAAATTTCCTGAGTTGACTATTCCAATCACAAGCATGCTAAAGAAGGACCGAGTTATCGGGTGGGAGGAGGCTGCCATTCAAGCTTTTGAAGGAATTAAGGAATGAATCAAATCATTCCAAATTTTCCTACGTGGAATTTTCTGATTGGCAAGCGGGATGGCTGGTGGTTGGATTTCCTTAAGGTTTTTTGACCTTTTTTTGCAAAAATTTTAAAGTCAAAAATTTGTCCAAAGCCCCGCAGCCAATTGGGAGTGGACACGTGTCCTAAAAGACCAAAAGAGGGAGGATCAAGCCGAGGGAGGACTTAGATTTTTTTGGCTCTAATTAGATAGAGCTTCAAAATGTCTTTTGGCCCCACTCAAATAAGAGGACATGTGGTAGCATAGTAAGCACAAGGCGGGTTGGCGGGCCGACAGAGTTTAAAGGGAATTTTTTCCCTTTTTCACAAAGGGCTCAAAATTAAAATTTTAAGCACTGGTCTACTAGCAAATCAATGAGAGAAACATCGTAGAGGAGAAATAAGAGGCACGCGCCCACAGAGAAAAAGTTGAGTATTTTCGCTTGGCTTAAAGGGAGTAAAAATGAAGATTAAGCCTGCTGGTCCTTGACAAATGAGAGATAGACATGTGGCATCAATTTTGAGCAGGTTGGCGGAGGAAAAAGGAATTTTTTTCCCTTTTGCAAAAATGGCTCAAAATCAAAATTTGAAGAGCTGGCCCATGACGAATCACAAGGAGACACGTGGCGAGAGAGAAATTGGGTGTCTGACCCCATGGGGCAAAAGGTGAAAATTTTCCCAATTTCCAAAAAATCTTAAAATGCACAAAATTGAAGTGCAATTTCAATGGGACCCACCATATTCCACGTGTCAACTCCAAATTTCAACGGTGGAGGGGTGGAGAAAAAGTCAAAATTTTCCATTTTTCCAAAAGTGTGGAAAAGTCAAAAATGATCCCAATTTCGATCTAAATCATTTTGTGACATGTAAAGGGCCCAAATTAAAGGACATAAATGGATACGATCGATGGTTGTTGTGCATCCATTTATTTTGACCACCATATGAGATCCATAAAGCTTGGAATCATTATTTTTGCATCAAGATTCATCAAATTTATAGTGATTTTGTGTCGTCTTGGCCTCCCAGGATCATTGGCATTGGTTTTATTGCTCAATATTTTGATTTGAGATGTTTTTGAAGAAAGTTTTCCCCAAAGACAAGAAAACACGTGAAATGACAAAATCAAAAGTTTGAGGTTATTTGAAAAGGTAAAAAGGTGAAAATGATGAGCAAAAGATGTTTGCATGCCTCAATGATGAAAAACATGCCTCCGGGGTGGATAATGATACTGAGATATTTGTAATTATTTAATCTTCTTGGGCACACCTAGCAACTTGTAAATGTTTTTCTTTTTCATGTCATTTTCATTGAATCATGAGAATTGTTTTATAACAAACTTGATCCCATGGCATATTCTTTTCTTGGGAAAGAAGGCTCCAATGTGGCATAAGGTATATAATGCATTTTGGATAAATTTTAAAGCATTGGAAGTTGAAAATAATGAGAAAATTCTGAGAGAAATCTCATTTTTCTAAAAAACCCACCAAAGAACCCAAATAATTTCTTGTGTGTTGGATTTTCTTGTATGTGAGTTGGTTACAAGTGTATAGCCATCACACAACTCTGAGATTTTTCATGAAACTCTCCCCTGCTGATGAATCTAACAAGATTTTAAGTTAATCTTTGTTTTGCTAGGCAATATGATGTTTGTTATCATTTTTAAATGCCTGCAAATAGTTTTCATTATTCTTGTTACAATCTTGCATTGAAAGTCTTTAGAAATCACACAGAAATTACGATTTCTTGTTGATAGTTTAGTGGCATTTACAATCTCATGTTCAGAAGAGCCTTCATTTGATAAAGAGATAAAGAAATTTAAAATCACTTTACCTTCATTGATTGCAGAGATTGATTGTAAGCCTTTAGGGGTACCTTAGGCGTGGTTTGATCATGGATTTTTGTGTTTAATTGAGATCTTTACTTCAATATTTTGTGGTTAATTCTCAAAGATTTGTGTGAAGAGTGTAACACGGGCTTCCATTTATGCCTCTTTTGGTTGAAATAATATCCTTATTATTTGAAGCATTTTATCTAATAGTTGTTCAAGTATTGTAGAGGTTGTCAAAGACATGATATATCCCAGTTTGTCTTATCAACACCCCACCAATAAATTCATTAAAACAAATTAATCATACCCATACTACCCCTGCATTGCATTGTGTGTAAAAAAAAGGATCTAACCCATCTACAAAAATGCACAAGGAAAATAAGGATCACACCATGTCTCTAGCAGCCTCAGCTTTGTGATGAGAGCATTTCCATCATTTAGTAGTGACAACTCTGTTGAGTTTGAATAATGAAAGATTGATCATGTTTTCCCAAGCCCATCTCCATACAATACATAGAGTATAAGGATATCTCTACGTCCTACATAAAACAGAGGTTACAATAGAGGTTCTCTTATGTTGGTTGAAAGGCACAACCTAAAATAGTGAGGATTAGATCAAAATCCTTTCAAGGTGCTATCCATCTCTCCAAAATCTGAGTGCCGCTTAGATCACATCCACGGCTACAAAATGACACACATCATGATCTATCCGACTTCAAGCATCATGCCATATCTCTACTTGCTTCTCAAACGAAAAGGAGAACAAATGGGTACCAACACTATCCTCACTATTTTAGGTTGTGCCTTTCAACCAAGGTAAGAGAACCCTTTTATAGGTTGTTGTTTATGGAGAAGATCGAGATATCCTTCCGGATGGAGCTGTTAAGGAGACCTTGGAGAAAATATGATTAATGCAACAAAATATAACTCTCACCAGTTGTCACTTTAGATAGTGGAGATATTCCCTAGGTAAGGTTTAGGTACTAAAGACATTTGCAATCTGATTGTTTCTACATGTTTTGGTAGTAAAATTTATGCATTTGTATACACACATGACAAACATGGGTAGTATGGGTATGATTAATTGTTTTGAATGAATTTTGGTGGGAGGTGAAGCAGGATAAAGTTGATTATACCAAATCTTTGAGAGATTTTACAAAAATGGAAGGCTCAAGTAGCAGAATGTTTTCAGAGTAGTTAGGGTGTTCCTTTAACCAGAATATGTGCTTCAATGGAGGCCCAGATTAGCACTTTTTCATATAGTATATGAGACTCTAACATGAAGGATCAAGTTGGAAAGACCCAAAAAGCATCAAGATCTGAGCCAAACCATGCTTGAGGTACACCCAGAGGCTTACAAATAATCTCTATCAAATAGATGAAAGAAAAGTGATTTTAAATTATTTATTTCACTCCTAGATGAATGCTCTTCTATGAAATGAAATTACAAATGCCACTAAACTATCACAAGGATTGAGACCTATTGGTTGTATATTTTTTCAAGCCAAAATATGAGATTCAACCACATTACATGTGATTAAATCCCTCCTCAAAGATAGGTGAGCCTGCCTATTTATTACTAATCTAAAACATAGCAGAAATAATATATACAATATTGACACTATTTTAACCATTGGGGTTGGGAATGAATCCCGAAATCCATATCCACACTAGTTGAAGATGTTGCACTTTTAGAAATGGAATGGATTGGAAAGGAGATTATTATTATGGAAGAAACACAATGGAAAGGAAATGAGAGGAATGTATTTTCTTTCGAGCAAACACAAATAATGAAATAATCATATGATTTTTAGATAAAAAATGTAATGTTTGAAACAATTGAAATAATCAAGAGTGCTAAACCAAGAATAGCTTAAGGTTCTAAACACAAGAACAATATCTTAAGAGATATCAATCTCGAACACAAAGTTTGTAAAATAGCATCGGTTTCTATTCCTCAAATGATTAAAAGAAAACACAAAGTTTTTTTCTTTACAATAGTTCTCAATATTCTAAAAATATCAACCCTTTGGAATGCATAAGTATCCCTTATTTATAAAAAAAAAGAGTTGAGAGAAAATAGGATAAATCCTAGAAAATAGTGTTTTAATGAGAGTCCTATTTTGCTTGACTCTCACGCAAGAGACCAAGTCAAAATGTATTTCCTTCATGATGAAACAAAAATGAAAATGACATGTCAATTTCAAGATTGGAATGACATGAAACATTATGCCTACTCTGTTTCATCATCATTTCCTTCCTCCAACAAATCCTGCTTGTCCTAAAATTGTTGAAACTTTCAGATTATGCCCTACATCTCATCTTCATCATGCGCGGTGGAGTGGTCACTTAGGACCTCACATGTTTCCTGAGTATCGATCACGTTACCATAAATTTTCTTCAATATCTTATTGAGTTTCCTCAATGATTCCAAATCATGTTCAATCTTCACGAACCTATCAATGATTTCAAGAATAAAGTCATTAGTTTGTTCATGTTGAATTGATTCTTATATCTACTTGTAAAGATCGTAACTGGGTAGAATACTTGAGCTTTCATTCAACACTTTAGTGTAGATATTGGTTAGCTCTTCTTCTATCTCATTTGTGGAATCAATGAATTCATCTCTTGATTCCCTCAATTTTCTACAAGCTTCATTGAGAATCTTTATTTTGAATCGATGGTTTTGGTCATTTTGAAAATGCTTGTCCCCATGTGGAATGATTCCTTCTTCAATCAAGACGTGGGATGACACTTGTTTCAACATATTAAGAGCTTCAAAAGTTAACTCTAGGTTCCGAACTTCTACCGAAAACTCATCATCCATTTTATCACCATCCTTCTTTATATTCTCCAAGGATTTTTAGACTTCCATGGTGTCATAAATGACCTCTTTTCCTTGTAAAAGTTCCTCTGGATCCATTCATCAACCGTTCTCCCCTTCTCATTAATATTTTCAATCCAGTGGTACCGATAAAAATTGAACTCGATAGGAGTAGGGTTAGAGGATGATAGTGTTGATTCGGAGGCTTTCGAGAGCTTGAGTAGTACTTTTGTCAACTACCCCACTTTATGTTTTAGCTCATCTCTACTTTCCTTCATTTCCTTCAACTTCGTGCACAACACATTCTTGGCATCTTGTACGTGTTGTTGTTCTCCCTCCCTTGTTACTTTTCCTAGATAAACCCTTGTGATCTGATAATCAATGACCATTATATCATTCTTGTTTTTGTCATCCACGATAGTGGAAATATCTACAAACTTATGCCCTAAGGCATCCACTAAAACCCTTGAAAACGTTTTGGGTTTCTTGGCAGACTTGGTAGGAGTGACCTTGAGGCATTTGAAATCAAAGGTATGTAGGGGAACTACAACCTTCCTCTTGCTTGGGGTCTGATCTATTAACCATTGATGCATACTTGGAAGAATTTTCTCCCATCGTAGGTGTTACGGTCACATCTCGTAGGTAGAGGAAGGTTTTCTTGTGGAGTGGTGATCACTGCAAGTGTAGTCACCATGGCAATCGACTCAAGCAATGAAGGTACAAAAGGATGAGGAATATCCATGGTTAACTTGGTTCCAACGAGGAGTGGTGAGAGGTTAGAGAAGATGCTTGTCATGGCTGAGGAATTTGGTGAAGAAGTCTAAAGATAGGAAGGTTGAATGGGAGGATGTAATGATTATGAAATTAAATCTTGAGAGGTAAGAGGAAGACTTACCTCTTATGAGCTAACAACCAAAAGGGGAATGAGAAGTTGACCAACCTCTTCTCCCCTGAAGGAAGATTTCCTTTTCTCGGTAATGGAGGTGGATCAAGTATCTCAACCATTTGTTGAGGAGTGGCCAATGATTTGGTAACTTTCTCTTCTCCCTTTCTAACAAATTTAACCTTTATTGGCCTTTTGGAAGGGTCCTTATCCTTTTCCTTTTTTACCTTGGAGGATCTCGCTTCTAAAGTAGGTAGCTTTGAAAAACTCTTTTCTTTATAACTCATTCCCTAAGAAATGAGCCACGCCTTAGTACAAGCAAGAATTTGAGTATCTCTTCCTGCGATAGAGGCTTTCTCAACAATGGACCAATCAATGGCTGTGAATACATATTGTTCCTCTTTCATCCCATCATATGAGGCATCAGGGACACTTTCTTTGTCCATGGTGCCTTTAGGGATGTTAGATAGATCTAACATCTGAATCTCTTCAAGTGTTAACCTACTATTGTCCTTTCTTCGGATGGAAACTTCATCCCGAAGATCAACCCAAATGTCTTCTACGTTGGGCACATGTAGATATAAGGTCCCGTATGACTTAAGGACTCCTCAAAAATTTAACCCATCTTTGTGTTTCATGTGCTTCTTTAAATTTTCATGAAGCTTGTGCACCACATTCTTGGTTTTAACCACTGTTTAGCAAGTGTAGCTTCTAATGGAAATAGGGAAGGATATGGTGGCCTTGTGCTTACTTTGTTTGAATTTGTGAAAATCCAAAAATTGTCTAACCAACTCCATTAGGATTATCTTATCACACGGGAACCTAGGAAAATGGAAAGGATCACCTGTGCACATGACCACCTGAAGGTATGTGAACTTTTTGAATTGTAAGAAGATACAACCCCATTTTGATACTTTGTCCCATGCCTCATCGGATACTCTACTTTTCCTTAGATCAAGGTTCATCCTGCAAATGTTTTCATAAAAAAGGCATCATTCACTCTTGTGAATTGATCCTCGATCCCTTCATGGTCAGTTGAGGGAAGTACCATATATGTGTTATTTTGCCCTATTTCCCTTTTCATCCAACCCTAGATAATTTCTCATGCCGGCTACTACATAAACGACATATATAACTTTTCGATGCTGCCAAGACTATTTTCATATGGAAGTCTATCTCATCACTTATAAGACTAATCTAATTGATCATTGGTGATTATTCTTTATGATGACCATCAATTTATACATCCACCCTTGGAATTCTCTCGACTCGGGGAGTCCAAATAATCGACTTAGCAGGTGATGATGTCACTAATTTCAAGGATGAAATTACTCCTAGGGACAAAATTAGGAAACCTAGAGAGACGAGTGGGCTTGACTTTGATAAAGAAATTTTTATTTACATGCCTAATGCAATCTTCTTGATCATTTTCTTAGGCCTTCTCCACCGATTGAAGATTAAAATCAACATATTATTGAAAGTTGGGCAATCTTAAGAGGTCATCAAAGTAACCTCCATACAACTTCACTAAAATTTCTCCTACTAGATTTCTCATTGAGCAGAAGTTTGAGTCATAATTGGAAGTACAGGCCAAAATGAACTCGGGGCATTGAGCAAACATTGGGAATCCTACTTTGCAAGAGGGAGGAAACTGTCAGATATTGACTTCATCCAGGGACTTTGAGAAGAATCCTTTATTTTCTTCCAAAATTATTCCATTTCTATATGACGAAGCTCCATGTCTTAGATGTCGTAATTACAATCTATGTTGGAAGGGGACTCCATCTTTTGGTAATTCATCTTTCTTGACTTGTCTGACTTATCCTTAGATTTTCAAGGATCCGACATGAGAAGTCTTGAAGAAAGAATGCCTAGATGACTTCTATTTGAGAAATCCAGCTTGAAAGCTTGCTTTGAGCAATCCTACAGACCCGCCACACTAACCGGACTTTGGGACTTGCAAATCACTTTTTGAAACCGAGACACACTAGAATGTATATCAAAAATTAGGTCGTGTCGAACACTTTATGAAACCCCAAACAAAGGTGGAACTCAAGGGATGTTAAGAACTTCAAAAACTTGATATACTATGGAAGTTGGAGGATGTTGATCACTTGGATAAACCTAATACAAGTTGAATATGAATGATGTCAGATACCCTGTAAACTCCGAAACAATGGCATCTTGTTTCTAAGAAGTTAGAACATGTAAAATTCCCGTCACGTTTGTAAGTTAGGATTTTTAGATTCTTCTCAAAAATCAAAAAGCATATCCCATGGAAAAATTAATAAAACACCAAAAGGGTGAATTCCAAACAAGAGGTTTCATCATAATACAATAGGATATGAAGAAAACAACCCAAAACCCTAAACCTAGAGGAAAGAAAAAGAAAAGAGGGAAAATGGCCAAATGAACACCTCAAAAACAACCCAAAAGACCTCAAAGCGGTAAGAAGAGAAAAATACCTTCAATAAATTTGAAAAATGGTCAAAGACGGATCATGAAATCGATCAAGAAGTTCAGTCAGGTTTGGAGGTCGAAGGAACATGCATGAAAAATCCACACATCAAAAATATACTAGGTAAAACTGACATGTAAAATCAAACTATTTATAAAGCCCTAGCATTAATTACACCTCATCTAAAACATGTGCCAACTACTAGAAAACTCAACATTAATGTCATTTCATCATGCTCGGAGTGTCCGAAAACCTAACACAAAGGATTTACTATCAAATTGGGTGTTGGGAAACAACTGTCATGAAGCACGAAATGTTTGGATGTTATCAATTTTCGTAAATCGACACAAAGAATCATTTTGGGTTTCAAGTTCTAGGAAACAAGCCACATGGAGGATGCATTTTACAAGGTATGTTCGATGCTTCGAGTTCGAAAACATGATACATTGGATTCTAATCGGGTTTCGTGTTTCAAGAAACAATTGACATGAAGCATGTAAAGGATATGGTTCTATGCTATGGAAACCTGAAAACCTTAAAAATCTCCTTCAAAGGGCATTTTTAGGAGATTTTGTCAAAAAAATCTATCGTTATCTCAATTTTAGCTGAAATCACTAAAAACAAGATAACAACTGCTCCGATTGGGGACTTTCTTTAAGACATCAAAGGAAGAAAATCATATATCAAAAATCTTTATCCATTGGGATATGGAGTCTAAAGAAGAAAAATAGAAAACAAACAAAGAAAGAAAGGAAAGAAAGAAACACACACACAGAAATAAATTATGATACAAAGGTCAAGAGAGCATCTTGCATTGCGATGGAACAACTTCGATGTTGACCACCGAAAGGTAGAGGGAGAAACTTTCCATCCGATACGATAGACATAAACTATTTTCACCATTCAGCTGATGTATTTTGAAAGGACCTTTCCATAAGGAATAAAACTTGCCATGCATCCCTTTCTTCTCTCTTCTCTTGTCCTATAAAAGTACTAGATCTCCAATCTAGAAATCACGTTGCTTTGATTTCTTGTCAAACATCCTTTTGACTTTTCTCTCATGATATTCAATGTGATCTACCACCTTTCTCTTTTCTTCTTCTAGCCTATCTAGGTACATTATCCTTTTCTCAATGGAGCTTTAAAAATTTTCATCCTCAATTGGTTTAGCCAACCGTAAGGTCAGGCAATTCTACTGAGATAGGAATCTCAACATCAATCCCATACAACACTTGGAATGGGGACATTACAATAGCTCGCTTAGGATTAATCTTATCTGTCCATAATCCATCATATAATGCTTTGTGTCATGTCCTCTTGATTCTCATTGACCAACTTTCTTATTATGGTCATCGGGTTCTTGTTGCTCGATTCACTTTGACCATTTCACCATTTCTGGGAGTAATAATTGGATGAATGACCCAATGTGATCCCAAAGCCATAAAAAATTCTGTCAACTCATGGGATGATAAATAGAAAGCATTGTCAAGCAACTATCTTGTGAGGCATGACGATTCTAATAATTATATTCTCCTTGAGAAAGTTACACATAGCTTTAGAGGTTTCTTGCTTGAGTGGTGCAACTTCCACCCACTTGGTGAAATAGTCTGTGGCAGTGAGCACATAATTATTACCAGAACTAGAGGAATGATTCAACACTCCTATGAAATCAATTCCCCATTGGTGAAAAGGTTCTTCAATCACCACAGGTTTCAAGTGAAGAGCTGCGAAGCTTAGGACGACCAACGAAATGTTGACAAGCTTCACACATGGCTACCCATTTAGCTAAGTCTCGAAAGAGATTAGGAAAATAGTACCTAGCCTATAGGATCTTGTAACTCATTATGGAGGAAGATAAATTTCCTCTGCATGCTAGATTATGGAAGGAATCTATCAACCTTACTGTTGAGGCTTATCAACACAAAAGCAGAGAATACACCATCAATACCCTTCTTGTATATACCATTATCCCATAGAATGTATCTTGCTGACCTTAACCTAAATGTACTATTCTCCTTTTGTCTTAAATATAGAGGGCATTTTCCATAAGTTAAAAAGAAGTGTACCATTCATCTGTTGTGCTTACAAAAAGTGTCATGGGAAATTCTAAAAACGTACCTTCAGTTTCTTCACATTTTGTCTCAGCATTGTTTTCCATGATAAATTGGCATGCCTCTTCCTTGTACTAAATTGGTAGGTCTGATGTCCAATTCATACTCCTAGACTTTGGCTATCTAGTTACCCCATTAACTACCCAACTCCTATTGAGTCAAGAAAGATTTAACTGTGGTATCAGGAACAAGAACGAGAGTGTGAGAACTCAACACATAATACCTGAAATGCTTCACTACTCTCACCACTGCATAAGCATGTTTTTCAATTTGTGACATATTCAATTCATGTTCCTTTAATGGGAAGCTCATGAAAGCGATGGGAGCTTTAATTCATTCTTCATTCTCCTACATCAGGATGGTTGATACTGTATGTGTGGAAGCATAGCTATACATGATGAAATATTTTTTGAAATCTAGGCACACCAGGATGGGAGCATGAGCGATTGGCCTTTTTACTTCTTGAAACACAAGCTTCCCTTAATTTATCCATCAAAATGGAGTTTTACCTTTCATCATCAAAAGATATCCTTGGTTTTATAGGAAAACTCAGGTACAAATCTTCTTAGGAAATTGACCTTCCTGAAAAAGGAGTGCACCCCAGTTTTGCTTTTGGGTAGGGTAAGGCTTTGGATGGCCTTCACCCTCTCTAGGTGGATCTTAGTTCCTTCTTTAGTCATGATATGACCCATAAACTTTCCTTCTATTACTCGAACATGGAATTTTTAGGATTTAATGAAATCCCATGACGTTTGCACCTTAGGAGTACCTATTCCAGGATGATCATAATGATCACTTAAATTTTTAGAGAAGACCGTCAAGTCATCCAAATACATAACTATAACCTTGCCCATAAAATATCTGAAAGCTAAATCCATAGCTCTTTAAAACGTGGCTTCAACATTAATCAAACCAAAAGGCATCTTCCTATAAGCGAAGGTTCCCATAAGGTGGTGAATGTTGTTTTATGTTGATCTTTAATAGCTACCTCAACCTAATTATACCCCAAAAATACGTCAAGCATTGATAACATTTTTGATCTAGTGATAGTCTGTAATACTTGGTCCATGATGGGTAATGGATAATTTTCTTTCAATGAAGACTAATTGAGGTTCCGGAAATCAACACAAATTTGGATTTCACTATTCTTCTTTTTGGTGGGACAATATTAGCAACCCGTGTGGAATGATGGATTGGAAAGATAATCCTTACGCCTAACATCTTCTAAATTTTTATAAGGATAGTCCCCGCTATCTTTGGGTTATAATGCCTTTTCTTACGCCTATAGGGTTTAACTTTAGGCTTTAAATGAATGTTATGTTGCACATCCTTTGTCTTGAAAGATTTTAGGTCCACATACGACCACGCCAAGACATCTATATATCTCTTCGAGTGAAATGAATCTTTCTCTTACCTCCAAAGAACAAGATTTTTGATGTTCACCATCCGTGGTTGATCACAGAGCCCATGCTAAAATGATCTACCTCGATGAGGAAGTACCTTCATTTTCCTTTTATCCTAAATGAAATGGTCATGCTTGTCGAGCAGTCCTTCCAGAGAAACAAATCCCTTCGGAATCTTATTTCCTTTAAGCTAGATGAATTCACCATCAATTTCTTGATATGAATTTAAGACAGACTCACAAAAGCTAATTCGATCCTTCAAAATAAAGCTCACTAAAATTTTCAACTTTATCAAGAAAATAGAATACTGTTGATCATCATTAAACACTTGCCAATGTGTTGAATTATCTAGAACACTTGGATGATACATGATTTCAATGGTATACGTGTCCTATTTGAACTTTGGGTGAGGAAGGAGAAGAGATGAAGATATGGCTAAAGAATCAACTTTTTCATTGTAGTCTCTTAAGACCGCCTTAATGGAAAAAGCATCAAAGCATGTTATGCTATCCCAAACCTTATTCCTATAATGTCTTAGGTGATTTTTTTACTCGATAGGTCCCTCGTGATTCACAATCAACTCGGTATCTTGGATTCCTTTTTATCTTTCCATTTCTAATCCTAATAAAAAAGCTTTGTATTTGGTTGTGTTATTAGTATTATCAAACTGAAACTTGAAAGCAAAAGGAAAGATCTCAAAATCTTGATATATAAGAACCATGCCAAAGACCACTTTGACTAGTGGTTGAATAGCTCCCATCGAGCTCAAGGATCTAAATAGCATTAGGATTTGAGCCTTATGATCATTTGATTTAATAACCGGTGTACTTTGCTTGTGCTTTGGGGTGAAGGACATGATAAACTCCATTCATTGGAATTTTAGCTTTGGTCCAATCCATGTCGATTTTTCCTCCAAAATATTTGCAAAAACCTTTTCCTAAGAGAATACCATAAGCAATCGGGATATCATCAACCATGATGGTCATTTTTACTCTCTTTTCGGGAAGGCAACAAATGCAAATGTGCATCCTTGATTTGGCCAATCAAGGGGACTTGTTTGATTTCCATGGAATAACACCGCCCGTAAGATTTAGTCGGGGGTGATTCCAAGGGTATGAGATACCTTTACGGGCATTACGTTATCGAGGCTCCTAAGTCAATTATGCAATTGCTTTGTGTTTAAAATCGTTTATAAGGACAAACAAAATGGTTCAATATTTCCTAAAGAAGTAGTAGAGGTCATATTACTCTAAGGTAAAGGATGATTGGGGCTAGGAAAAATGCCTTTTGAAGATGAAGGAATAAAAACCTTGCTTCTAATGAGTTTGGTAAGTTTCTCAAATTGCTCGGGGTTGGACTATAGGTACTCGGCTTCCGATATTTGGATTTTAGTTTTCTTTGCATGATGATCAATGATGTCTAAAGTGATATATGAAGGGATGATGGACGAAAACAGTTCTTGTTACATTGGTCTAAGCCGAGGTACTATCCTTGAGAGAAGGAGAAAAAGTGTTAGAAGATGAAGTTACCTTTCTAGTTGTCTCCTTTTTAGTTTACGCTGAGATAGGAGAGCCTCTTTTAGCCATAACTAGTAAAGCTTCTTTACTTTTCTCATTAGAGCCTTCAACCGGTTTTCGGGGTTCGAGATTAGGATCAAGTGAAGATTGCAAATGATTGACCATCATGATCACTTTCATCTTCCCCGTACTCCAAGTACCCAATGCTTTGGAGTCACGGATGAATCATCAAACGACTCATCAACGTATCCCGAAGCTTGAAAGATTCATGAGAGTCTTGATCTTCTTGTTCTTCACCCTCCTCAACTATTTCAACCGGTGTGTTAATAGGAGGAGCTTGATGGCCAACTTTGGTGAGAGCAAAGGATCAACCAATTCTTGTCTCTTGCGGGAGCGCTATTGGCATTGTTGAAATTCTGCATCTAGGAATATCCCGATAAGGAATGTTGGTGCCTTGTTGAGACATTTTCTTCTTTAAAGAAATCAATTCATTGACCATCTTCTGAATTATAGGATTAGTAGTAATCTGAGAAGAACTATTATTTTGGGCTTAGATGATTCTCTTCTCGATATTTTCGGCCGAATAAGATCATCTTCTATTTCAAAGGGGTGTAGCTTGAGCACTCGCCAAATCGGGGATAACAGATCTTCTCAACAATAAGCTCACATCAATGGGATGAGTGTTAATGAAGAAACATTTTTATTTTAAAGAGTCGGCAACGGCTAACTCTAGGATCTTACGAATGAGATTGTTGAATTTGGCTATGAAATCCTGCATGGGTTTGTAAGACTCCTTCTTCATGTGTGTAAGTTGTGATAACAAGGCATGAGAGTCTTCAGCCATTTAAAACCTTACTTTGAATACAAATCACGTGGTAGTCCAGTTGGTAATGCATGCATTTAAAAGATGATAGAACCATTCTCGCTTCTACAATGTGTAATGTTTGAACAAAGAGTCAAACAGAGACGTCTTCATGAGTAACTCCAAGAATGCCACATGTGACAAAGAATGAATTGATGTGTTCATCATGGTGCTGCTTCAATCACCATTCAACTTAGGAATATTATTATGCGATCCATGCGGTAGATCGTGCAATGTTGGAGTTAGGGAAAGAGGACCAATAGCCGCACCACAAGGCACGGGTTGTGGTTTCATTCTTCTCGAATGAAGTGCATACATGAACCTGAGTATCGACAAGAATAATGCATGGAAAGTTGTAGAAACTTCTTGTTCTATAATAACTCCGAGTTATTTAGATAGGTGAAGAACTTCGAGGCTCAGATGCAACACTATTGGGTGAAAGTCTGAAATTGTGTTGTTGAAGCAAATCAAAGAATGGATCAGTTTCACCCCTAGTTCGGCTTGACTGAGTGAAGATCTTTCTGGCCATCTTGAACTAGAAAATAGATGTTCTGAAAAATAAGGAAAATATGGAGTCTCCGAAACAAACAGGATAAGATTAGTCTTATCAATCTGTATATCCCCATCGAGTCACCAAAAATTGTTGGTTGGATATTTTTTCAAGCCAAAATATGAGGTTCAACCATAGTACATGGGATTAAATCCCTCCTCAAAGACAGGTTAAGTTGCCTATTTATTACTAATTTAAAACACAACATAAATAATATATATAATATTCACACTAATCTAACCATTGGGGTTGGGAAAGAATCCCAAAATCCATATCCACACTAGGTGAATATGTTGCGCTTTTAGAAAAATAATGGATTAGAAAGGAGATTATTATTATGGAAGAAACACAATGGAAAGGAAATGAGATGAATGCATTTTCTTTTAAGCAAACACAGATCGCGAAATAATCATATGAGTTTTAGATAACAAATGTAATGTTTGAAACAATTACAATAATCGAGAGTGCTAAAGAAAGAACGGCTCAAGATTCTGAACATAAGAACAATATCTTAAGAGAGATGAATCTCACAACACAAAGTTTGTAAAATAGCATCAGTTTCTATTCCTCAAATGATTAAAAGAAAACTAAAAGTTTTTCTTCTTTACGATAGTTCTCAATATTCCAAAAATCAACCCTTTGGAATGCATACGTATCCATTATTTATAATAAAAAGAGTTGAGATAAAATAGGATAAATCCTAGAAAATAGTGTTTTAATGAGAGTCCTATTTTGCTTGACTCTCACGTAGGAGACCAAGTCAAAACTTACTTCCTACATGACGAAACAAAAATGAAAAAGACATGTCGATTTAAGGATTGGAATGACATGAAACATTATGCCTACTCTATTTCATCATCTTTTTCTTCCTCCAAAGAAATCCTTCTTGTCCTAAAATTCTTGTAACTTTTGGATTATGCCCTACATCTCATCCTCATCGTGGCACGGTGGAGTGGTCGCTCAAAACCTCACATGTTTCCTGAGTATCACTCGCATTACCAGGAATTTTCTTCAATCTCTTGTTGAGTTTCCTCGGTGATTCCAAACCATGTTCAAGCTTCACGAACCTATAAATTATTTCTAGACTAAAGCCATTAGTTGGTTCGTGTTGAACTGATTCTTAGATCTGCTTGTAAAGATTGTCGATGGGTAGAATACTTGAGCTTTCATTCAAAACTTTAGCATATATCTTGGTTAGATATTTTTGTATGTCATTTGTGGCATAAATCAACTCATCTCTTGATTCCCTCAATTTTTTGAAAGATTCATTGAGAATCATTATTCGAATCGATGGCTTTGGTCAGTTTGAAAATGCTTATCCCCATGTGGAATGATTCATTCTTTGATCAAAACATAGGATGACACTTGTTTACCCGTATTGAGAGATTTAAATGTTAACTCTAGGTTCCCGACTTCACAAAAATCATTATCCATTTTCTCACCATCCTTCTTTATTTTCAACAAGGATTTGTAGACTTCCATGGTGTCATCAATGACACATTTTCCTTGCGGAGTATCCTCTGGATCCATTCATAAAATGTTCTCCCTTCTCATTAATATTTTCAATCCTTGGTACTGATCGAAATTGAACATGATAGGAGTAGGGGTTGAGGATGATGGTGTTGATTCGGGAGGCTTTGAGAGCTTGATTTTTACTTCATAAATTGCTCCACTTTCTCTTTTAGCTAATCTCTACTTTCCTTTGTTTCCTTCAAATTATGGCACAACACATTCATGGCATATTGTGCATTTTTTTGTGCTCCCTCCATTGTTACTTTTCCCAGATCAACCCTTGTGATCTATTAATTAATGAAAATTATATCATTCTTAGTTTTTTTAGCCGTGGGAGTGGTAGTCTCCGCAAACTTATTCCCTAAGGCATCCACCGAAACCCTTGAAACCATTTTGGGTTTCTTGGCAGACTTAGTAGGAGTGGCCTTGAGGAAACTTAAATCAAAGGCTAGTAGGGGAACAACCACCTTCCTCTTCCTTGGGGTTTGATCTATTGACCATAGAGGCATATTGGAAGAAGTTTCTCTCATCATAGGTGTTACAGTCACATCTTCTACTGGAGGAAGGTTTTCTTGTGGAGTGGTGATCACTGCGAGTGTAGTTTCCATGGGAACAGAATCAAGGAATGAAGGTACAAAAGGAGGAGGCATATCCATGGTTAACATGGGTCCAGCAAGGAGTGGTGAGAGGTCAGAGAAGATGCTTGCCATGGCTGAGGAATTTGGTGAAGAAGTTTGAAGCAAGGATGAATGGGAGGAGGTAATGATTCTGAAATTAAAGCTTGATAGGTAAGAGGAAGACTTACCTCGATGAGCTGCCAACCAAAAGGAGAATGAGAGGTTGTCCAAATTCTTCTGAAAGAAGGAAGTTTCCTTGTTCGGTGGTGGAGGTGAATCAATTATCTTAACCATTTCTCGGGGAGTGGAAAATGATGTGGTCACTTTCTCTTCTCCCTTTCTAAAAATTAACCTTTATTGGAATTTTGTAAGGGTCCTTATCCTTTTCTGTTTTCCCTTGGAGCGTCCCACTTCCAAAGTAGCTAGCTTTGAAAAACTCTTTTCTTTATAACTCATTCCCAAGAAATGAGCCACGCCTTAGTATGAGCAAGAATTTGAGCAGCTCTTCTGTGATAGAAGCTTTCTCAACAATGGACCAATAAATGATTGGGAATACATATTGGTCCGCAGTCAACCCATCATACGAGGTGTTAAGGAAACTTTCATTATCCATGGTTCCTTCTGGGATGTCAAATACATCTAACATCTAAATCTCTTAGGGTGTTAACCTATTATTGTCCATTCTTCAGATGGAAACTTCATCCCAAAGATCAACCCAAATGTCCTCTACATTGGGCACATGTAGATAGAAGGTCCCGTATGACTTAAGGACTCCTCTCAAATTGAACCCATCTCTGTGCTTCTTTAAATTTTCCTAAAGCTCATGCACCATGTTCTTGGATTTAACCACTTTTGAGCACATGTACCTTCTGATGGAAATATGGAAGGAGACAACGGCCTTGTGCTTACTCTGTTGAAATTTGTAAAAATCCAACAAGTGTCTAACCAACTCCATCAGCATCAACTTATCACCTTGGAGCCTGGGAAAATGGTAAGGATCACCTAGGTACATGACCACCCAAAGATTTGTGAAATATTTTAATTGTGAGAAGATAAAACCCCATTTCGATACTTCGGCCCATGCCTCATCGTAGACTCTTCTTTTCCTTAGATCGGGGTTCATCCCGTAGATGTTTTTATAAAAGAAGGTGTCATTTACTCTTATGGATTGATCCTCTAATCCATTCATTTTCATGGGAGGGAAGTACCGATATGTGTGTTATCTTTCCCTATTTCCCTTTGCATCCAACCCTAGATAATTTCTCATGTTGGCTGCTGCATAGGTGATGTATGACAACATATAGAACTTGCCAATAGACAAGACTATTTTCATCTAGGAGTCTATCTCATCACTTATAAGACTACTCCAATCGATCCCTTGGTCATTCTTCTTTATGATGACCATGAATTGATACATCCACCCTTGGAATTCTCTCGACTTGGGGAGTCCAAATACTCGACTTAGTAGGGTGATGATGTCACTAATTTCAAGGATGAAATCACTCCTAGGGACAAACTTGGGAAACCTAGAGATGGCTGGCTTGGCCTTGATTAAGAACTTTTTATTTACATGCCTGATGCAATCTTCTTGATCATTGTCTCAAGCCTTCTATGCTGATTGAAGATTCAAAGAAACATATTATTTAAAGTGGGAAATCTTAAGAGGTCATCAAAGTAACCTTTTTCCAACTTCACTATGGTTTCTTCTGCTTGATTTCTCACTGAGCGTGAAGCTGAGCCATAATTGGAAGCATAGGCTAGAGTGAACTCGAGGCATTGAGAAGACATTGGGAATCCTGCATTTTGTAAGAGGAGGCCACTTGCCGGTTATTGAATTCATCCAGAGACTTTGTGAAGAATCCTTGATTCTGTTCCAAAAGTCTTCCATGTCTATATATTACCAAGCTTTGTGTCTTGGATGTCATAATTGTAATCTATGTAGGAAGGGGACTCCATCTTCTTGTACTTGTACTTCATCTTTCTTGACCTGTTTGACTTATCCTTAGATTGTCCAAGATCTAACATGAAAAGTCATGAAGAAATAATGCCTAGATGACTTCTATTTAAAACAATCGAGCTTGAAATCTTGATGAGAAACCCTATAAATCCACCACACTAACCAGACTTTGGGACTTGCAAAGCACTTTGTGAAACTCAACACACTACATTGTATATTGGAAATTAGGTCGTGTCAAACACTTTGTGAAACCCGACATAAAGGCGAAACTCGGGGATGTTAAGCACTTCACAAAACCTGATATACTACGGAAGTTGGAATATGTTTAGGACTTGGAGAAAGTCGATACAAGCGGAAGCCAAACACCGTCGACACCTGTAAAACACTCCGAAACAAAGGTGTCGGGTTTAGGGATATCGAACACGTAAAATTACCATCAAGTTTGTAAGTTAGGATTTTTAGATTCTTCTCAAAATCAAAAGAGCATATCCCATGGGAAAAATAAAAAAACACCCAAAGGGTAAATTCCAAACAAGAGGTTTCATGGGAATACAACAGGATATGAAGAAAACAACCCAAAACCATAAACCTATAGGAAAGAAAATGAAAAGAGGGAAAAATGCCAAATGAACACCTCAAAAATAACCCAAAAGACCTCAAAGTGGTAATAAGAGAAAAATACCTTCAATAAATTCAAAAAATGGTCAAAGAAAGATCACGAAATCGATCAAGAAGTTTAGTTAGGTTTGGAAGTCAAAGGAACATGCACAAAAAATCCATGCAGTGAAAATATACCAAGTAAAAATGACGTGTAAAATCAAACTATTTATAAATCCCTAGCATTAATTACACCTCATCTGACACATGTGCCAACTACCAGAAAACTTCGACATTAATTTCATTTCATAATGCTCATAGTGTCTGAAATCCTGACATAAAGGATTTACTATCAAATTGGGTTTTAGGAAACAACTGTCATGAAGCATGAGATGTTTGGATGTTATCAAGTTCCGAAAACCCGACACAAAGGATCATTTTGGGTTTTGGGTTTTGGGAAACAAGCGACATGGAGCATGCATTTTGTAAGGTATGTTCTGATGCTTCTAAGTTCTAAAACCCGATACATTGGCTTGTAATCAGAGTTTCAGTTTCCAGAAATGATTGACATGAAGCATTCAAAGGATATGTTTCCATGCTATGGAATCCCAAAAATATCCTTCAAAGGGAATTTTCAGGATATTTTGTCAAAAAAATTCTATGGTTATCTCAATTTTAGCTGAAATCATTAAAAATGAGATAACAAGACCTATGTGATTGGAATAGATTTTAATACAAGATTGCAATAGGAACAATAAAAACTATTTACATACACTTAGAGATAAAACCAATACATTTTTCTGAAGATCAAAACAAAATAACTCAAGTTTCTGATTAAATTTATCATAATGGAAAAGTTTCTAGAACAATCTCGGAGCGTGTCAATGGTTGTACACTTGCAACCACCTTGACATGATCAAACTTAATACAAAAGAGATATACAGGGCTTCTCAAACGACTTCTCAAAACACGAGGCTTTGTCAAATTTTCCTCTCTGGGAATTTTATTCACCCTTTAAAACTCCAACCATTTGCATGAAAAATTTGTGCCATTTAAAACATTTACAATAGAGCCACTTCTTCCCCAAAAGAAAAAAGCATTTAATGTACTAGTGCTCACCATGATCTCAATCGCGATTCCTAGAATCAGATCTGTAAAAGTTGTCAGGTGCTCATGGGGAAGATCTCTTTGAAAATATTGGCGTTCACTCCTTCAATTAGTAGAACACTCCTCCTTCAACTCGATAACCACTTCTGTCCCTAATCTGTCAAATCTGGTTCCTTGTGTGCTCGGGAGAAGAAAAATAGAAAATCAAATCGACCCCGATAGTCAGACCATTTTAATGGAAAAATATTTCTCCATATCTTTCCCACCAAACTTAGATATCAAAATTAACTCCCCTCTCTATTTAATGTGTAGGAAATATGAAGAAATCATGAAGACTCACACTTCCAAGCGTGTTTCAGTAAAAATGGGGGGAAAATCAGATTTAGACTTAGTGTTGCCATTGATCTTTACTTTGAATTTGGGCTATCCACGTGGAAGATTCAACTTTAAAATAGGGTCGTGGGTTTCCTTTGAATTTTTACAACCTTTTGACAAAATGGCAAATAATTCCATTTTCTCTCGCACCTCTACCCTTGAGTAGGAGCAAGCTTTGACTTTTCCTTATCGAGCGCATGGGCCATTTTTATATTTTCATCCTTTTGATGTAAAGAGGTAAAAATCCACTTTAACTCCGATGGCCTACTTCCCCACCTCTTTGACTTTTCAAACTACCACGTGTCACAATGGTGTATCTTGAGATGATCCCTAAAATTTGGTACCTTGAACAAGCATGAGCTCACCACATGTCATTATGGTGCACTTCAAAACCTTAAGGATTTCAAAATGATTTGGTGGGGGCACGCTTCCATTTTAGAATTGTACTCCATTTTGCCAAAGGGGTAAAACATCCAACTTACCTCCGAAGGCCCACATGTCTGCCATTAGCTTTTCCACGTGTCCTCCGAGGAGTCTTTGAGGATAAATTTGACAGGAAAAGACACCCGTCGAGGCCGTCGAAATACAAAAATCACCATTCATGCCCAGAACTTGATTTTTCACTAAAGATGAAAATTTCTTTTGAAACAAAAACAAGTGAATCAAGGTTCCGACCATCTTTTCAACCATGGATTTGGTTTTTCAAAGGCATACAAATATAGATTAACCATTCTCGAGCTTCCATGGTCAAGGAAAAATAGGAAAAACAACAAAGCCTATGGACTTTGAATAAATTGGGGCAAAAACAGGGCTAGACTCGGAGACTTATTCAAGGAGGGACATGACAATGGATTTTATAAACAACATGAAGCATCTCAAATGTAAATAAAAGATTTTCAAAAACCCACATCGAGAGACAGAAAATTTCACAATACGCATATCAGAGAAATATAATGGCAAATGGGGTGAGACAAATCTGAGCACCAACATAACCCACGACTACGATACAAAGTATAACTCTAAGAATTTTTGTACAGAACCAAATGATTAGTTAGGAGAATTTACATAATTTTTTTGTTTAACAACAGTTGTAACCTAAAAGCCTTCAACTAGATTTAATTATATCTCTGATAATAATTCGTCCATTTTAATTAACAATTAATTATTATTATTTTGATTGACCATTTATGACTTAAATCCCCTCGAGGGTTCCCGTTAAAATTCATTAATTAACCCTTACAAGACATTGGCTAAAATAACCTTATTATATTATTTATTTAAGTCATCCTTATACATTAAAAATCATTTATTTATTTAATACTTCTAAGACTAAGTTCAAACTTACCCTCCCATTAAATTAACCTCAAATAAATTTAATTTCTATAATAAAATTATTTAGTTATCCGGATAAATAATTGAATTTAAATTATGTCAAAAGTCAAATCCTTTAAAAATGAAATTAGACTAAAGAATAAGGTAATAATATAATCTTGCCTCCTAACACCCATCTCTAGTTTCCCCATTCACAAGTTGCACATACATTTTATTTAAAAACATATACCATCCAAAAACCTTGCCTAACTTTTGTAGGGATGATTCTCAACCATTAGATGGATTCAATTTGGGCCTTGGATCTTAGGGATCCAAACTAACCCTAATCATCGTTATCAAAATATCTTATTCATTTCATTCGGCTTATTCTCTTCTTTTCAATTTGTAGGTTTGGGAGGAGAAGGAGAAGAAGCAAATGATGGAAATTTTGTTCAAGCTAGTGGAGGGATTCACATTTTTATTTCTCATTCCATTTGTAATCCTCTTCTATGGTTGGTTTTTTTATATATAATTACTATTATATGCTTCATTTGCATTTTTCTGTATTTGGGTATGGGCAATTTTGAATCCATTTAAATTTTTTGTTTTGTTTACAATAGTGTATATACACAACTTATTTAGATGTGTGTATATATATACATGTATATTATATATACATATATATGTATGTATGTATGTATCCATCTATATATGTATGTATGTATGTATATATGTATCTACATATATATATAGATACATACATACATACATACATACATACATACATACATATATACATACATACATACATACATATATATATTTTCAAGTTGGTTCGGCATGAAATAACCAAAAATGCGTAGGTATCAAAATAAACAAACGACGACCAACGGGAGAGGATTTAGGTTTAATAGAATGTGGAGACGGGGGTGGGTTCCACACCCACCCCACCCCTTTTTCTTTATATAGGGGTTGGGGTGGCTACGGCACCCACCCAACTTTCCCCATATATAATAACCTAAACCGTGGTCATGGCTAGTGTGACCAATACAAAAAAATCATGTTTTTAGAAGTGATTTCTAATACAAGTTGTTCATATTATTTAACGTTCCCTTTTTTATATGCGTTTTTAAAAATAATACCCTTTTTAACATTAAGCCATACAACTTATATTATTTCAATAATCACATATATTTGGTAATATTAATGTATATATATATATATATATATATATATAATTATAATTAGTTATGTAAATTTATTTTATAAGTTTATATATTATCATTATACATTTATTGAAATTAAATAAAAAATTACGTTATATAATATTAATGTTAAAATATATATATATATATATTTCAATGATGAAATAAAGTTAAATAGTATAGCAAAACACAAGGAATGTAGTTAAAAACATTTTCCATTCAAATGTGGTTAAAGTCAAAAAATTAATACATTTTTATTTTATTCAAACCAAAAGAACTAATGAAAAGAATATATTTATTGTTTAAAACACTAAAAGTTGATTTTAATTTTACTATCAAAATGAAAAATGTATCTCTTTTCTTTTCAAACAAGAATGACGTCTATTTCAATAAGAAAAACTAAGTATCACCTACAAACTTTCTTCAAAACTCTAGCTCAACAATTTAACTCAAGGATACACAAGCAAGTATGAATTTAATTTCAGTTTTGAGTGAATATAATTTCCATTTGAATACAACTTTAAAGTTCTTTTTTCCAACCATTACAATATTACCACTATAACTAGATAACAATACAAATGTTTTTCAAGAACTTGGCTCATTATCTTTAGAATACAATAGTCTCTCATTTCAACAAAATAAAATAATAAATCATAAGATCTCCACTTTCATTTTACAACCAAGTAGCTAACATTAAAATTTTGATAAATAGAGTATCCAAGAGCTTCTCCTTTAAAATGCATTTTTAGAAGACCTCCACATTAAGTGGAATTAACATGGCAACAATTTTACAAAGGTAGATCTCTAATGCCCACTTTATTTTTCTACATGAAACCCAAGAAAAATATATGTTAACTAGAAAAATTATGAATTTTTTTTTGTTAAATCATACTCACAAAACTAGGTTAAAACTTTTAGTCATTCTTTTCTCATTTTTAAAATTTCATTTATTTAATAATATTAACTTCCCCCTTTAATTAAAATAATAAAAACTCCCCATACGAGTTAAGAATTAATTAGCCTAAAGTAATGCCTAGGCTTCACACTTTGGTATTTATTTTAGTACAATTTAATTCACCCTAAAATTAAACATATCAATTTAATTTCAAATGTTTAGGTCTAATTGATTAAATAATATAATTCTATTATACACACAAGGTGTCAAAGTTTACATTCAATATAACAAGGTCCTTAATTAAACACGAGGGTTGGAAAAACAATCCCATGGCCTACATAACTAAAATGGCCCCTAAAATAAGTCAATCCATGCATTTTAAATTTAAATTTCTCTCACCCACTTTCCACCTAATTTTTGTAGGGATGAATCTCATCCATTGGATGGATTCATTTGGGGCCACTTAGATCAAGGGATTCAACTAACCCTAAGTTTTATTATGAAATGCTTCTTTCTCTTTTGTTTGTCTTATTGTTTCATTATTTTGTTTTGTAGATTGGTGGAGGAGAAGGAGGAAGCTATGAGAGGCAATCTCAATATCTTTGGAGGATGAACATGCTTCATTTCTTTTCTTGTTTTAGTAACCCCTTCGCCTAGGGTTTCAATGTATTAATTTATTTTTTTCATCTCATTATTTTGGTATTTTTCAAAATGGGCATATCGGTTTTGCCCCATTTTAGAGGGAATGGATTAAAAATGGATGTGTATTTACTTGGATAATAGTTTGTGTGTGTGTGTATTTATATATACACATATATGTATGTATATGTGTGTGTGTGTGTTTTCGTAAAGGCAGTGAGGTTCGGTCTACATCTGACTCGTGGCCACACACATAAAAACAATCAAAGGCCGAAAGCATATATTCCGCGGCGGTGTTTAATATATTGTTTTATTGTTATTTGGGTTGGGGGAGGGACGACGACCCCACCCCCATCCCATTTCTTAATGAGGTGGGGGTGAGGTCAGCAACCCTCCTCCCACCCTTCCTTATAGTAATTATAGGTTGCGGCCCGAAATAAACTTTGACCCAAAAAAATTTAATACATTTTTTTGTTTTAATATATATATATATATATATATATATATATATATATATATACGTACATATTTAGTATATTAGTATTATTATTAATGTCACTATTAATAATAATATTTTGATATTATTACTACTATTAATAATATTAATTAACCTAAGTCTTTTATTTAAAATTTCCTTTAACTTTTGATAGTAAATATAGGATGTAAAAGAAAATTAATTCCATTTCCCTTATAAATTTATAGTAGATTTGCAATAAATTTATTTAACCCAAATGAGACTAAATCTAATGGTAGCCATACAATTTCTTCACTCTATTTGATAAAAAGGAAAGCAATCCATTTGTTAACAAAGTAACAAAACAAGTTTTTTTGAAACTTTTCCATAGCCACATATGAGTTCTAAGCTCTTCTTAATCAAAGAATAAACAAATAAAATCTACTAGCCATCAAATGTAAGCATATCAATAAGAATGAATATTTTATTTTTCCACAACAAGTTTACATCATTCTCCAAGCAATTTATACAAGATTTCTCATAGTTTTAAAATAAGAACTACACACCCATGTGAGATAATAATCAACTAAAATGTGAACAAGTTGTTTCCTTTTCAACTTCATTTGCATTTTATCAAACTTGTTTCACTAAAATGTTTTTCATTCCCACATGCATTACAATCTTAATAACCAATATTCAATACAACTTTTCTTTCAAAAACAATACAATAAATCTTCCACTTGAAGTGAGAATTTTACAAGAAAGGTAGCTACAATGAAGGATTTTTAGTCTTCTACAAGTTCTCCAAGTATCAAATCTCCAACAAGGATCCATATTTTATTCACCTAATCACAACAAAAATGGGGAGAGGCAATACTCTCCACCTAACCAAAACTTTAATGAGAAGAAAAACTAATTCTCCTTATTGGCCCCGAGCCCCACCATAAGGAAATAACGGATGGATCCAACATATGGAAACTCTAAAATTCTTCCACAACACAACAAAAAATTGTCACAAATATTTAAATAACATTCAACACAAGAAAAATAACACAATAACACAACATTACAAAATACGCAAGGATTGAAAGCAAGCCAATGGAGCAAGGATATATTGGGAGGTCACTTATGCCTCCAAATGGGATTAGGTTCCAACCTTAAAACGCTCCAATAAACAACTCAAAATCCCCTACACAACTCTTATGCCTCCCTCAAGAATCCTCTTATGCCTCCAACATTCTCTTATGCCTCCCTCATAAAACAAAACAAGTAAGAAATGAAAGCATTTTCTTGTCCAAGGTGGGGCACCCAACCGAAATCCCTCCAAAACATGAAATAAACTAGTATGCCTTCCTACATATAAGATCCCCATAGCCTCTTCCTACACCATACTTAGGAAATCTACCCAAGGACTGAAGAAGCATACCAGAATAATCAATAACATACACCTATACATAAGTGAAAGAAAAACAATTAAAAAAAGGGTATAGCTCCTACCTTTCCATGGTACAGCTTGATCTAAGAGTAACACACTAAGCTCCTTCAAGATAAAGATATCACCCATAACCTCCGAGAAAAATCCATAAGCACTCCAAAATTCTCCAACTCCAAAAATACAAAAGCACAAAAAAAAATGAAGTAAACCTCAAACAAACAAAAGAACTTGAATACATAGAAAAGGGAGAGAGAAGAGTGATGTGGCTACATGTAGGATGCAACATCACTCATCCCAAAATCCACCTCAATACTCAAACCTCAACCCCAATACACAATAAATTTGTGGTTGAGAGGAATGAAAAACCTCTTACAAAAAAAATCCCAACCCACACCTCCTAAGGATAAAATTTAAAACCCATGTAAGAAAAATTAAATAAATTCCACTTTTTGTCTTAGAAAACACTTAATGGGGTTTATTTTTACCCCACAATCCACAGGTAGGGTTGTGTTATCCCGTAAAATTGGCAAGGGAAATTTTAAAGATAACCCTACCAAAATCTTGTTTCGGTCCCTCGTCAGGGATTCCTTGCTTTCAGAACGTTGCAAAACCCCTTCTTAGGAAATCTGGTTTTCCGAACTTAGCCATTTTTGGTCTTTTTTGGTCAGGCGCACCTAATCTCTATGCAACATAAAGTGTTCATGCGCCCCCTTTAAATCCTTTGGCACACGGTTCGAAGTGTCAACACACCTATTGGTGCGCCTCACTATCTTGTGCCTTTCTTGCATGCGCCAAGGTGCATGCGCTAAGGTGCATGCGCCTTCATGTCAGCAATACTTTTGTTGTGCCGAGTTTGGTGTGCCAAGGGCGCATATATTCTTGTGTCAACAGCACTTTCGGTGTGCCACAGGTGCACATAACTTCGTGTTGGTAGGTGTTTTGATGCGCCAAAGGGCGCATGCTTTCCATTGTCAACAACACTTTTGGCACGCCACTTGAAAAAGTGGTTGGCGCATTTATTACCACCTCACCTATATATAGGTGCATCTGCACTATCATTTTCATCAGTCAGAATCACGTGATTTTCTCTTCCCTCTGTACCTGTCAGCGCACCTACCCTATCATTTTTGAATCACTTCGTGGACCCGGTTTCACACTTCTCCATTATATAATCCTGGTAAGAGGTCCCTATTGCTCTTGTGCTTTGTGTTTTGGTTTTTGGCTACTTGATGGTGTGGATTGGGTTAAATAAGGCTATGAAACCATGAACTTCCCCTCTGCTATTTCTTCTATTCTTCCACATGCATTTCCCCCTCTTTCCAAATCTGCTAGTAAAGGGGACTCTGTCTTGAAAAGATTGCTTGAAACTCTTTGATTAAGCTTCTTCATCACCCAAAGACATCCTGCAAAAGAAGTTTAAATGCATGTAACCCCTCAGGAGAAAGAATCAAGGCTTGAAAATAAGACACTGTCATTTCCTCTTTTGGCACATCTGCCACCCCTGCAACATGATATACAGTCACACCAATGGCGCATATACCATGCCTGTTACATAAAGAATAGCTGCGCCCTCAAGGTGCACTTCCCTTGCTTGTTGCAACCGCTTTTCCTGCACCCTCTTGGCACACCAAACTCATGTGTTGCATTATTAAAACTCATGCCATTGGTGCACCCTACATCCATGTAACACCAAATTTATATGCGCCAAGTACAAATGTTAAAAAGGCGCAGTGCATCCATTGTTACAACAACATTATGTTATGCATACCTTCCATGCGCCGTGCCAAGTTCCCCTATGGCGCATGAAAAAATGATGTTACACACATTAAACCTGCGCCCTTTGGCGCATCCTGTACCCGTGTAACATGAAAAATATCAGCGCCCTTTATAAAATGCATACATATGGCGCAGGCACACTTCTGCTTACAACAACAAAAAAATGTAGCCTACAATATCTATTCGCCATGTGCCCTTTGGCACTAATTTATCCCTTGCAGCAGCCCTTTTTTGTGTGCCATATTGTTTAACCTTGTAGCCTGCAGTATTCATGCGCCATGTGCCCTGAAGCCTTAAAATCACTAACTCTTCCTCCTGTCAACACTTGAATGGAAGATCAAACAAATTGGCTGATATGACTTTCTTGTGTTGGGTTTCACTTTTTCTTCTTACATATCAACGACCGAGTTCGAGTTACATATGTCTACATCAAGCAAGAGGCCTACCAAATCTAAGGGCAAGGCCAAGCTCACAGAAGAAGAAATGAAGTACAAATATCAGAGGGTCAGGATGCCCGAATCCCAAGCAGAGTGTGACCTAGACATTAGAGACTCAGAACTTGGTCACATTGATATGGAGGATTTCTAGGCCAGAACCCAGAGGGTCACAAGAAGTCTGTGGATGGAAAAATTGATGGGCAGTGGGTTGCATTTCGCTGGAGGGATCCCAGTTAGTGCTGTAAACAATGAGTTCATGATGGTAGTAGCCCGCTGCTACAACAAAGACACAAGATGTGTCCATAATGAGAAGGGCGAGGTCATAATCAACCTCACTGCCCGACACTTTGAAATAATGCTCGGCATTCCTCACCACCGGCACTTTGTGGCCATAAGCCAGGAAGATTGCATCAAGGCTTGGGACGACAACGAGGATCGGTGTATGCACTGTGATGAATGAAGTATACGAAGAAAAAAAAAGGTGGTGACCCAATGGCCACAGAGTCATTCATCGCAGTGACTTTTCGAGAGGAACTCAAATCTGACAATCATGTTCTGAGCGAGTATTTGGGCTTCCGATGCCCATTACTTTAACAAGTGGATGTTGCGATACTTAGAAACGATGAACAAAAATGTGCCCAATCAACGCTTTGAGTGGGCGGAGATCATAAGCAAGCACAATATCTCGAGTAGCTCTAACAACTTACCATAATGGGGAGGTTCTATATGAACTCCTATGTAGTCTATCTTTGTAGCTTGAAAAGAGACTATCCACTTCACAAAGATCAACGATGCCTTCTTATACGGCATCATCTACCTTTGAGGCCAGATATGACTCATGGTTGTACGACCAAGAGTATCGTCACAGCCATAGAAAAATGGGGGGCCTTGTTCACTCAATTCCCCGCCTTTACTTATCTAAGGGCAGCTAACTTCTTGGGGAACCAACCAAACTGCCGAGATATGCCGGCCCCAAGTTGATCATGTTGGAGCTGTCGAGACAGCTTATCACCTACCACAAGAAGTGTCTCAAGAGAAAGAAGGGTGGAACTCCTTTCCCCCTCACAGTGGGCAGGTATACTTGTCTCTCTCACCACAAGGCGAAGGACATGTTTGCAGAACTGGAGCTGCTAAATCTAAAACATAACTTCCTAGCAAGGCCCAATTTCGACCCAAGAAATTGTCTCCCCAGGGCTAAACTCGATCCGATCCACATCCCTCAGATCGAGGATATTTACATCGACTTATATCATGAGGTCGAGCTCAGGAGGAAGGATCATTCTGCTAGCTTTGGCCGAAATCATCCAGTATAGTGTGGCCATCATCCCAAAAGGCTATCAAACTACTGAGCAAGAAGTTGATCAAGTGTATCTTGACACGGGTGGGGACGATTGGCCTTTCGCGGTGATCGACAGAAACAAAGCTCCTCAAACAATAGAGGAAAGGGTCAAGGAAACTCTGCGAAGAACAGAGCATTGGTGCCGAATGAATGGTCTCATCTACCTTGGAGTTGATTTCATCACATCTCCATTGGGCAACGCACCTCCTCGGTCAAAACAACTGCCAAAGGGCAAGGTAAAATGTGAAGAGGGTGAATCCAGCTCCACCCAAGAGGAAGCTCCTGAAAGTCCTCCTTCCGCTTCACAAGAACAGGTTGTAATCCCGGAAAGCTTAGAAGAAGAAGCAACGGAAGATGTTCCGATAGGCACATCCACTCAAGATGTCACCACTACTATAACTATTGAGGTCCCTTCTATCCCTTATCCCTCTCCTCCTTCCCTCCTTGAGTGACCCAGAAACCATTCCTTTGGTCGTGTCCTCTCCCCATCTTCCACTATTCCCCCTTCTTCATCATTCATCTTCTCTTCTCTCGCGGAGCTACCCCACTATTTCTTCCCTCATCTCTGAGCTCCCTTCCATTTCTATGTCTTCCTCCCTTGCAGTATCTCTTCCTCCCGTGAGCACTTCCTCGACTTCCCTCTCTATGCCGCCTCCATTTGTCTCCACATATTTCCCTTCTACTACTCGCAGCCTGCCCCTTCTCTATTTCTAGTCCTTCTCCCATAAGTCCACTGGATCTCTCGGCCACTGAGTCAACGAAGAGGAAAGTTCCCATCGCATTGATGGACTTCTCCATAATCCCATCAAAATGGGTCAAGAAGAAAAATCCCATAACCCGCTTCTCTCATAGTGCATTAGGGCGAGAGTGATGGAGATTGCATACCCCAATCCTTTGAAAGATAAGAAAGATCTGTCTTGACAGTTACACAAGAATCAAGTCACAACGGGGACATCCTCGAAAGCTTTTTGCAAGGAGAGGCCCTATCTGCAGGTTGACGCCCTTTGTAAAAAGCTCCGGAAGCAAAGGAAGAGAAAAGGCTGCTAAAGGAGAAAAATAAATATCTTCTCCATGCCTTGCAAAAAATAGGCGATGCGCCTCCTATAACTATCGCCAAAACCCCGAGCCTCTAAGCCAAGATAATATTAATGAGTATGCTAAAATCGGCAAGCGGGGCATGGCAGTTTCCTCATAGAGGAACCAAATCCTCAAGGATAGCGAGGGAGTAATAGCTAAGTTCACCGGTTTGTACCAGAATATCCATAAGACGAACAAAGAACTCTAGGCGATAGCAGGACCCATCTCCGAAGAGCTGGATCATTTCAGGATGCAACACGAGACCTTTCAAAAATGCTCGACTATTCAGTCAAAGATCTGGTCAAGTTCGGCATCTTTGGACACCCCAGAGCCCTCAACAAAATCCTTTCTACTCTAGATTATCGGGTGGATCAGCTGGAGTTCGTCCTTGAGAAGATCGAAAAAGTAAAGGAGGAAGCCCTGGATGTAATGCATCAAATGGAATAGATTGTCCTAAGAATGTCTCCAGGCTTGCTCACTTCTTCTTTCACCTTAAGAAAGGTGGAGGAAACTATTCAGATCTTCAAGGAGATCGTTTCACAGGGGCTGGGGCCAGAGGTCACGTTCGACACCGAATCCATCAATAACCTGTTGGCTTGTCGTGACTTCATCAGGTACCTGATAGAGGTAGAGAATGATTATTCAAAACTCCCAGAAAAGCTCATAGACGAGCGGAAGACTTGCGAAGCTATCAGGGATCGACACAAGGATCCTTTCGAGGATCAACTTCAACCCATGATTAACAAGTTCATGGAGTACCGTGTCCAGTTCCACATCTCGTCCCCTGAGTAGCAAAAATAGGATAGCCCCTTTCAGCCGCGAGACGACGATGAATAGTTTCCTTCTTCTTCTGACTTTCTCCTTGTAAATTACCTAAAGTATGTTGACACAAATGATGACATCATCCATGTTGCACCATGGGATGATGTCATCCACTAAGGTTGTCAAAAGTCAACAAATGACTTTGTAATCTATTGTAAGATATTTTTGTAATTAGTGGTTGGTTTGCTTTTTCTTCTTTTCTTCTCTCCTTCTATATATACTTGAATACTTGTTGTATTAAAAAGGTAAATATCTTTTAGATGAAAAATAGAAGTGAGAAGAAAAGGCTTTGTAATTTTTGTATGAGAAGAAGATATTAATGCAAATATTAAGACTTTGTGCTAAATATGTGTGTTATGGGCATCCGATCTTTCTTATGTCGATCTATGCGTTTATTCTGTTGAATCTATCTCTACTTTTTGTCATTTATTCATCAAGGTATTGGGTTATTCATTTATGCAAGTAGGTTTGGCTCTATTTACTACCAATCCTAAAACATAAACCCTCGACCTTTACTGCTTTGGAATTCATTTCTTTTCTTCCTTCAAACCTGATCTTTCTTCATCCTCTCTTTAATTTTTTTCTTTTCACAGTTGGAAACACCCCTATTGGGATGAGATCCCAAACCCCCGAAGGTAGAAAATTGTGAGACTTGCACAGATTCCTGCTGGTAGAATAGCAATAAACCAATTTCACTTTGCTGACTCAAAGAGGGGCTATGCCATGCACACTGTTGGCTCGTCTATCCATAAATCTACCCAAGCAATAGATTTTCAAACCAACAATTTTTGGCGACTCCGCTGGGGATCGAACAGATCTATCAGACCTATTATGGTGGTATGATAAAAAATCAGTAAAAATCAGAAAAATCTCTACTGTTTGCAAATTTTAACTTTTGTCCAAAATATTTTTTTTGCAAAAGTAACCCAAATTGAAAATTTTCTTCTGAGATCCATAGATCTGGCCTAGTTGGAGATCTTTAGTTCACTGACTTTTTATAAAAATATTTATTTTTCCGTAGATCTAAGATTTTGACGTTTTACAAAATTTTAAAAATCTTTGAAAAGTCAACTCTAGATCTGAAAATCAGCTTAGTAAGTTTTACCATCATTTTATCCTTGTTAATCAAACAAGTAAACCGCAATCGGTTTTCAAAAAGAGGATAAAATTTAAATATTCAGAAAATTACGTGCTGCTGATTTTTGTCAGAAAAATCAGAAAATCAGCAAGTACAACCTAAAAGAGTTCTTAAATCTACTCCACAAAATCACGAGATCTAGAAGGTACACTTTGGTAGGTGAACCATTTACTCGTAGCGGGAGAGATTGTGGAGAATTCGATCCTACTTTTGATCTGCTTCAAAGGCACAACTTCGTGTAACACCGGCTCGCTTCTCGTCACTAAGTTTAGGTGACCGGTCATCCAGAGTGTCTCACCTCCTCGAAGGAAGCATCTCTCATCGGGAGCCTCCACATCCCTCCATAGTGCCTTGCTACTCAGTGAACTGTACTTCCAGCTCGTGTTCTTTTTCCACCCATCCGGATGGTGGTACCATGGGAAATGCTATGGGTCCGCTCGGCCTTGCCGCATCCTGTTCACACGCTCCCATATGGAAATTGAAAGAATTTTCCCAAATTTTACGGGAGCGGGAACAAAGCACGGATTCACACATATCTACATTCATCATGTCATGCAATATCCTGGATGTGACCCATGAAGATGTATCGAGTTCACCTTTTACTCGGAAACTCTACAAGGGCCCGCGTGAGAATGGTTTTAGCATTTACCGGCCGGATCTATTTCCAGTTGGGCCACCTTGCGGGATGCTTTTGAAGACAGGTATAAGCCTTCGGAAGATGCATTTGCATTGTTATCAAAAATCACTCACCTAAAGAAGGAGGCCAATGAGACCATGCGTGATTTTATCACCAGGTTCAATGCATTAATCAACCGTGTGCCTGTTGCCATGCTTCCAACACCGGAAAATCAGAAGTGTTTCTTCGTGAACACTATGAGCTCGAAAGTAAGTTTCTTACTCTTGCAAGAACAAGTAGCTACCTTGCCTCTTGCCCAGGCCACTGCCATCCGAATCGAAGATAGCTTGCTAATATCTGGCGAATTAAAAAGGGAATCATCCAAACTTAAATCTTTGGGCCCTTCTCCCACTACTTCGTATGATCCGGCATTTCAAAAGATGGCGAATGACTTACTTGCATTAAAGAAGTAGCTAGCCCAAGCCTCCCGCAGTTCCTCATATTGGGATATCCCACGGAGGAATTTCGTTTCCAACAATGTCCCACAAAGGTCGCGCTTTCCTGCAATTTCTCCGTGGTTGGTGCTTGAGGCTCCTCCGGTCAATGCTCTAGTCGAAATCAAAGAAGAGGAACAAAATTACAAGGAACCTCCATCTCAAGGTGAATATGATCAAGATGTCGGTGAACTGACTAGTGACACTACCATCGGGTATATGGAATTTGATGAGGAAGAATCTAATGAAGAAGAGGGTACACAGGATATATGCAAGCGACAAACATATGTTGTTTTTACACGCTCATGAGGAAAAGAAGCAAAGGTCGCTACCAATGTGTGGAAAGAGAAGGCCGTGTCAAACATGCCTCCAACCATTGCTAAAAGAGGTAATCCTCTTCCTACTCAACCCCCTGTTAAGTCTTTTACAAAGAAATCCTTTCCCCCCATCTCTCCTCCAAATCAACCTTCTTCTATTCCCATGAAGACCAGTAATCCTAATCTTCCATCGCGAAGTGAGGGACTCATTCCTTCACCAGCGCAACCCTTAGCATCGTTTGACATCATAGATCATGCTAAAAAGACTAAGATCCAAATGTCTGAAGACGAGTATCTTCAGTCAAACCTCGAACAACTTGTGAGGTTGACCAAGTATATTCAAAGTCAAGCTATCATATCTCCCCAGATCTCCCTAAAAGGAATCCTTTCCACTCCTCCTACATCCCACATAAATGTTGCTTCGACTTCTGCATCAGGCAAGATAGAACCTTTCTACCTATCCCTCCTAATCAATGGCCAAAACTAAGTAACTACATAATTGATTACGGAGCTTCGATAATGTCATGCTTTGGCCAAAGTCGCCCATGCCTTGGGCCTCACCCTTACCAAGCCTTTTGGCTGATGTTATTCCTTGAAACCAAGTAGGTCCCGTTGATTTGTCAAATCAAAGATGCGATTCGCATTTGCGGCATTCCCGAGAAAAGAGAGTAAAAATGACCGTCCTCATTGCTGATATTCCAGCACCTATGGAATTTTCTTTGGGAAGAAGTTTTTGCGGTGAAGTTGGTGGGGAGATTCATATGGACTGGTCTATGTCTAGAATCCTGTCCAAGGTGTAATGCAGACATTGGAGCCGAATCACAAAAGAAGTACTTGGTTACTAACTCGAGGACCCCAAAGCCCAAATTCTTTTCGAATCATCGGGAATGGAGAACTATTTCTTTTCTACCGAGTCTAACAAAATGGTTGTCTCGTCAAGAAGAAGATCTTAACAAGATATGGACTTTGCAGTTTGATGGCAGCTGCACAACTAGTGGATGTGGCACTGGAGTCGTGCTAATATCTCCCGAACGGGAGATTATTCCTCTCTCTTTCAAGTTGTATTTTTTCAACACAAATAATATTGCTGATTATGAATCTCTGCTACTTGGCATGCAAGCCGCAAAGGAAAGAGGGATCAAAAATCTGAAAGTACAAGGTGATGCAAAGCTAGTCGTGAATCAAGTTAAGAGGATATATCAAGTGAAGAATGAGAGGCTCAGGCATTACCGCAATGCGGTGTGGGAAAACATCGAGGAATTTGATGCTTTTTCAATAGAATCCATTCTAAGAGCTCAAAACGACATGGCCGATTCATTGGCTGTTTAAGCATCCCTCATGCTCCCTCACCCAGGTTTGAAAACATACAGATACACCATTGAGGTGGTTTTACGCCCAAGCGTCTTTGGACAATTCTCAACATTGGGAAGTATTCAACGATGACAATCAACTCATTGCCTTTCTATAAAAGGAAGAAAATTTTAAGGAACTTCATTTTAAAGGATCCACTTCTACGTGCCGTGAATCAGTCACCAGTCAAGATGATGAATCTGAAGGGAATGATGGCATATGTCAGCTCAAAGGAAATAAAATTCCAAAGGGCCTGCTTTCTTTGGAGTGGTTTTTCGATAGGCATGACCATTTTGTAAAAAAGAAAAGGCGAGATGATACTGGCTCTTCCCCAGAAACCGAACCAGTTAATTTAGGATCGGTAGAACATCTGCAGTTTGTGAACATCGGAAAATGTTGCACAACTGAAGAGAAGTGGAAGTTTGTCAAACTGCTGAAGAAATACATGGATGTATTGGCATGGTCCTACATCGATCTAAAGTCTTTTAAGCTAAAGGATGTCTAGCATGACATTCCATTGAAAGAGGACGTCAAACCATTTCGCGGAAGCGGAGGCACTGCAACCCTAAGATCTCGGTACTATCCGGGCTGAAATTCGAGAAAATGCTTTGGATGCGAGAATCATTTTCCTATCCATCATAGTAATTGAGTGGCAAACATTGTGCCGAGTGTGCAAGAAAAATGGTGAAATGCGTGTATGCGTAGATTTTCGAAACCTGAATCAAGCTTCCTTAAAGGACAACTACCCACTTCCTATAATGGATCAAGTTCTACAAGCGATGGCTTTCATCAAAATGCTATCCATGCTTCATGGTTTTTTAGGCTACAATCAGATTGAAGTTTCACCTAAAGACCAATTTAAAACAACATTCACTACTCCACCTCGGGGCACGTTTGCTTACATGGCGGGATGCCTTTTGGCTCGACTCAATGCTAGTGCCACGTTTCATGAGCCATGGACCTTCCATTCAAAGGTATGATGGGGAAGGTCATTGTGGTTTATCCGGATGACTTAACTGTGTTCTCTAAACAACGAAATGATCATTGTGATCATCTGGAGGAGAAAGCACAATAAAATGTCCCACTTTTTGGTATGTTTTGTACCTTTATAAACATGCATTTTCGAGTTTCTTTGTGTTTTAATATTTTCAAAATTAAAAAACCTATTTATTTTCTAAAGGTAATAGCCACAAAAATGTACACATTCATGAAAATCCACAAACTAACGAAATGTTGTTCTTAGAGTGTAGAATACATGTATATTTTTAATTTTTCTTTTTGGAAAAAAATACGGTCTTTTTATTAATTTTATTCATACCGTGTTTCTTATGTTATAAAAGAGGAATTATTGTCCCTAATGGTTTTTTAAAATGAAAAGTTATTTTTCACCATGAAATTTTATATATATGTTCAATATTTTAATTTTGAGGTCTATCAAATTTTGTATTTTTTAAATTATTTATTTAGTAAAAATATTTTCAAATAAATGGCGTATATATGTCTATGCCAATAACTTTTAAGATTTATATCGAAATTGATATTTTTTTCACAGGTAAGAAGAAGACTTCAACAAATAGTAATTTTAATTTTTTCAAATTTGTTTGATATATTTTCTTATTTTTCAAATTGGGTTGATTGTGTACAATTGATTGTCCTAAAATACCATATGTTAGCAAAAAAAAAATAGTAAAACAAATTTTTAAAAATGAAAATTATATTTTTAGAAAGATAATAAAATTTTTTATTTTGTGTTAAAATTTTGTAATTTTACTAATTCATTAACCCTAATTACGTGGCACCTAAGTGGAAAATTTTGGCATAAAATCATCCTCCAAATGGATTTGGTGCCAAAATGTGCCACATAGGTGCCACATAGGGGGTTCACATGATCCCCCCTTCACCTGAACCCCTCTAAACCCTAAATCCGCCACCCACAACTATATAAATATTTATATATAACTCTATGCCACCAAAATTATTTGAACCCAAATGGGTTCACGCGAAGCAGTGTTCGCGTGAAGCACCATTTGTGCTAACCACTTTTTTAGCCAACGTGGTAGTTCAAAAGAAGGGGGTTCACGCGAAATGGGTTTTCTCGTGAATACCCTAAATTTCTCATCCCGCCCAACCTCCTACTCACATTTTTGGGACACAAAGTGGGACATAGAATTGTGCGTTGACCCTAGAGCAAGTATTGGCCAGATGCCGAGAGCATGGGATTTCCCTGAACCCAAAAAAGTTTGTTTTTGGCATCACAGAAGGAAAGTTACTAGGAAATGTTGTTAGTAAAGAAGGAACAAAGATAGATACCAAAAGAGAGTTAAGGCTATTCGAGCCTTACTTTACCTACTGAAGCAAGCAAGACCAGCGTCCACTCTTTCTTCGGAAAGGTAAACTTTCGAGGTGCTTTGTTCTGAATTTTCTGAAAAGCCTCGTCATATATTAGACATGATGAAAGGCTCACCAACTTTCCGATGGAGTGAAGAAGGGAAGAGGTCATTCGAAGAAATAAAATCTTTTGTCGCTCACACACCAGTCCTGGTATGCCCTGATTTCTCCAAGGATTTTATCATGTATAGCTATGCATCTGAGCATCTTTGTATCTGCCATCTTGATGTAAAATAATTACGAGAATGTTGAATCCCCAATTGCGTTTATGAGCTCTCCCCTCAAGCCTCACGAATTTAAAATGTTTCAGTTGGAAAAAAATGCCTTTGCCGTTGTCAAAGCGGTGAAAAACTTCAGTATTACATTTTAAATTCTCATACGGTGGTCTTTGGTCACTGACATGGCGATCAAGTCAATTTTAACTCAACGAGTTAGGAAGCTTGTGAGGAAATTGGATTGCGAAGGTCCGAGTACAATCTAGATATAAAACCAACCAAGTTTGTAAGAGGCGAGGGCCTATGTCAACTTATGGCTGAAAACAAAGGGCGAAAGTTTCCAAAGAAAAAGATGATTGTACTAATGAAGCACAAAGTCAGTTGTACAAACCCTATTCACCGCCTGGTCTATTTGTCGCAACCAGCGATGAGTGGTATTCTGATATTTCTTTCTTCCTCACCTACGGTGAATGCCCAGCTCACCTAACTACAAAGGAGAAGTGTGCTATAAAGCTCAGAGCAGCCAAATATGTCATTTGGGATGACGGTTTATACAAACGCGGGATAGATGGCGTCTTCTTGCGATGTGTTGACAAGCCACATCAGGTGAAGTTACTTAAAATTTTTCATAATTTAGCCTGTGGAGGCCATTTCTCCTCTTCTGTGACAGCACACAAGATCATCCGGGCTAGGTACTATTGGCCAGACGCTTTTCCAAGATACAGCTACCTAAGTAGCAAAGTGTGAGCCTTACCAGCAGTTCATTGGCAAGCCCAAGTTAGTTGCTTTTCCCCTCAGACCGGTCACCATCGATGAACCATTCAAGCAGTGGGGAATTGATTTTATCGGTGCACTCAATCCCCAATCGAGTCTTTGGACATATTTATGTCCTTACAAAGATAGATTACTTCACCAAGTGGGTGGAATCCATACACCATCAAACACGGCACTTCCGAGGTTGTTTGCGGTTTCATCAAAGAAAATATCATTGTCGGGTTTGGCATTCCAAACAAGATTGTTGCTGATAACGCTTCCACTTCTCCTCGAGGAAGTTGTTGGTTTTTGCTATGAATAGCAAAATGGTTAGGAAGAATCCATGCAAACAAAAACTTAGTAACCATCATACGAAAGCTAGTGGATGAGAATCAACGAATGTGGCACAAGTCCTTATACGATGCTTTGTGGGTAGACCGCATCACTCCCAAGAGATCTCTCGGTATGTCACCTTTTCAAGTGTTATATGGCACCGATGCCGAGCTTCCCATTTCCGCTGAACTCCCTGCTCTGCACTTGGCATGGGAAATCGAAGATGAGACTTTTCAAAATTCCCTTGAAAAGAGGATCATGTATCTAGCAGAGCTCGAAGAGAAGAGAGTAAGGGTGGTCGACAAGATCACCAAACATCAGAATCAGGTCAAAAGATTGTTCGATAAAAAAGCTAAGCAAAGAAATTTCCAGGTGGGAGACCTTGTCCTTTTGTGGGACAAACGAAGAGAGCCAAAGGGCATGCACGAAAAATTTGATTCCCTGTGGAGAGGACCTTTCAAGATCAAGCAGCTCAACGGAGAGAATATTTTCTATCCCTCGTATCTGGATGGGCCGATCTCCGCTTCCTATAGCGGGCGAGCATCTAAAAATCTTCAGGAAGTAGAGCTTGCTCTCTTCTTTGTACAATTTGCTTTTGTCGTGTGTTTGCTTTTGTTGGTTGTGTGTTTCCCTTTCCGGTCCCCCTTGTTTTTGACTCTGTTACCCAATGGATAGGCACGTGAGATTTGGGATTCTCTACCCCTGACGTTCACTCGGAGGTAGTCCCCGAGAAGAAAAAAAGCTGTTATCCCGTAAAATTGGCAAGGGTAATTTTATAGATAACCCTACCAAAATTTTGTTTCGGTCCCTCGTCAGGGATTCCTTGCGTTCGGAATGTTGCAAAACCCCTTCCTAGGAAATCTAGTTTTCCGAACTTAGCCATTTTTGTCTTTTTTCATCGGCGCACCTAATCTCTATGCAACATAAAGTGTTCATGCACCCCCTTTAAATCCTTTGGCGCACGTTTCGAAGTGTCAACACACCTTTTGGTGCGCCTCACTATGTTGTGCCTTTCTTGCATGTGCCAATGCGCATGTGCCTTCTTGTCGGCAATAATAATTTTGTTGCGCCGAGGAGTTTTGGTGTGCGAGGCGCATATATTCTTGTGTCAACAACACTTTCGGTGTGCCACAGACGCACATAACTTCGTGTTGGAAGGTGTTTTGATGCACCAAAGGGCGCATGCTTTCCATTGTCAACAACACTTTTGGTGCACCAGTTGAAAAAGTGGTTGGCTCATTTATTACCACCTCGCCTATATATAGGTGCATCTACACTGTCATTTTCATCGGTCAGAATCACGTGATTTTCTCTTCCCTCTGTACCTATTAGCGCACCTGCCCTGTCGTTTTCGAATCACTTTGTGGACCCGGTTTCACACTTCTCCATTATATAATCTGGGTAAGAGGTCCCTATTGTTCTTATGCTTTGTTTTTTGGTTTTTGGCTGCTTGATGGTGTGGATTGGGTTAAATAAGGCTGTGAAACCATGAACTTCCCCCCCTGTTTTTTCTTCTGTTCTTCCACATGCATTTCCCCCTCTTTCCAGATATGCTGGTAAAGGGGACTCTGTCTTGAAAAGATTTCTTGAAACTCTTTGATTAAGCTTCTTCATCACCCAAAGACATCCTGCAAAAGAAGTTTAAATGCATGTAACCCCTCGGAGAAAGAGTCAAGGCTTGAAAATAAGACACTTTCATTTCCTCTTTTGGAGCATCTCCACCCCCTAACATGATATACGATCACGCCATGATGGCGCATATACCATGTCATTACATAAATAACAGATTGCACCCTCAAGGCGCACTTCCCTTTCTTGTTGCAACCACTTTTCCTGTGCCCTCTTGGCACACCAAACTCATGTGTTGCATTATTAAAACTCGCGCCATTGGCGCACCACATCCATGTAACACCAACTTTATATGCGCCAAGTACAAGCTATTAAAAAGGCGCGGGCGCATCCATTATTACAACAACATTATGTTATGCATACCTTCCATACGCCGCATCAAGTTCCCCTATGGCACATGAAAAAATGATGTTACACACATTAAACTTGCACCCTTTGGCGCATCCTGTGCACTGTAACCTCAAAAATATCAGCACCCTTTATAAAATTCATACATATGGCACAGGCACACTTCTACTTACAACAAAAAAATTCAGCCTATAATATCTATGTGCCATGTGCCCTTTGGCACTGATTTATCCCTTGCAGCAGCCCTTTTCTGTGTGCCATATTGTTTAACCCTGTAGCCTGTAGTATTCATGCGCGATGCGCCCTGAAGCCTTAAAATCACTAACTCTTCCTCCTGTCAACACTTGAATGGAAGATCAAACAGCTGATATGACTTTCTTCCATTGGGTTTCACTTCTTCTACTTGCATATCAGTGACTGAGTTTAGAGTTACATATGTCAACATCAAGCAAGAGACCTACCAAATCTAAGGGCAAAGCCAAGCTCACAGAAGAAGAAATGAAGTACAAATATTAGAGGGTCAGGATGCCCGAATCCCAAGTAGAGTGTGACCTAGACATCAGAGACTCAGAACTTGGTCACATTGATATGGAGGATTTCTGGGCCAGAACCCAAAGGGTCACAAGAAGTCCATGGATGGAAAAACTGATGGGCAGTGGGTTGCATTTCGCTAGAGGGATCCCAGTTAGTGCCGTAAACAATGAGTTCATGATGGTAGTAGCCCATTGCTACAACAAAGACACAAGATGTGTCCATAATGAGAAGGGCGAGGTCATAATCAACCTCACTTCCCGACACTTTGAAATAATGCTCGGCATTCCTCACCACCGGCACTTTGTGGCCGTAAGCCAAGAAGATTGCATCAAGGCTTGGGACAAAAATGAGGATCAGTGTATGCGGCTAATGAATGAAGTATACCTGAAGGACAGAAAGGTGGTGACCCGATGGCCACAGAGTCATTCATCGCAGTGACTTTTCGAGGAACTCGGTGATACAATCACATTCTGAGTAGTGTATTTGGGCTTCCCGATGCCCATTACTTTCACAAGTGGATGCTGCGATACTTAGAAGCGATGAACAAAAATGTGCCCGATCAACGCTTTGAGTGGACGGAGATCATAAGCAACACAATATCGAGCAGCTCCAACAACTTACCACAACGGGAGGTTCTATATGAACTTCTATGTAGTCTATCTGCTGACTTCAAAAAGAGACTATCCAACTTTAATGCGGTGCGGGGTTCGGCCCCAAGTTAAAATATATGAATACTATCAAAAGCTGAAGGCTGGAAAATAGCATCCCGCAGTTCACAAAGATCAACGATGCCTTCTTCTACGGCATCATCTGCCTTTGAGGCCAAATATGACTCACGGTCGTATGACCAAGAGTATCGTTGCAGCCACAGAGAAATGGGGGGCCTTGTTCACTCAATTCCCTACCTTTACTTATCTAAGGGCAGCTAACTTCTTGGGGGAACCAACCAAACTACCGAGATATGCCGGCCCCAAGTTGATCCTGTTGGAGCTGTCGAGACAGCTTATCACCTACCACAAGAAGTGTCTCAAGAGAAAGAAGGGAGGAACTTCTTTCCCCCTCACAGTGGGCAAGTATACTTGTCTCTCTCACCACAAGGTAAAGGACATGTTTGCAGAACTAGAGCTGCTAAATCTAAAACATAACTTCTTAGCAAGGCCCAATTTCGACCCAAGAAATTGTCTCCCCAGGGCTAAACTTGATCCGATCCACATCCCTTAGATTGAGGATATTTACATCGACTTATATCATGAGGTTGAGCTTAGGAGGAAGGATCATTCCTGCTTAGCCTTGGATGAAATCATCCAGTATGGTGTTGCCATCATCCAAAAAGGCTATCAAACTACTGAGCAAGAATTTGATCAAGTGTATCTTGACACGGGTGGGTACAATTGGCCTTTCGCGGTGATCGACAGAAACAAAGATCCTCAAACAATAGAGGAAATGGTCAAGGAAACTCTACGAAGAATAGAGCATTGGTGTTGATTGAATGGTCTCATCTACCTTGGAGTTGATTTCATGACATCTCCATTGGGCAACGCACCTCCTTGGTCAAAACAGCTGCCAAAGGGCAAGGGAAAGGGAAAAGAGGGTGAATACAGCTCCACCCAAGAGGAAGCTCTGAAAGTCCTCCTTCCACTTCACAGAACAGGTTGTAATCCCAAAATCCTAGAAGAAGAAGGCTGCAGAAGATGTTCCGATAGGCACACCCACTTAGGATGACACCACTACTATAACTATTGAGGTCCCTTGTCCCTTCTCCCTCTCCTCCTTCCCCTCCTCGAGTGACCCGGTAACCATTCCTTTGGCCATGTCCTCTCCCCCATCTTCCACTATTCCCCCTTCTTCATCATCCATCTTCTCTTCTCTCGTGGAGCTGTCCCCCACCATTTCTTCCCTCATCTCTCGAGCTCCCTTCCATTTCTATGTCTTCCTCCCCTGCGGTATCTCTTCCTTCCAGGAGCACTTCCTCGACTTCCCTCTTTATGCCGCCTCTAATTGTCTCCACGTATTTCCCTTCTACTACTGTTGTTGCACCCTTCTCTATTTCTGGTCCTTCTCCCATAAGTCCAGCCTGGATCTCTCGGCACCTAAGTCAACGAAAGAGGAAAGTTCCCATCGCATCGATGGACGTCTCCATAATCCCATCAAAAGGGGTCAAGAAGCAAAAGCCCATAACCCGCTTCTCTCGAGTGCATCGGGGAGAGAGTGATGGAGATTTCATACCCCAATCCTTTGAAGGATAATAAATATCTGTCTTGACAGTTACACAGGTGACACATGTCACAATGGGGACATCTTTAGAAAGCCTGCAAGGAGAGGCCCTATCTGCGGTTGACGCCCTTTGCAAAAATCTCTAAAAAGCAAAGGATGAGAAAAGGCTGCTAAAGCGAAAAATAAATATCTTCTCCATGCCTTAGAAAGCTGGGCGGTGTGCCTCCCATAAGCTTGTCGCCGAACCTCTTGAGCCTCCGAACCAAGATAATATTAATGAGTATGCTAAAATCAGCGAGCGGGGCATGGCGGTTTCACTGGAGGAACCAAATCCTCAAGGATAGCAAGGAGTAATCGCTAAGTTCACCGGTTTGTACGAAATATCAATCGGATGAATAGATAAATCCAAGCGATAAGCGGGACCCATCTCCGAAGAGCTAGATCATGCGAGGATGAAACACGAGACCTTTCAAAAATTCTCGATTGTTCGATCGAAGATCTAGTCAAGTTCGGCGTCTTTGGACATCCCGAGGCCCTCAAGAAAATCCTTTCTACTCTGGATTATCGGGTGGATCAGTGGAGTTCGTCTTGGAAAAGATCAACAAAGTAAAGGAGGAAGCCCTAGATGCAATGTATCAAATGGAACAGATTTTCCTAAGAATGTCTTCAGGGTTGCTCACTTCTTCTTTCTCCTTAAGAAAGGGCGAGAAACTATTCGAGATCTTGAGGAGATCGTTTCAAAGAAAGGGCTGGGCCGAGAGGTCATGTTCGAAATTGAATCCATCAATAACTTTGTTGGCTTGTCGTGACTTCATCAGTGCACTGATAGAGGTAGAGAATGACTATTCAAAACTCCCGAGAAAAGCTCATAGGCGAGCGGAAGACTTGTGAAGCTATCAGGGATCGACACAAGGATCCTTTCGAGGATCAACTTCAACCCATGATTAGCAAGTTCATGGAGTACCGTGCCCGATTCCACATCTCTTCGCTTTGAGCGAGAAAAAATAGGATAGCCCCTTTCACCATGGGGACGACGACGAATAGTTTCCTTCTTCCTAACTTTCTCCTTGTAAATTACCTAAAGTGTGTTGACAGAAATGATGACATCATCCATGTTGCACCATGGGATGATGTCATCCACTAAGGTTTTCAAAAGTCAACAAATGACTTTGTAATCTATTGTAAGATATTTTTGTAATGAGTGGTTGGTTTGCTTTTGTCTTCTTTTCTTCTCTCCCTCTATATATACTTGAATACTTGTATTAAAAAAGTTGGATATATTTTAGATGAAAAATAGAAGTGAGAAGAAAAGGCTTTGTACTTTTTGTAATGAGAAGAAGATATTAATGTAAATATTAAGACTTTGTGCTAAATATGTGTGTTATGGGCATCGATCTTTTTATGTCAGATATATGCATTTATTCTATTGAATCTATCTCTACTTTTTTTTGTCATTTATTCATCGATATTGCTTTATTCGTTTACGCAAGTAGGTTTGGCTCTGTTCACTACCAATCCCAAAACATAAACCCTCTAACCTTTACTCGCTTTTGAATTCATTTCTTTTCTCCCTTCGGACATGATCTTTCTTTGTCCTCTCTTTGATTCCTTTCTTTTCACAATTGAAACACCCCTACTGGGATGAGATCCCAAACCCCCGAAGGCAGAATATTGTGAGACTTGCACAGATTCCTATTGGTAGAATAACAATAAACCAGTTTCACTTTGCTGACTCAAAGAGGGGCTATGCCCCGCACACTGTTGGCTCGTCTATCCATAAATCTGCCCAAGCGATAGATTTTCAAACCAACGAGTTGGTATAAGAAATTAAGAGGTGTGGGAAAAGTTTAGCTTGTCTCACATTCCTCCAAAATTGGACCTTAAGGCCAAATCCAAATTTCTCAGGTGAGATAGAGTGTACAACACTCAAGTTACTTACACTCAACTTAAAAACACATAGACCAAAGCACCGAGCAATCTAATAAATTACTTCTTTTTGTCACATCAGTAATTATTTTAGTAGCATGATTAATTTACTAATCTAGACACATTAATAAATTAATGATAAAAGAAAATTACATCACAATTAAAATTACATACTCAAAAATTAAATAAAAGAAAGGAAAAAAACGACACACATACCCTTAGTCACAATTAGAAGTCATCCCCCCAGTTAGGATCCCCTAACAACACAAAACAAAAAAATTAAATTCTTGATTTACCATGGTGACCATTGTCGTATCCACCAAGTATTCTGTTGTAGTTGGTCTCCAATCCTCCTTTTATTGTTGTGATATAATTACCTGTAAAAATCACACAATACCTACTTTGGCCTCGTGGCGCATCAAAACATCCGAGATAAAATATATGCATATAAGTCAAAAACATCCATATATAAATTAAATTATCATCTAGACAAAGAATGTTACTATTTTAAAATTACAACAACATCTCAATTCTATATTTTTCAATACCAATAAGATCACAAGATTAGTTCATTGCTAAATCCTTCTCAATATGAAGAGAATGAAGAATGTAAGAAATATATAAATATGTCAATAACACATCATCATCAATATAAAATGTAAATGCAAGGATCCACACAAATCACACTATGAATCAAAATCTATCAATAGTAATAGTGTCTCTATCGTCTAACATCATGCTAAGCCAAAAGATACAATAATATCCATGGATACGATCAACAATACTCGAAATAAAAATATAATAAGCATCGAAGAGAAGTGGATAGTACGGGATCTCTCTTCATTTTTTCAAGTTGCAACTATGACAAAACATCCACTTGAGCTCCACCATTTTCTCGAAATCCAAAACACAACAACAAAATAGGGGAGTAGACAACACTCTCCACCAAACTAATAATCCAATGAGGGGAATAATGCTTCTTCCTCATTGGCCCCACGCCTACCAATAAACATAAGTGATATATGACAATCAAGGAAACTTTAAATAGATTCCACAACAACATTGAAACAACTTCCAAAAATGAGAACAATAACAAAATAACATCAACACATAATTTTTACAACCAAAGGCTCAAAACTCAAGCCATGAAAGAGAAACAAACATGGGGAATAAGTTTCTCATTTACATTTTGTAGTTTTGGTAGAAGAAGGAGCCATGGAAAGATTGTCCAAGCTTGTGGAGGGATACACATTTTTATTGTTCATTCCATTTTTAATCCTTTCCTAGGGTTTTTTTAAATATATTTGCTATTATATGCTTCATTTGCATTTGCCCTATTTGGGTATCGTCATTTTTTCACCCTTTAAAAAAAATTTAGATTAAAGGGTGTATATACACACCTTATATATATATATATATATATATATATATATATATATATATATATATATATATATATATATATATATATATATATATATATATATATATATATAATTTTATTTATATTACATATTTCAAGTTTTTTTCGTCCGCAAATAAAAAAAATACACAAGTCTTAAAATAAACAAGAAATGAATGAAGGGAGAGGATTTAGGTTTAATAGAATGTTGAGGGTGTGGGTGTCGTACCCACCCAACCCTTTTAATTTTTATAGGGGTTAGTGTGGGTGACACATTCATCCCTCCCCTTTCCCCATATCTGATAACCTAAATAGTTTTCGTGGCCAACGCACCCACTAAATTTTTTTTTCTTGTTTTTTTAATAAATGATTTCTCGTACAAATCGTTCAAACTTATTTAACTTCCCTCTTTTTTTATGTGTTTTGGTTTAGATAAATACATTTTTAACATTAAGCCATACTGACTTATAATATTTCAATAAACACATATATTTTGTAATATTAATGTTTATATACATACATACATACATACTTATATGTATGTATGTATAGATATATACATTATATAATCTAATTGTTTTATTTAAATTCAATAAATGAATAATGATAATATATGTAATATATATAAATTTTTCAAATAAATTTACATAATTAAATAGAACTATAATTATATATATATATAGAAATTATAACATTTTTATTTTATTCAACCAAAATAACTAATCAAGAGAATATATTTATTGTTTAAAACACCAAAATTTGATTTCCCTTTTTGTTATAAATTAGTATCGGGTTGACTATAATTTCCCACATTTCAATATGTCTACCTTTTCTATCAAAATAAAAATTTATCTCTTTACTTTGTAAACAAAAATGACATCTATTTTAATAAGTAAAACTAAGTATCCCTTACAAACATTATTGCAAATTCCAACTCAACCATTTCACTAAATGATACACAAGAAAGCATGAATTTTATTTAAGTTTTGAGAGAATATCTGTTTATTTGAATATAAATTTCATGTTCTTATTTCCAACCATTACAATATTACCATTATAACTAGATAACATTCTGACCTTTTGTCAAGAACTTGGTTCATTTTCTTTATAATATAATAGTCTCTCTTTTCAAAAAATAAAAGAACAAATCACAAGATCTGCAATTTAATCTTACAACCAAGTGGCTAACATTACAAATTTGATAAACATAATATTGAAGAGCTTCTCTTTTAAAATGCAAGTTTACAATCCTTCCACATTAAGTGGAAACAACATGACAACAATTTTACAAAGGTATGATCTCTCTTCATTTTCTTGAAGTTCATAACTATGACAAAAAAATCCACTTGAGCTCCACCATCTTCTCCAAATCCAAAACACAACAAGAAAATAAGGGAGTAGACAACACTCCCCACCCAACCAATAATCCAATGAGGAGAATAATGCTTCTTCCTCATTGGCCCCAAGCTCCCTACTAATGAAACAATAACGGGTATATGACAACCAAGGAAACTTTACATGGATTCCACAACAACATTCAAACAACTTCCAAAAATGAGAACAATAACAAAATCACATCAACACATAAGTTTCCCAACACAAAGGCTCAAAAATCAAGCCATAAAGAGAAACGAACATGGGGAAATAATTTTACCTCCCAGGGTTTGGTTGACCACCTTAAATCCTCTAAGAACTTAATAATATGAAAACAAAACTCTAATGCCTCTTTCAGTGGCATGCCTCCTCAATAAAATAAACAACATAAGAACAAATTTTACTTGTCAACAAGGTGGGAAAACCAACCCAACTCCCTCCTAAAATACCCAATAATACTCTTATTCTTCCCACAAAAATATCTTGATTTCCATTTTCTCTACACAACCTAAAGGCCATTTGATTTACCAAAATCACAAATATGCAACAATCATCCTTCAACAAACATATGCACAAAAAAAGTAAAATAAAAAATGGGTGAATGCCCTACTTTTTGATTTCAAGATTATCCATTCAACAAGTGTTGACCAAAATAAGCTCACACATATTTTGGGTCAACTGACACCATTTTCCCCTTCTGTGCTTCAAACAATTTTTTTTCATATTTTAAGAAATTAAGGTCCCTAAAAGAATTTCTATAAGATAGGAATTTTTTTCTTCCCCTTTCCAAATATCTAAAGAAGGCCTTCTAGCTCTTCGTATTTTTAACGTTACGGGCCAACAAGCCTTGGAAAGATTTTTTGCCAAAAGCAGTGGCGGGCCTTGGAAGGATTTTTACCAATGGAAATTGCAGAACAGTGGGCCCAATAAGGTTTACATTTTTCAAAGTGGAAAAAAGTGGGTCGACAGGCCTGAGGATGAATGTTTGCCAAAAGCGGAGTCAGTAGGGCCAAGGAGGATTTTTTTTCCCAAGTTTAAAAGTGGGCTGGTGGGTGCATGGGGGACTTTGAAAAGTTTTACCTTTTGCAAAATGGTACAATTTTCAAGTGCGGGCCTGCTAGCCCGCGGGGTCTCATCGGCCATTGAAAAGTCACAAATCCATGGAGGGTGCCATGCGTCAACTTGGTATAACTCCAAGGATAGAATCCAAAATGGAGACCCCAAACAAGTGCCAAGCTTCCATGTGTCCCAAGTCTAAAAAAGGGACAGAGTCAGCCATTGAAAAGTTTAAGCGAGGCGGGCCGAGTTGAAGGAACAATGTGTTAGCTCGGTGCGACTTTAAAGGTAAAACTTGGCATGAGTTTTAAAATGAGTGTGAGGCTTCCACATGTCCCAAGTGCAAAAGCAAGACAGAGGCTGACCATTTAAAAGGACTAAGTAAAAGAGTGTCATGGAGGCCTCCACGTGTCTCATCAACGCAACACCAAGGATGGGTCCAAAGTGCAAAGACTCAAATGAGCGCCAACTCTCCACATGTCTAGGGTCTAAGACATCAAAAAGGGAGATAGAGCGGGCCCAAAATGACTAAGTATAGAGAGCCAATGGACAATGCCACGTGTCTCATTAGTATAAATTCAAAGGCACACCCAAAATGGAGACTCAGATGAGCATGGGCCTTCCACGTGTCCCAGGCCGAAATGGGAGAAGGCTCGAATCAGCTAAGTACAAAAGGCTAGGGGAAGGACCCACTGTCGGACCAATGAAATTTTAAAAGTAAAATTTGGATCGGGTTCCCAAATGCACGGTGAGCCTCCATGTTTCTAGGATCAAATAATTGGCCCCGTCAAAAAGGGACTTAGCCGAATATAAAGAAAGGAACCAACTAACGGAATGGGCCATGTGTATCTTCGATGCCATTTCAAGAGGTGATTCCATAGGTGTTCCCAAATGAGATCCAACTCACTACGTATCCCGAGTCTCAAAAGGTAAGGTCGGCCGTTGAAAAGTCCAAAAATCTACGGAGACCTCCATGTGTCTCATTGCATAAATTCAAAAGAAAAATCTCGGGTAGTTTCCAAACAAGCACCAAGATGCCACATGTCTCGGGTTAGGCACAATGTCTCTTCCAATAAGAGAGACTCGGGAAGAAGACAAAGGAAATAGAGGAGGCCACGGAAGCCACCATGTGTCGGTCTGGTGTGATTTCAAGAGTGAAACAAAGGAGCTGAATATTCAAGATGCATCAGTGCCACTTGGACCTAGTGCGGAAAGAATCATTTAAATATTTCTCACCCGTGACCTTGATCTTCAGAAATCCATATCTTTCGATTGGAAACCTAGATTTTGACGGGAGAGGAATTTTTGGAAAGATCTCAATGTTGGCTTCTCACCTACCTCGATTAATGTTTTGGCTCGCTAATTTCAGGGGTTGTCAAGTCTCTAACCTACCACGATGATGAAGAATGGGGATATTTCTTGTTCATTAAGGGACATGGATGGAGGCATGGGTCTTGTAATAAAGCTCTTCATTAAGTAAGGTTTAATTCAATGCATTTCGGGGGGTGGTTAGAGAAGAGTCCAATTTCTCCTCTCTCTTTCTCTCTCATTCTTCTATATATTGTAAAGGAGGGGCGTATTCAAAGGGTTCATCCTTTCTCTCCTTCGCCACTCTCTCTTTCTTCCTTAGGGTAGAATGCGGAGTCTAAGCCTCCTCTAATACCTCTATAATGGCATTTTCTTGCCTCTTTCCCACTTTGATGATCTAGCGTGTGACTATTGGACCAATAGAATATGTTTCGCGATACATCAATCCATGCTCTGTTTATTTTGTTGTCTCTTCTCACCTCTCGTCATTACACAGTATACTGTGCATACTCTAATGTTCATTACAAGTCCTTGGAGCTATACTTAATGGGTCTTGAAGTGGTTTTCCATGTGACATTCATCTTTGGTTTGTGGTGCATCTTTTCCACCCCCTCCTTTGCTCACCTCTCTCCACTTCAGGAAGTCGGGTCTGTGATCAACCACTTCCTTTTCTGGTGTATCACCACTTAGTGTAGGCTCCCTTTCACCCTTTCTCTCTCCCCCTATCTCCTTGGAATGGTTAGACTAGGATAGATTAGGTTCTTCATGCACTCGATTAGCTTGCGGCGGGTAGACTAGGAAGTAGGAACCAACCTTCTTTGGAGGTCGATCTTATGTTTTGTAGGTCCCATAGCTTGAGGGATGGTCCAATGTTGTGTAATCACACTAAATGTCCCATTTCAAAAACAAGCCATTTGGGGTGTTGTGATTCTGCACTAACAGCTTTGGAAAGCCTAGTGGGACATGTCACAAGAAGCACCTTACCACTTCATGTTAGCATGTTGGTGTGTTCCTATTAGGATTTAGCCTTTTGAGGCACATGCAAAGCACATCTAGTGACTCCATCTGGTCAATGACCCATTCTCTGAGTTGTAGACCTTTTCCATCCATTTCCACCCATCTTCATTCATATTTCTTTCCACATCTTTCATTTTCTTCCATCCCATGAAGTTATGCAATCATGACTTCATTTCCTTCTTGGAACTCACACTTGTATAAACTGTATTTCCCAACTCCTCCAGATCAACATTATGATCATATCAAGATCCATTATGCCTACCCATATGAGCATGGTCCAAATTTGTTTGGCCATGGAGCTTATCGAGAACAAGGGGACAAATACAATGGTGACCGCTACATGGAAAATTTTGTTCTGCTGGAGAAGATTCAAGAAATGGAGGGATACATGGTGCAATCAAGGGCCACATCCTAGGTGAAGGTGTTCATAATTTTCTATAGGGAACCTTTTCCATGGGCCAGCCCTATGCCAAGCCATTATATCCCTAAGGAGAAGATTGAATTCATGGTTGAAATGCCCCAACTTGTGCAATGGACTGAGGATGTTGAGGCTTAATATTTAGACACAAGAAAAACTTGTCAATGGGTAATTCCACCACCTCATAGCTTTTCTTTTCATTTTCCTCCATCAATATCATCATAGTAGTGTCATGAATCTAGCTTCCCATCTTACGCCCCAAGTGTTGATTTCCATTCTACATCTCCTAGTCTTCCATCTCATTTAAATTCTTCTGCCCTTTTCCCTTCCAAGCAGCCATTCCCTCTAAACAAACAAGAAATACCACTTCCCTCTCCACCACAAACAATATCAAAAATGGTTGAACCCCAACCTGCCACTCCTCTTGATTTCCCAAGACCATGTTGGGAAGAGACTCAACAATCCAGTCAAGGAGAACAACAAGAAGGGGAACCTAACGAGAGAAGAAACAACATACAATCTAAAGATTTTGGCTATCGAGGATTAGAATTACAAAGATCCCTTGATGGTTAAGCCAATAGAGGAGGTCATATTTGAAGAGCTAGTGGTGGCTAAGACCGAGTTTGGAGTAGAAAAAGAAAAGAACAAGAGGAAGAAGATCAGCAATCTATTTTCTTTGAATGTAGTGTCCATAATTGTACTTTTTCTAAAGAGGATGCTAATCTAATCCAAGCTGCATAACAAATTTAGGAGGAGGAATAACCAGATCCAAGTCCCATTGAAGAGGAGTAGGTGGAGGAGATCAAATCGAGAGAAGAGGAATATTAATGAAGAAAGCATTATTGAAGATTTTTTTCTTTCATTTGAAGGGCATGAGTTGATTGATGAACCCATGATGGAGGAGGACCATAAAGTTTCGAGGCCCCAAGTGTGGAGTAGACCATAGAACAACCTTGATTCTCCCTCCCACTTCATCCCGTTTAAGCTCTATTGTTGAAGAAGAGTTTGATCTTTCAAACTTCATGTTTGAGGATGAAGGGAAGCATGGTGAGCTAGTAACAGATCAAGAGGACACCATGGAGGAGGTAGAGAACATGCAAAAAAACAACAAGGAGGCAGACATCCTGTTAGGATTTGAAGATTTCTTTAATAGATAGGAGCCTGAGGAGATCACATCATTTTATCCTCCATTATCCACCTTCCAAGTAGATGAGCATCCTACCATGAAGGAGAGCATTCAAGTACAACAACCTGCACTTCATAACAACTCTCTAGAACCAAGGTTTTAAGATATGAATCTTCCATGTTCTTCTCAGGAGGAGGAAAGAAAAGAGCAAGATCATTTCATCATCTCTCACACATCTTCCACCTAGGAAGGTCAATGCGGGACAACTCCATTCTTTGAGTTAAAATTTAGAGCAAAGGGCACATCCATCGATCAAACCATGCCCAATCTAGTACTTGGCTTCATTAGAGGCAAGGGGGAAGCCAAAACTAGTCATGCCTACTTCAGCACATGAGGATGACTATCAGTGCGAGGATCGGTTGCAATACCTATTCAACCCAAATGAAGAGCGACTAAAAGAGGCATTTTCTTATATCCAGTTGACTCCTTGATGATTTGGGTGGAGGACTGGCCTATAGTTAGTCTTTCACTCATCCAAGCAGCCATATTAAATTTCAAATCATTTGCATGGCTACCCCTTTTGAGGAAGGGAAGCTACTTCCCCTACAAGTTGCAAGATTTATTTGAGTCCCCCTTCTCTCTTGTTAGTGTAGGAGTAGGTTTAGCTTTTCTTTTACAAGAAGAAGTGATTGTGCAAACTTTGCATGTTCCACTTGGAGCATGTATGATTTTCACTTTTGTATATAGTGTTGTGGTGTTTTTGTACTCATGCACACTTTGAACTGGAGATAACATCTGGTGAGGTCATCTCTAGTTACAACGGGTTTCAAGTGGTTTAGGGAAAAGATATTCAAAGATCAAATCAGATTTATGTTTACCAGAAGTCTGCATGACTAATGGATGCTTCAAGGCCATTGATCATTTCACCTAGTAGGTAGGTGATCTCCATGAATCACCAAATTGTTGACCAAAATAAGCTCACACTTATTTTGGGTCAACTGTCACCATTTTCCCATTCTATGATTCAATCTTAATTTTTGCATATTTTAAGCATTTAAGGACCTAAAATAATTTCCATCGGATAGGAAATTTCTTCCCCTTTCTAAAGATCTAAAGAATTCCTTCTCCGAATCTTCCTATTTTTGAAGTTACTGTATTGGTAAGCCTTGGAAGGAGTTTTTTTCCAAAAGCGTCTGGCGGGCCTTGTAAGGATTTTGCCAATGGAAATTGCATACCAGTGGGATGGAAAGAGATATTTTGACATTTTTACATTTTTTCAAAAGGCACAATTATAATTGCGGGGTCAACGGGCACGAGAAGGTTTATTTTTGAACTTTGGAAAAGCGAGGCGTAGGCTTGAGCATGAATTTTCCAAAAAGCGGTCTCAAGGGGCCGAGCGGGAATTTTTTTCCTATGTCTAAAAGTGAGCCAACGGAGTGCATGGGGACTTTGATTTTTTTTTACCTTTCACAAAATGGTACGATTTTCAAGTACGGGCCCGCGAGCTCGGGGGTCTCATCACCGTTTAAAAATTAACGAGACCCATGAAGGGTGCCACACATCAACTTGTCACAAATCCAAAGATAGAATATAAAGCGAGAGAACCCAAACAAACACCAAACTTCCACAGGTCTTAGGTAAAAATAAGGGATAGAGTCGGCCATTGAAAAGTCTAAGCACAGGGCGGGCTAGCGGAAGGAGCCACGTGTTAACTCGACGTAACTTCAAAGGTAAATTTTAGAGTGGGTTTCCAATTAAATGTGAGCCTTCCACATGTCCTAGTTCTAAAAGGGAGAGAGAGTCATCCATCTAAAATGACTAAGTAAATGAGTGTCAGTGGAAGCCTCCACATGTTTCACCGACGCAACACCAAGGTTGGGTCTAAAGTGTAGAGACTCAAATGAGTGTTAACTCTCCACGTGTTTAGGGTCCAACGAGAGATGAAAAATGGAGATAGATCGTGCCCAAAATGAGTCATTTCCACGTGTCTCATCAACACAAATTCAAAGGTGCGACTGAAAATGGAGGCTTAGATGAGCGTTGGGCTTCCACGTGTCCCGGGCACGAGAAGGAGAAGGATCAAATCAGCAAAATAAAAAGGCACAGGGAAGGAACCACATGCTATCCCAGCATATAATTTTAAAAGTAAAATTTAGAGTGGGTTCCCAAATGCGCGTTGAGCCTCCACGTGTCCAGGGTCAGATATATGGCCCCGCTAAGCAAAAGGGACTTAGCCAAAATACAAAGAAAGGAACAAGCTAGTAGAAGGAGCCATGTGTCTCTTCGGCACACTTTCAAGAGGTGAATCTAGAGGTGTTACCCAAATGAGTGCAAACTTGCCACGTGTCCCAGAGTCTGAAAGGGTAAGGTCGGCCATTGAAAATTCCAAAATCCTGCGGAGGCCTCCATGTGTCTCATTCACATAACTTCAAAAGAAACATATGGGGCGCTTTCCAACAAATTTCAAGCTGCCACATGTTTCGGGTTAGGCACAATGTCTCCTTCAAAGAGAGAGACTTAGGAATAATACAAAGGAAATAGAGGATCCTGCAAAATCTGCCACACTTTAGTATGGTGTGATTTCAAGAGTGAAAGGAAGGAGTTGAATCTTCAAGATGTGTAAGGCTGCCACATGGACCTGATGTGAATAGACTCTTTTAAATATTACATTCCCATGAACCTTATCTTCCGACAACCATATCGTTCAATTGGAAACTTAGATTTTTCCAGAGAGGAATTTTGAAAAGATCTCGGCTTCGACTTCTCACCCGCCTCAATTAATGTTTCACTGCTAATTTTGGGGTTGTCAAGTCTCTCACCTACCACCATGATGAAGAATGGGGCTCTTTATTCTTGATGAGGAAAACAACAAAGGTATGGGTCTTGCAGGTAAAGCTCGTCATTGCGGTAGGTGGAATTCAATGCATTGCAGGGGTGGTTGGAGGAGATTCCAATTTTCCCTTTCTCTTTCTTTCTCATTCTTTTATATATTGTAAAGGAGGGTCATATTAAAATATTTCATCCTTTCTCTCCTTCCCCCTCTCTCTTTCTTCGTTAGGGTAGAATGCGAGTCTAAGAGTCCTCTCATGGCTTTGTAATGGATTTTTTCCCCACTGAACACTGATGATGTATCATGTGAATTTTGGAGCAATAGAATATCTTTTGTGATGTATTTCTCCATCCTCTACTTATTTTGTCGTCTCTTCTCACCTCTCATCATTTCAAGGTATATTGTGCATACTATGATGTTCATTGCAAGTCATGGGAGTTGTACTTAATGGGTCTTGATGTGGTGTTTCGTGAGACATTCATCTTTGATCCGTGATGCATCTTGTCTACCCCCTCGTCTACTCACCTCTCTCCACTTCGAGCGATCGGGTATGTGATCAGCCACTTCCTTTTGTTATGTATTACCACTTAGTGTAGGCTCTCTTTCACCCTCTCTCTCTCCCCTATCTCCTTGGAATGGTTAGATGAGGATAAATTAGGTTCACCTACGGTAGAGTATCTTATAACAGTATATTAGGAAGCAGGAACCATTCTTTTCTAGAGGTCCATCTCAATTTTTTCAAGTCCCATAGCTTGAAGGATGATCCAATGTTGTGCAATCACATTGAATGATCCATTTTAGAATCATGCCATTCGAGGGTGTTGTGATTCTATACTTATAACAACCACAAGCTCCAAGCCTTTCCAAGTAAAAGCAATCAGAATCAAACCCCAAACTCTAAACAAACATTCCAAAAGCAAGCTCCTCAAAAACTTACCAAAGTGTTCAAATAAAACAAGTAACCCCAAAATCATCAAACAAACTTGAATAAATAGAAAAGAGAGGAGAGAGAGGTGATGTGGCTCCATGTAGGATGCCACATAATTTATCCTCCACTCCACATCACATGGTCAAACCCAATCCCAAAAGCACAATAAATTGGTGGTTGATATAATGACAACCCTCTTAGATACTCAAACTCAAACCCACACCTTTAAAGGATAAAATTAAAAAATATGTAAAAAGGTGAATAAATATCACTTTTTTGTATTACAATCACATAATGGGGTCTATTTTTGACCCCTTAACCTAAGGGTAGTTGGTAGGTGAAATTAAGAGGTGTGGGACAATATTAATTTGTCTCACAAGCCTCTAAAGATGGTGATTAAGCCCAACTCCGAATTCGACATACGCAGGTAGAGTACACAACACTCACAATTTATGAAATCCTTTCAAATCCAAAACAAATAAAAAAACACCTACCTAAAATAAATACATTGTTTACTCACATTCCACATTACAATAATTAATCAAGATTAATCAACTTAAATAGAGTATACTAACAAAAACATTAAAGTGGAACATAATACAATAAAAATCACATACTTGAAAAAATATAATTAAAATGAAGAGGGGAACAACACATTTCCCTTGGTCACATTCAAGGCCATTCTCCCAAAAGGTAACCTCATAACCATATAATAACAACAAATAACATACAATTACACAAGTTTCCAAGGTGACTTGTTTCCAAAATCCCAGATCCCTTCACTATTGGTCTCCTATACCCTTTTGTTTGTTGTGTTACAATTTTCTGCAAGAATTTTTAAAATACATTTTTGGCCTCATGGCCATATTAACGACATCGAGATAATACAACACACAAAGATACATATCAATTTATACCATCAAATATCATAGCTAAACCATCGCCAAAATCAAGTAATTCACCAATTGTTCACAATTTCAAATATTTTGATTTTGTTAATTCATCAATTAGCAATAAGATCACAACCACCTAGATCATCTAGCAAAGTCTATATACCAAATCCAATGTTGCGGTGCAAGTAGTATCTATAGATCTTCAAATACCGATATGTCAATTCATGCATATAATCCATCATATAATTCACGTCATTTCAAAAGTCTAACACATCTATATTGTCTTTCAAATAAGCTAAACAAATATAGTAATGTTCATCTATCAATGTCTAAAGATCAAATATGATAACAATGTTTATGGCTCTAATCCAAAGTAATAAAAAAATAGTAATATCAATTTCGAAGAGGAGTGAGCACTACATATATAGTTATGTATTGATATCCTCTTGTATATTTGAGCTATCATTTTATCATTCATCAATTTTAGTAAGTTATAATATATTAATTAGATTATGTAGGGAATATTTTAGGTTAAATTTTGATTGTTTCATGAATAAATGTAATTAATTTAAGAACATTATATTAAATCAGGATCAATTGATACATTAAGTTTTATTTAGGGAAATTCAAAAGACATGTGAAACATTTAATTTTATTGTGTAATTGAATGTCAATATTTAAGTAAATGTTTTTAGATTATTATTTTTTTAGGTGCGGTCACATAAATCTTGAAATATTTTAAGAAATTCATGCTTATATGGCCACCATTTCTCACTATTTCTTGATTGAAAATCATTTTTACGCTGAAGGCATGTCTATTTCCTACTTAGGTCTTTTACGACGACGCTCACCAGCTTCGACCTGCCTGTCTAGTGGTCGCCAGTTGGAGTGATTCTATTCAATGGAGTGCTGCTTAAGAATTCTTCTAACATGCACCGCCTGAAAGTTTTGTTCTATACTTTTATATTCAGATTGCTTAACTGAATCAGATTTGTTGAAATTTGTATGGCACTTGCTTGATAATTTCTACGTAGACAACCGTTAATTCGCAAAGCCAAAACAACTATTTTACCTGCTTGGCAGCTAATTCTGACTGATGGATTTTACGAATGTGGTACCACATAGAGTGTAGAATAGATAGAGAAATTGCTGAGCAATATGAAGATTTCTATTGCTACTGTATCCTACATGCCAAGCTTGAATAAACATTTTAATTGATATATTGGTAACCCATTCAATAGAATACTTGTGGCATGTTTCATACTCTCTTGATTTTAGCTATTCCATTGGCACCGAAAACATTTTCCACCCATAACAGAAACATTTTCTCCAATGCAATATTTTTCCTCAATATTCTTGATCTGGTGCCATGCCATTGTGTGTTCTTTCTCCTTAAATTTCAACCTGTGTCATCTTAGTTTAATTCTTCCCAATATCTTTGTTACTTTTGGTTATGTGACCTGAAGAATACGAGTTTTGATTTTATAAATATATCTTACAGAACACCTGATAATATTTAGTAACTTTAGCAGGTCAATGGTACTCGCACGGTATCTCCAGGTGGGAGACAATTGTCAAGATATGTAATTCGTCATTTATAGTGTTCTCATTCCCTTTTCCTTTTTCGTGATTAGGCCACAATTATAAGTTTAAACTTAAACTATTTTACAACATCTCGCTACATTTTTATTAGGGATGTTGCTTATAATTTCTTCCGTTGCTTGGGTTGTATTTGCTTATTTGTTACATTTTATTATAGTTTTAAGCATAGTCAAAATTCCTATTTGTTATATTGTATAGTTTTAATCTTGTTTTGTAATTAAATTTATCTTTATACAAATGTAATATCTATTCAAATATATGACTATGTGATCAATAAACTATAACAAATATTAATCAAGTCTATTATTTCTATGATAAAGTGTCAAGGTTTTATGTCTCCTCTGTCTTTTCATATTAGTTTTTATAAAGAAAATGAGTGTGATTGGACTCCCCTCTTTTAGGACCTCAAATAGAAAAGGTTGAACTTAGAAAATAAGGAGCCCTAATATGTTACAAAATAGTGATAAACACATTATGAACATAGAGAGAAAATCTATAGACATAAAAACTTATAATGTTAGAGGAATGTGTCAACCAAACCATGCATAGTTTACATCTATCTATGGAAGAAAAATCCATCAATATAAATTTCCTCGTAGATTTGCAACTTCATCCACTCCTCAAAGTTACTCCTATATATTCTAAGCATGCCTCATTTTCCCTTTATCTACATTTACAGAATTTACTTGTTTTTCACATTCAATAGCAACAAAATTTAGGATGTACATTATCTTCCCATGCCATTTATGGCTTTGATATAATGATTGGAGTTCAAATCATTCATGTTGTTTAATATATTATTAGTTCTCATTAGAAATGTATAATCTTTATGTTTGTTCTATAAGTGTAATGATATAGATTCTTTACCCAAATCACAAGATTCCCCATTACCAATGTTTAAATGGTTAATATACTTGTTATTTGCTTGTAGTGAGTATCTACTACATGAAATGGAACACCACATACCCAACACATATACTAGTTCCACCAATAAAACATTACAATAAAAAGACTTTTAACCACATTCTTTCTACATTGTTATTTTGGTTATAAGGAATTCTCAATACTAAAAATGTTTCTTTGAAATTATAGATCTGTAATGCCCCGTTCTATGTTACACCTATTCATCCTGGCGATCGAGTCTTAAGCATGGAGTGTCGTTGTGCCTTCGTCGACCTCGATTGCTGACCATTATGACTATAATTGATAATTACTTTACAAGTGTAAAATGATAATAATAATAATAATAATAATGATGATGACATTATGATTGTAATATCGATCAACGATTGTATTTTACTATTACCTTATTTATATCGATTGTTATCGATATCTTCCTCTGTTATCGTTAAACTATCCTTTTGATTTGTTTGTCGCTCCTGTTGATTGAGCCTCATTGCGCTAATGAGGAAGAGTATGTTTTGTGGTGGCGCCACGGTTTGGGAGTGGCGTTCGCGTAAATATTTCATTTAATTACTCAACCCCGTTCTCCTCCTGGGTCGACCGATCCCGCAATCTTAGAATTGTTTTAAATTACTAATTTTAAATATAGATTTTTATGTCCCCAACCTACCTTGTCTCTCCCTTTTGATCTCCTTGTGTACCACGTTTGGCGTGGGGAAGGAAAGGTTAATGTTTTTTTGACTTTGTTTCCTTGGTCGGCTGGAGGTGGGTGGCTTTAATGGCCACCTGCCATTGCATTAAAAAACCCCTGCACCTTTCTTGGCGTGTTCAACTTCCTGGTTGGTGGCCGCACATGCCCCATTTATTAAAATGTTGACTTGCAATCTGCTGTCTCACGTGGTCTACCTATTGTTTTCTGCCCTAAACCACGAATGCTTGTTTGCACTCCATCAAATGCTGCAACAGATGAATTGCTACAGCGTGTTCTGGATAGTGGATTCATTGATGGTGAAATGAAGGTCTATCACCCTGATGTTGCGAGGGTGGGTGTGGGTTCTCAAAATCGTGCTGCACAGGTAGTATCAGTGGAGCGTAGAACTGAAATTCTCCTAGGAAAGTGCCGTGAGGAAGTAATTGGCTATATGCAGCAGCTACAGGGTAGAGAAGTAAACTTATCTCAGAAAATCAGTGGCCTCCAGAGAGAGTTAAGTGTGACAGCTGCCGCAGGGTGATCCCAAGGAACCATTGGTGTTGATCCTGATGTTCTGGTTGCATGCGACCACAGTCGTGATCAGTTGTTGCAAAATCTTGCAGCTGTAGTAGAAGAACGAGATAAAGTTTTAGTTGAGCTGTCTTGCCTTTTCATTTTGGAAATTCGCTTCCATCCAGGTGGTGAATTTAACATGGAAGAAGCTCGATCAAATCTTGAGGCAAGTTTTGCAAGTGAGGCTGAGATTGCGTTCACTACTGTTTCTAGTCTGACCGGAAGTTATTCCAGCGCCTAGCCCATGGGTTTGATATGGTGGTTATAGATGAAGCTACAAGCTAGGGAAGTAGACGTTTTACCTCCACTTCCTGGGGCACTGTGAGATGTGTTCTTGTTGGGGATCCACAGCAGAGACCTGCCACTGTTTCCAGCCAGGCTGCAGGCACGTTACAGTATAGTAGAAGCCTTCGTGAGCACCTCCAACAAGCAGGTCGTCCAACTATGATGTTATCTATTCAGTATCAACTGCATCCTCAATTCGGGATTCTCCTTCAAGGTGACAGATCACACCCACGGGCACAGGAGATCTATGCAATGTTGGAGAAAATGTCTTGGGAGATGAAGGTAGTAGGATATTTTTTTCAGACCCAGATCATGTACTAAGTTTGTATCTTCAAAATCGGTTATGTGACAGTGAGGGTGTTACCAGCAGACCTGATGAAATTTATTTACAAAGATTCTCTATTGAGATCTTACTTGTTGTACGATGTAACTCATGGAAGAGAACCTCATAGAGGCCGATCTGTTTCATATCAGAATATTCATGAAACACAATTTGCTTTGCTATTATATGAGCTTCTTCAATGAGTCACCAAGTTGGCAGGCATAAAGTTTTCTGTTGGAATTATCACACCTTACAAGCTACAACTGAAATGTTTGCACCGAGAGTTTGATGTTGTCCTCAAACCTAATGGAGGAAAAGGTTATTTATCATTACGGTAGATGCCTTTCAGAGCCAGGAGTGTGATGTAATCTTTATGTCTTGTGTCCGAGCTTCAAATCATGGGGTTGGGTTGTAGCTGTTTTTCACCGCGTGAATGTGGCGCTAGCACGAGCTCATGAGAACACTTTCGGTTAAGGGAAAGCAAGTGGCATTGAAACAATCATATGCATATGGAGATGGCATTTTAAACCAGGCATGTTAAACTCCGCCTCTTGCAATCTTCTGCTACCCTTTTATTATGTCATGAATTGAATGTCCTTCTATTTTTTTTTACTGTTATGGCTTTTAGAATGGGCTTCTGCTTTTTCCTTGTGAATCGACCCAAATTGAAGGAAAGGAAGGACTGTTGGGAGTTGTTTTTTTTTCATACCCTGGTAGCAACTGTGATAGCATGTATACACTCCTTTCTGCCTCGTTTTTTCTTTTCGAAATAAAAGAGTAACTGCTATGTGATAGCAAAATAATGGTTGAAGTTTTATACCGTGGGTGTTAGATCTTTAACTCGGTGTTTCCTACTTAATTCTTCAATTCGGGTGACGTTTAGAGACAATAGTGAACAATGGCCATTGAGTTCGATTTCTAAACCAGCAGTAGCAGATATAAACTTGAGCCATGAATAACGTTAGTGGATATTTGTAGATTTGTCGACTCATGGCTAGTTTTAGGCTAAATGTTTGTTTTTGTCTTGGTAAAAGCTTTTCTTGGGCTGAATCTGTGTGTAGACCTCGCATAGTGAGCATGATGTTTTCTTAGAGGCCTATGTGAGTGAAATATTGACTGCTCAATACAGATCCTGTGACGTGAGACACTGTATCATAAGATAAAAGAGTTCAATCGAACTCTGTAGTAGCAGATGTTTTCTTTGGAGTGACTATGAGGATAGGTCGAGTAGACTGTCGTGAAATAGATGGGTATGCCCAAACTATTCATATGTTGTTTTAGAGACGGAAGAGAAGGCATAGTTCGTAGGAAGAGTATTTTGCTTTGTATTCCTCCTTCGCTGACTGTTAACCTTGTGATTGGTGACTCGAGTTGGGTCACGGTAGAGGATCTTGTGTCGATTCACTTATACTTTCAACAGACTATCCCTTGCTTGTTTAAATCCAAGTATCAAATGAAATGGGTTCCTATTAAATCCATTTTGTAGCTTAGCAAACCTTCAATAATTCAGGTAGGGACTTTCTGAGTAAGTGTTGACTGAGGCATGTATGAAAATAGAATGGTTACCTTTCTTCGAATTGGGTTAGACTTGTATGAAAATGGAAAAGGTAGGAATCAACTCAGTTACATATTTTGGTGAGCTAAGTCCTTAACTCTTACAATGATCATACGAGTGGTGGATTACGGGTTTATTACTGTTTATGTGATGTAAGATAATAACAACCTTTGGTGAAAAGACCTCTTCTTGATCCTTGCTTGTGTAATCCAACTATAGTTGTTGAATGTAATTTAGTTGGATAGAATCTAATTTATTTAACTTCTTGAAGAAAAATAATTAGGTTCGGTGAGAATTACTTGGCATTTTGAATCTTCAGATTCAGTTTTTGTGTTGTGAGTATTATTTGTATGTTGGTTTATTCAGTCGAGTGAAGTTAACTTTAATCTTTGACTGATTTGTGTTCATATATGGTTGGGGCCTATATTCTTCCTAAAACAAGGATGTGTGTTAATGCAGTCTTGTTACCAAGCAATTTTGAATATGTTAAGTCATTTGACTGATCTTTATCCTTTTGGTTAAAAATAATAGAATGATGTTTGGGTGTTAGATTTCAATCACGTAATCCGTAGGATTACATGACTGAAATCTTAATACTCTCAGCCTTGTTGTCTTCACCAATAAGGTCTCACCTTGATTATCTTTGGAATATTTCTCTCACTTGAATATTGGGATTCCTCCTTGTTGGCTGGTATAAATCTCGTCATCTTGTGAAACATATTGATTAGTGGTTTGTGATTTGATCCATTCTTGAGTTTAGAATTTTACTTTCATGATATTATAAAATGTTAGCTTACTGTTGCAATGGGTAGTCTTAACATGCTCAGTTCTAGCGAACTGACTCTAGTTAATATTTGTGCAGATGGATTATGCGAGTAGACTAGAGGAAAAGGGTGTTAAGGGTTCATCTGTACAATTTATGAAGTTCCTTGTAAAAATGTCCAATGTGTTGTAAATTGTGTAACATTGCTTGTAAAGAGAGTTTATATGACCTCTTGCCTGGAATTGTTCGGAGAATTACGTGAAGTAGTAGTTTGTCCTTTTTTGTATTTTGGCTGGTAACTCTTCTTAGTGAGAAATAATATTCAATCTCTTCACTGGCATAAGCATTGTAAAACTTTGATCTTGAGAATTAACTGTTAATTTAAATCTTTCTAAGAATTTGTATTGATGGGTTATATGGAAGCTTTAATGGGGTGGATTTTCCTTACGAAGTTACAGAAAGTTTTATTCAAAGAAATATGTTGTGGTTTAGATCCCCTTGTAAACAAACAATACCTTAAGTAATCAAGAGTGAGACCATCCTTGCAAAGTGATTTTATATAACGTGTTATCCCTAACTAAACTAGTAAACACTACTCTTTTGGTGAACGCTAAAGACAAGCTTAAAGGAAAACAATGGTTAGTTTCTAATAAGATTTAACAAGTAAGAGAAGAAAATTTTGAAACCACTCAATTTATCTCTCAGCCTATTTAAAAGTAAGTAGCTTCCTCTTGATAAGCTCTTTCGGTGAAGCCTAAGTAAGAGCACTATTTAACTACGTATAAAACCTCAAGCTTCAATTAAACCTTAGTAAGAACTAATGACGTCTTAAGGGTGAACTCATTTGACCTTCTTCCTTTAACTTTATCCAGGGTACCTTGTAATTTTCTCTTAAGTTTGTTGAACGTGAACCGATGTTGTCATAAGGGCATGAACGAGTTCTAGTAATGTAAGTGTGAATAGATGGCCTTATGGAATTAAATTACCATCTTTATCAAATAAATATATAAAACAAATAATGGTTATAAAGGAGAAGACTTTAAGCGAACTACTCTACAGTGTATAAGAACATAACTCAGTTGGTAAGATGAATTTGTGCGAATCATATATTGAATCCTTCTGAAAACTTAAGTCATGAGTAAAAGGGTGTCTTATCAAAATAAATAACCTCCAATCATTTCTTACTGTGGCTTGCCCTAGCTGTGAGAGTGTCATGTGGTTGGGCTTCTATGTTGTTCTGTCAAAAAAAAAAAAACAAAGAAAAGTATATTGTCCTTGATAGGTGTGAACGTTTCCGTGCTGCTTTTATGGCCATCCTTGTATCGAGTTGTTCACAGAGTTAGTTGTATCCTTGGTGACGACATGTTGCGTCATGTTATGTGTCAAGCAAGTCAAAAAAAAAAAGTTATCCTGTATTTCACTGTGTTGTTCGTGTGTGGATTTTTTTTTCGTTACAAGCTCATCCACAATTTCATATATTATTGTTGTTTTTCCATAATTTATAAGACCGTTGATACTCCACAATTTATAAAATTTGTAGCTAACCTACAATATTTGATACTATAGATATGCCACAAATTTTATAGATTGTAATTTTTCTACAATTTATAATATTTTAGATATTCCACTATTTCTTAAAATTGTAGTTTTTCCATATATTTTGATATTATTGATTTTCTACATTTTTGTCTAAACATAATATATATGTGGCAATATATACAAATTTATCTACAATTATGATTACCACATAAAACTTGTAGGTGGAAGCTACAATTTAATTACCACAATAATAATTTGTTGAATATCTTAAAAATAATGTAGAAATTTAACTATTAATTCTACCAATTTCACATTCCTTTACATAATTATATATGTTGATCGTCTACATTTTCAACATATATATTAAATAATAATACTTATATACATAAAATAAAATTAATGTAATAAAATAAAACTTCCTAAAACAATAAGTTTATTCTAATATTATTATTATATTTTCATTCGAACATCCTTAGCCACATCTAAATTTTATAGACATTAAATTATAATACACTATAAAACCATGTTTTCTTTGTAAGTTTTATACAAGTAAATTGAAATTAATTTTTTATTATTATATAAATCCTAAAAAGACACTTGGAATTTTGATAAATTAAAAACAAAATAATTATTATAAACATTAATAGAATAATAACAAAAGGAGGAAAATAATACAACTATCCTAAAATTCTATGAAATTTTTGTAGAGATCAATAGATGAAAAAGTATATAATTACTAAAGAAATAATGGTAAAGCTAAACCGTATAAGCTTATCCTCCCTCACCATGAATGTCACGATGAGCGTTGTATGTAGAATGTACATAGTATGAATGTCTTGATGAACATCAAAATTAGAATGAACAATCATATTCACATTAAAGACATCATCCATCAGCTCGAAACTCCAAAATGTTCTTAAAAGTCTTCTTTGAATTGACGCAACAATTTCCATGTGAAAGCCTTCTTATGCACTGCCAAAATAGGAAAGAGGAAGGCTCGAGCGATAAAGATAAATACAATGGCCGGATCGACCTCCTCCTCTTTTTCTATGGCGGCTACCATGTTTTGGACGAGACCGCGCATCTGATGAGCGTCTTACGGCCCACGGTGAAGCACTTGTGAAAGGATCCGCTGGGCGTATTGGAGTTGGGCATTCTGGGTGCCAAAAATCTGTTGCCCATGAAATCGAAAGGCGGGCGTGGTCAATAGATGCATACTCTGTTGCGAAATACAGGCAGAAATGGGTCATCTTTTGAGCCATGATGGAGAGCTTCAGTCCCAGATGGAACGAGAAATACACCTGGGAAATTTACGATCGCTATACGCTTCTCACACTCGACGTCTTCGACAATTCTCATTTTATCGCCACCTCAAAAGATGACGAACCTGGAGAGAAAGAAAACAAGAATCCTGGTAAGGACTTCCGCATCGATAAGGTTCGCATTCAAATCTCAAATCTCGAGATCGATCTCATATACACAAATTCTTACCCTCTGTTGGTCCTCCGCCCAACCGGGATAAAAAAGAAAAGAAATTGATTTAGCGGTTTGATTCTCATCTTTATCTCTGCTAAACGTGCTGCAAGTGTACACGTGGGAACCTTCTGACAAAATTGTGCTATCTTAATCTGTTGGGAATATCGCAACAGGACGTGCTGAGGCACACAGCCATGAAAATGGTGAGAAGAATGGCTTTCACTAAAGGCGTATTTTAATCTAATGATAAACATTTATCTATAAATTGACAAAATCGTATCATTGCTAAATACAAATCCCTTAAAAAAATGCTTCACGATCTCGTACATTTAGGAGTGTTCCAAGATTTTTAGTAATATTGTTACGGAGAAAATCATAACTAACTATTAGTCCCTCCTTTTTGGATTACATTTTAATTTAATTCGTGTAACCTAAGATGCCTAAGAATCACCTACTGTGTTCAAGATAAAAAAATATTAAATGGACGAGTTTCTCTAAACATGGACCATCTACAATTTAAAATTAAAATTCATTCTTTCAAGTTAAGTTGTAATATTTTAGCCTATAATCATTATTTTCCTTTCTTTTGTTTTTTTTTAATTATAATTTATTAACTTGCCTAAAAGTGTAGAAAAGGTGTTAAAATAGATGTTATTCAAATTATAATATTGTACTAGTGTGATTAATGCAAAAGTGAATATTTAAACATTTTAAAATGCATGAAATTTACATTTATCTTATTCTTTTAAGAGACGAAAAAATTAATAAATAAAATTTAGATTTTAAGTTTTAATAACAATTTCAAACATTTGATATATATAATATTGTTATAGTTATATTAATCGTGAATTTAATAAATATAATATTACAAATAATTATTTTAGAAAGAAAATATCATAAATCATGGAAAGATTTATAATGTCCTCTAAATCATGTAATTATAGAGTTGACATTGCTATTTTTAATTCACTTCAATATTAATAACACAAAAATATCTATTAGCTAATTATATATGTTAATATTAATATTATATTAATTAATAAATAGAATAAAATTTATTATAAATATTTTCAAGTTAAATTAAAACCATATTTTATTACACCGAAGCGTTCCCCTATGGTAAAGGACCTCCGAACGTTTCTGCAACTGTCTTAAAATTGACGGTTTGACGGCCGTCTGGACGTTTTCACATTTTTACGCTTTTTTAAGCTGCGTTGTTTGCGGGAATACGATTGCACGATTAAAGAAGCCTGCATTGGACATTGGTCCCATAGACCTGTTTGTCTTTTGGACGTAATTAAAATCTATGAATTCAATTCAATCCATACCGGCGCCCAACTGTTGAATACTACAGGGAGGTTGAAAAGTATTGAGATCAACCAATTTTAAACATGTTATTGATCCAACAAATTAGTTTAATCTAAAAAAACCAGCGACTCCTTTGTAAATAAAACAAACCATTGGATTCTCCAACCTATTTAAATTGAACTTTAAAAACTATTGGATCCTCCGACCTATTTTAATGAAGCGAAAATTATTTGTTTTGTGTGCAGGATCTAATTATGGTGAAATATTGCAAAGTCTTGCAAAGGAATTACGATGGGTGAGGAAGATAGCAGGACTGCGTATCGAAGGAGAAACCCACGCTGGCAGTTTGAAGGCAAAACACGACTTGTATGTAGACAAAGGCCCATTATTTGCATTGAAGCACCAACATATTTTTAAAAATGTGTCAGATGTAATGAAGAGGGATTGGAAACTAACTACGATTTAATAAGGGAAATAGAGAGAACCTATGCCGCAACATGTTTTCTTGGCAAAGAATTAATTAGCTTCAAAAATTCACCCGACCAGTGAAAGGAAGAAGCTCGGATGAATTACGGAAAATAGAAAAAATAGCGAAGGATGCACCAGAACTCATTTGCGGATAAAAAATAAATGGTGGAGGAAGCCAACAACAAATAAATTGTACACGCCTTCTTGCAAATTTATGATGTAGATTGATTTAATGAGATACATCATCTTCCAAGTTTTAGGATGAAGAGGGATGAAGAAATTAGCTTGATCTGTTCCCCACCTTTTAATAAAAAGATTGTGCCAGAGTTCATCTTGTGTGCCAAGGATATTCCAATTCCTGCAAACTATTAGGTCAAGAGCTTTAAGCCTTAAGAAGCTGAGGACTGATAAATAATACAAGGAAAAGGTGTAAACCATGAGAGAAAGCCTCAAGAAATCAAGAAGAGAAAAATGTGCAGACTGAACATAGCAGATTATTCATCATTTCCAATGGCTTATTTCGACCCAGACATAAATTTTAGTTTGAGTGGTTTGCACTCTCTTCAAAGCCATAATTTATGGACAAACAGAAGGCAGATAACATTGATGAGTAATACATATTTCATAGTTTAAGGAGAACATTATTTTTTGAGGTCACAAATGCTCAAAGAGTGGATATAAATAACATTAACAACCTGATACAAACTTCACTTCCTCTTCCATTGCTTCCCCTTCAAGAATTATATTTAAGACTAACTCTTAAGCTTCCACACAACTTTCAACCAAGAGAAATTGATAAAATTCTCCTTCAATTCTGAAGGATAAGATAAAAGACATCCTTGGCCACTCCCTGCATAAATATTAAATATTAAGTTGTCAACCATTTACACTGAAAACCATCAAAATTACTATGAACAAACAACAATCCACTCTAATATTCGGTATGTTTGGCATGTGAATCCTTAGAAGTGATAATTGATCCTTTGATACAAATTCTTTGGACTCATTGTGAATTGGATGATTATAATCTAAATTCCCCATAGGAGGTTAAGAAAACCCGGCGATTTTCATGCTTCCTAGGGTTTCTAACTTTCTTATGATTATACAAGAGACAAAAAGTATCCTTGTTCACACACCAAAAAAAAAAAACAATACAATGAGTTGCAATGAATCTAAGAATGAAAAGCAACATTGTAAGAGACAGTAATGTCTCCAAACACAAATGTTTATGCACATTGCATGGATGCTATGATTTAATTGTTCCACCTTTGTATTTTATGTGAATGCAATCAGCTAAGCTAAGCTAGAACCCATCTGCCCAGATCCACAGTAAATTTTTTAAGAAATCAGATCTACGAACAATGTTGAGTACCCAACTCACCTCATAAGATTTACGAAAATCCATATCCTGAAAGCACCTTTCGGAGCCTTCATAATTAAGCTTGCATCTTCCCTTCCATGGGAAAAAGAATCTTTGTCATCTCTCCAAGCTCTGGCTCAAGTTTAAAGTTTTCATTGCTTTCATGGTCTTCTATATGCTACTGTCCTTTTTTGTTGACAATGACTTTTTAATGTTGACAATGCAAGTCACTTCATTTTCAAATCCTTTCTGTAGATTGAAAATCTTTGTAGTTTATAAAAGTCACCTCCCGTTTCTTCTGATATTAAACTACTGCTCTTAAACATCATTTCCTTTGACTTTCAAGTTCAGTATAATTTTTTTGATTTCTCCATTTTGCAACTTTCTATGTTTTAAAAGCTTATCATATTCAGGATGATTGGGAGCAATGATAACATTACAATTATTTGTGTTTGATGTTGTGAGGTTTTTTCAGGACCCATGTTTTCTCAATTAGTTTAACTATGGGGTATCTATTATGTGAAATTTATCTTGAACTTGAGTTAGTATCAAGAACTATGGGTTATCTATTATGCAAAATTCACTTTGAACTTGAGTTAGTATCAAGAACTATGGGTTATCTAAACTGTGAAATTCACCTTGAACTCAAGTTAGTATCAAGGATCTAGGGGTATCCATTCCATTAAATTTGCCTCGACTTAGTGTTGAAGATTAATGAGTATCCACTCAACCAACTTTATCTCGAACTCAACTTAGTATCAAGGACTAACGAATATTTGTTCCGCTAAAATCACTCAACTTATTATTAAAAACTAAGGATATCAATTCTAACAAATTCATCTAGGATTTACCTTCTTGATTTAGTATCAAAGACTTTGAGATATCTATTTTATCAAATTTAGGTGGGATTTACTTTCAATTACCTCCTTAAAAATTTATAAGTGAGTGAAAAAATATCAATTATAACACATTATCATACTCAATAATCATAAAACCCCTATTATGTTTGAGTGGTTGCTTATTTTTCACCTTCACATAAAATTTGGATGAAAAAGACATGATTTTAAAACAGATATTAATAAAATCTTTAAACAATGGCTGAGCCACTTGTCTAACATAAACAATTGACACGTTCACATGAATTATAGAATGCTTAAACATTAAACCGCCCATGCACCAGACAGAGAAGCGACAGCCTCCACGTGGAACCATATTATAAGTCAAAATAAAGAAAACACATGATTGCCAAGCGAAATACAAATGAAGTTGTATATTATAAACCGCCCAAAGGGAAGGTGTAGCTTTTGGTTTTGAGTCAAGGGCATTTTCATTTATTAAAGCCGCCCAATGGAAAAGGTCCATAGTGGCTTGCGCACTTTGAATACATCCATTTTAGAAGCTTCTTATGTCTCAATTGATCTAACTCCATGATATTGATATGCCAAATTTATACTCCCATCACATAGACTTTTAGTGGTATAGGTGACCAAAAACATGGAAGCCACTAATCTTGAATAAACCTTGTATATACACATAAAAAATGGTCCCAAAAGCATGATATATACACTTAAAAATTGTCCCAAAGTATTTACTATTTGTTAGATTAGAGATTATTGATATGTTTTTTGTTAAAAAAAATTATAGTTCCTGATTTTTCTTTCAACCCTCTTTAATTTTTATTTTTATTCTTCTTATATTTCTCCTAACTTAATTTTTTTATCAAGAGTGATTATATACTTTTGATATTCAATTTGTTTATAAATACGTAACCACCCTAAGTCATTTAAGGTCTAAGGGAAATCTAAGAATCAAGAAGTGCACTTAACATTCTATAGAAGAATTATTAAGTATTTGTAGGCATTCTAGAGAAGATCAAATATTCATTCAAGCACACAAGTTTATTTTCATATGCATCAAAATACACTTGTTGATCACCAAGGTTTGTTATTGATATAAGATTTAGAAATGTATATGTACGAATTTGTAACAAGTTTTAAATGTAGATAGAACCTTTAAATGAAGTGCTTCATCTATATTTCTACACTTACAAAATCAATCACACCCCTTATCAACATCAACTACAAAAGTAATAACTATACCTCTAAATCAAATAACATATACCATTCGGCGTTAACATTGCATTGTACACATGCGATTGCTAGTAAATATATATTTTAAAGAAAAAGAAAAAGGTAATATATAATTGATGTAATATATACTGGAATTTAGAAGAAAAATATAATAGATATATAATTTAAGTAATGTGGGGTTTATTTATTGTTGTAACTCATTACTATATTATATTATTTAAATAATAAAAACTTAATAACTATTCATTTTTAAAAAAGAATATTCATTTTTAAAAAACATTTAGAGATGTGGATTTCGTATAAAATTTAATAACTATAAATAAATTGATCTATATTTTGTGTATGTTTTATTTACACATTATTATATATTTTTATGTTTTAAATGTATTAAAAGTTTAAATATAGAGTTGTGTATAAATCTACAAATGTTATTCAAACATTATTGTAGCATCTCTACTTAGTGTTATTATAATTTATATTAGTTTTTTAAATTTATTCTAAAATCAATATAAATATGATATATAGTATTTGATTTAAAGAAATGTGGAATTTCTCTAATGAATGTTTATAAATATGAGTATTTTAAACAAAATTATAAATACATTAAAATTGTGGAACACCTATAAACTATATCATTAAATCACTATAGTGATGTTACAAATTTTCTACAATTTGTCGAAGTTTGTAGAATAATTATGGTAAAAATATTTTTGTTTAGAGCATAATTTATATTATTTTAATTTTATATAAATTTTCTTAAAGTACACTATAATGAACATGTTTGGAGTAATGTCGCATTTATATACTGTATATTAGTCTTCTTAAATATGCAAAAATCTAAATCATTAAATGTGGAATTTCCACAATATTATAATTTTATATCAATCTTCATAAAATATGTCAAAAGTGTAAGTGTGGTGGTTAATATTTATAATAAATTATAATATTATTTTCTAAAAATGTGGAATTTCTATAATGGAGGTTTGGAGATGTGGGTTTTCTACAAATTATTAACAAAAAATATTTATTATAGAAAATTCACAATAATAAAAAATCAATAACTAAATTATCATAGAGATGCCACAAATATTCTACAATTATGTTAAATTGTGGAAAAATTGTGGTAAAAAATGCTTGTTTGCTATAGTGAAAAGAGGCACGTGTCGTCAAGTTTCTCTCAAAATGGCATGGGCACTAAATATTAACAAATCACAAGGACTCACCCTTAATAAGGAAACTATTGACATATGCCACACAAAGCGGTAAGGGATAACATTTGTAACCCTCTCTCATGTGGATGTTCTCTTGAAAACCTATATATTTTCCCATCATTTTCCTACAAACGATACAAGCACCTACATGAAGATGCATATGCTCAAGTTGGAGTACAAGCTAAATAAATCCTTCAACAACACACCTCCTCAGACACATCTCATGTAAGTGACTTCATTACATCCTACACTATTATACATAACATCCATACACATTACATATATCTAAAAAACCATAAAAGTTTATTTTCGATGAGAAGTACTTATTTGCAAATGCCTCTTATGAAACACCCCCTCTAACTAACATACATGCTTGTATTACCTTACATACATGTAAACTACAATGGATGAAAACTTCTACAATATACCTACTCATATTGATGATGAAGCCAACTACTTATACCATTTGTTATCTACTGGTGTAGAAGACCGTTGCAAAACTGAAATGATTGTAGATGAAGATGTGCTCTTCACAATGTTACTGACTCAAACAAGGATATAACAAGCATAAAAATGTTATAGCATCCAATAATTACAATTGAGGATGCCAACAGAAACCTCAAACATAAATTCTATTCTCATTTCTACAAAAACCAGACATAGCCTACCACAAACATATAATGTATAATTATAATTTGTTCCTACTTAGACATCAAGCCATTATTCATGCCAATTATCTAGAATTTTAATATTATTACGTGAATAAACTTGCTTCACAACTAAAACATTAGAGTGATTAATAATGTAAAAATCCATGTGCAAAGTAAGAATCTAGCAACATTGTCTTGCTAATATCTTTAAATTTCAATGTTAAGATGTTCGAATTCCATCAAAACTATTATACACACAAAAGAAACAACACTCATTTGCTAATTAAAATAAAGATTTACAAGGTCCTATTTCTATCAAAAAAGATCACCTACAACACAATTTCATAGAAAATGTGATAAATATTGTGGTCGGATCTCTAACTTCCACCCAAACCACTACATCAGCGTAAACATAATAAATATTGTGTTTATTTTACAAATATTAGTATTTTAACCTACTTTATATCAAAATTTTCATATCGAGGTAAATTCCAAGAAAAGTAAGGGGAACATCTAAATTCTAATACTAAAATGCCTGAACCCCTGATAACAATTACATTAAAGGTAATTTTATTATGAATTTACACATACTTTGGTTGCTTTCCAATGAATTTTCTGTATTAATAACATTTCTTACTATTCAATTCATCTACTACATCATTATTTTTGAGTTATTTTGGACAACTGTAAAATTTGTGTCTAAAGGACTCCAAACTATTCAAATCATCTTTGTAAGGGCTCTACTAGGTATAACTCATCATCCCATCGAAGTAAATTCCAAATAATTTGTTCTATTACTCATTGACATATATACCTCTGCATATTATAACAACAAGAGGTGAAATGTGTTGGGAGGATTCACTAAACAAATGTAATGTGATTTGTTTCAGATCTACCTAACGTGTTTTCCTTGTAGCCCCTAAGAAAATAGATGCAATGCTTGTTCAAATAAGTCCTAGGCCAACTTGTAATCATAATGTTCATGCAAATCCCTTCCCTTGTACCATCAACTTCATTACACTCGGTACCAACCTTCCTAGGAGAGTACCAAACTATAATTGCATGAAACGCCCTTTCATTTTTAAAATCTTCATGTCCAGTGATTTGCATATAATAATTTTTTATTCTTCTCACACTTAAAAACCTAAGTAGATGTTGTTTGTAGTCATCACCCCCAAAATCTACAATAAATTTAGTTTTCTTTTGCCAAGGATTCGACAAGGTAGCTCAACCACTAATTGTCACACTTCCATATAAGTGCATATTTCATGTTAGGCCAATACACGCATTACTATTAGTGTTGTTGCAAATAAGGAAGGTATTAAACAAAAAAATCTAAAAACACTTTGAAAGTAATAGGCCTTCCCTTCTTCAATCCAGAGAAAATATATATCTTGTTTAAATCAAATAGCTATAATAGTCATTATAGCATGCATATCCAAAAGGAACACATAATTTCAGTTCCATTTGATGAGAATTCCTAACCTCCAAATGAAAGAAACCAATGAAGTGCTACATTACATGAGGGTAATCAAAATTTAGTATGGAGCACACCTTCATTTGTATCAATAGATAGATATTTTGCATGTGTTTCTATGGATAATGAAATCTGACTACAACTTACAATATATTCAAATTTTAACAGAAGATAAGTATGTTATATTTTATTCATATCTTAGAAACATTTAATGTCCTTGGATTCAATATACTTACAAAGAAAATTTTTGACAACAATATATGCAAAACAATGGCCACAAAACAATTCTAATTGTGGCACAACAATTGATGCATAAGAAAAGTGAAATCTCTCAAATTTTTATGTTTCATTTTAAACAACTTTGAACAACCTCACCAAGATGAAGACACACATCTCCAAAGTATTTGATTTACTAAACTCAAATGAAATCTGCATCCCCTATTTCCTAATTAGCAATGACCTATAATTTTTATTAAAATTGTCATATCGGCCAAAAAACAAGACTAATATCGAGTTCATTTAAATTTTACTACTACAATTCCTAAATTCTTGAAAATAGTTACATTAAATACAATTTCGATAGTAATGTACATGTGCTACTAAACTAAATTTTAGTAAGAAAATGTACCACTACACCAAAATTCAAGAATGCCAAACTTGGCTTATACAATCAAAGGAAATATTAATGTAATTTATTTATATTATATCCATGTACTACATAATTTTTTTGAATAATTTTACATTGTTTAATTTGTGTCATTACATCTTTTATATGCTCGGTGCATCTTTATAATGGTTCTGTCAGATATAACTCATGATCTTAGTGAAACAACTGGCCAATAATTAGTTGTGTTGCTCATTGACATCCAGACCTCTGTCTATTAGAGCAGTAGTGGAGAAATGTCTAGCCATGATTCACTAAGAAAATGTAATTGTTCAAAACACTGGACATCCTAACTTATAATGGAATTTTTTTATAGTATATACAATTGTTAACTTTATGGTTTGTAATTGATTGGAATGTTGTATTTAATTTCCCTCTATCGGTTAAATGGACTACAATATTTTGATACTTGAATCCACAAATAGAAAATCTTACTACGATATGACTCAGAGAGAACAAATTTATCTTTTGTTCAAACATGACCATATTGTAAGTTATAACTATATTTACATTATGAACTCACAGAGATCATGTTGTCCCATTCAAGATAACTTAAAATTAACATTACTTTTACCGAAACCTAAAAAAGTATCAAAATTTTTTACATGTTTGGTTTAAATCCACACACTCTAAAATTCAAATTGGCATAAAAAAATAATAAAACTAAACCGTTTGATAGAAAATATTTAAAATAACCAAACATTGTACCCACATACAACAAAAACTATCTGAATATGTACAGGAACAATACACGATGGCACACCCGTAGACAATGATGTAATATTCACAATGTTGCTTACCTAACAAAGACTAGAAAAAGCACAAATAGCCCTAAAAACAGTGACCCTTGCACAAATGAGGACACATCCACATCCTTAGAGAAAAATTCTACATAGAATATTATATGCTCACCCCCACATAATGAACAACCACCAATTTAAGACCCTGCCAAGCTCCACATGTACATACTATAACCTACAAAGTTCATGTACTAATCTCTCTTTAACTACTACAAATATGTTTCAAACAAACAATGAATATAAGGATTACTAAAAATATATAAACTAATTTTTTTTTTGCAACAACCAACCTATTCCACTTCATATTATATCGTCCCATGGTTGTTGCATCCCTGTTTCAAATTTGTAATCGCACTTCCATACATGCCTCTACATATAAACAATCTCCTCAACATACATTGTCACTACATTTACATTACTTTAACATTGTTACGCAATGTTTAATGTCGTCAAATGTATTAGTTAAATATTGGAAGCTTGATTAATTGAAAAATATTAATTAAAAAAAATAAAAAGTTGATTAATATAGGCGTCACACACGTGTGATAAAGTCATCAATATTATAAAACATTCCATTGATGCAATCTAAAATTAAAACAAAAAAATGTCATCATCGAAATTATTCAATGAAATTAATTTTTTATAAATGAATTCCAACGTATGGTAGTGAAACCCGACTCCGTCACGGTTTAAACTTACTCCTCGTGGAGTGACCACTAGTTTTAGACAATTTAACCAAACGAGACAATAGTAGTTGTTATGAAGTGGACGTGGCTAGATTTTACATAAATTGGGAAATTACTAGCATCATTTACCATCATTTCATGATCTCATTACATGTTTTAAATTCTTTTACTATATAGTTTATCCTTTATTAAGTGCAATCACATATGTAACGGCTATTTTTGTGGATAAATCAGCATATACATTTGAGAAATATTTAAAATTATCATGATTGAATGTCATTATTCCATAAAATTACTATATTTGATTGATTTATTACTTTAATCAAGTGACAATCAAGGTTAATTGATCCTAATGAATATAATTGTACCATATTATCCGGCATTAGAAATAAACTAGTTCAAATTTAAATTAACTCTAATAAAATTGTTTTTTTGAGGATTAGCTTAGTGTGTTGAAATCAATTAGTGTGTATGCATATAAATATTTCAACATACTCTCATCTCTCACTATATTTGAGAAATTCTAGGTTTTCTAAATTTTATTTGTGCTCATCTAAACTTAGATTGAAAATGTTACCAATCAATTCAAAAGGCCAAAATCTACATGCAAACTATATATTTTCCCAAAATATCTACTACATATGAAATTTACGAATGGAGAACCTTAAAATTCCATACATAAATAATGAAAAATGGCCAAGTGCCTCATAAATATAAACTTAACACTTAATTTAATGAATATGTTGTAAGTCTAACGTAAATTACAAAATTAACCTTTTTAAAACTTTAGTATAAAAGGCCCAATATTCACGCTTACACAACGTTAAATTGATAGGTTTTCTCCTTATAATATTAAGCTAATTTATCCCCACGTTAATGCAATATTAAAATGTTTCTTGATTAAATATAATTGAAAAATAGAGGTGATCAAGATGATGTATGAATATGTGAAAAGAATGAAAGTTAGTGAAAATATTAAATCTATGTAAATAAATAGCTACTACGAAACAACATTAATTATCTTTTGTTCAATCTCCCTCACAATTAATTATTTTAAATTAAATGAATTTATTTACAATAAAATTTATTGTGAAGATATAATTAGTGATAATAAAGATAAAATATCAAATTCATCACATATTAATGATTTTTATATTATAGATATAACTCGGGTTATACTAGAGTACCTACTATAAAGAATTGAATTAAAACCATAAGGAATTCCACAATATTAAGATTCACCTAAAGATTTAATACTAATCATTCCAATAATTCAACAAGAATAACCTATTAATAAGCAAATATATCTTAACTCGATTTAATTCAACACCGAAAAACTTGAGAATATGTAAGGATCTTAACTCGCTTCATAAATGATGTCATTTTTGATATAGGAATTAATATAGTTCAAACATTATTAGACAATTTTCTATTCTTTTTAATGTTCTTATTTTAAATAAATTGTATTGGACATGAGAACAAAATGTCTTATTTATTTCAACTTGTTTCTATGTTTATTTAATGTAAGTTAATAATATATCTAATTTCCAGCTACTCTATTTATTGCTCGGTTAGCTAATCTACTTTATAAATACATGTGACAGATAAGTTCTTTCATTTTTACCTATTCATATCCAGCCACTCGAACTTTTAATTGTTCATGTGGGAGAAGAGTGTAGCATTCAAACGTGAAAAATGTAATAGAATGTATTGGACAATTTTTTATTCTTTTTAATATTTAATTTTTGATAAAATGTAATGAACAAGGTCACAATATTTCTTATTTATTTTAACTTATTTCTATCTTTTATTTTATGTAAGCAAATAATATATCTTATTTTCACCCACTCAATTTATTGCTTGTCTAACTAATCAACTTTAAAAACACATGTGATAGATAAAGTCTTCCTTTCATAACAATTCATATACATCCAATCAACGTTTTAATTGCTCACGTTTAAGAAGAGTATATAGAATTCAAATGTTGATATTCTCCGGTCAATTAAAACTGTAATAGAATGTTATAATGGGATTCCAATTTCCACGAACGAGGAATAAAGACTAGATTTTATTTTCTTGATGTTAAACACGAGTCTAAAAAAATTAGTTTCTTGATTAGAGACCTTGGCAGAAAATAGTTTTATTTTGTATGAAGCAGAAGAACGCCTACATCTTTTCGGGCCTGTCTAGAAGATATATCCAAAGGGAAATTGATAGGAACGTGTTTTAATTAATATATCTTGTTGCAGAGAGCGACATACGAAGACCTCTACTTCATTTCAGCAAGGAAAAATAAATTCCCATCGTTTCCAAAGGGTGTGTACCCCTTACTTTGTCAGTACATTTTACCTAATATAAAACACGTTACCGGAAGATATATATATAGATATATATATATATAAAATGTTAAAAGGAATATAAAACACGTTACCGGAAGAAAATTGTTTTCATTTGTATGAAGCAGAAGAACGCATACTTCTTGGCGGGCCTGTCTAGAATATATTTCCAAAGAGAAATTGATAGGAACGTGTTTTAATAAATCTATCTTGTTGGAGAGAGCGACATATGAAGACCTCTACTTCATTTCGGCAGAAAAACAATAAATTCCCATCGTTTCCAAGGGTTTGTGCCCCTTACATTGTCTGTAAATTCTACCAAATATAAAACACTTTTGCCGAAAGATCTATGTATATAATATTAAGAGGAATATGAACACGATCTTGACAAACTGTGACTAGAAATAACTAATGAAGGTGGAGCGAGACTCTTCTCTAAACAAAACTAAATGCAAGAAGACACGCGTGATGTACATTGTTTGTCTGTTTATAATGATCGAGACGTTACTTTTCGAACATGGCTTCTTTGAGCTAGAGGGTCTGCTTTGGATAAATTTCAACGTGAATAAAAGCATGGAATTGACTGATTGCCATGATGTGTGTGAAATCATAGCTGCTTTTGAATTAGAGGCTGATAAACAAGAGTCACGAAATGGCAAGTTTCTGTCGCCTGTTGTAAGGTTTACAAGGTCTTAGGTTGATTATTTTTGTAATATTTGAGTTGAAGTAGGTTATACTAGCAATTGTACGAGTTGTAATCAATGTCGGTGAGGTTAATAGTGTATATTTAATATGGAGAGATTTCATTATGATATTGGAATTTGATAAATTAATTGACAAGTGTATGGAATATTTGTTTTAGTAGTTCCTTTTAAGGAAGCAATTTTGAGTAGCACTTTTGTTTACAACTTACAACATGAAAGACAAATTACAACGTTATTGTTAAGAATTATTTAGAAATTAGATTTTGGTTTTTGCATTTCAAATGTTGTCATAAAAGTGCATATACTCTGTATTATTTGATATTTTATTATTAATTTGTGGATGTAAAAGATTGTGTTATTGCCTTATATTTCCTTCTCTAGACATCAATATGTACAACATGAAAGACAAAGTACAACATTATTTCTAAGAACTATTCATAAATAAGTCTTTTTTTGTAATGCCATGAACATTAAAGATGATGCCTATTTAGAAGATGGTGTAAGTGGGGAGGAATTTCTTTATAGTTGAGTCGATATTCCTCTTCTTTGCGTGTATTTATATTTTGTGTGTACATCATTCTTGCATAAGACTCATATGTAAAACCATGAGAGATCTGTAGGTCCTGTAGTCAACAGACTCATGAGATTGTAGTAAATGTTAGTCGGTGGGGATCAACATCAAGTTTTTGTCTATTGTTGTCTTATCTAGTTTAATTTCTTAATCCTTGTGAATGGTCGATCCCATGACATTTGAGTGGGATCTATCATCAATTTCCTCAAGTGACGGGTGGAATTCAAAATGAGTTAGGTGGAGGACGTCTTAAGGGGTCCACATTATTTTCTACAATCAAAAACCAAAAAGCATGGTAAGTCAAGGAGTTGTGATTATCGAACGTAGATGAGCTCTATGACGTATCCGAGTACCTCATTTACCAATCCATATTCGAACCATAAGTTTGATGCCAACATGACCTCTTACTCTTTGTAAAAGAGTACTATATGTCAGTAACTAAGTGTCGTTTATGTATGATAGCAAAACATGTTTCTTTGGTTAAATTTTCTTATCATGATAGGAAGATACAATAATTTTTGCATTCTTTAACTGCAGTGCATTGTTACTAAATCCTTTGTTTCATATATATTTTTTTCTCCTATAAAGGTTCCTCGCTCTGTTGGATCCATGGAAGAACCTAATTGTTACATGAGGAGATTCCAATTTATTCATTGGGTGTGCATTTATTAGGTTATACAATAAATTTTGAAATTCTTGATGTTGTGGATTACTTCTCTTGTTGTCATAAATTTTTGTCCAAGATAATGACCGTGTCGAATTTACACCAAAGTGTGTGACCAAATGAGTGACCTTCATATAGTGGTATGTCACTAACAAGGGGAAACCGACCTAGGTCGGTGATCAATACAATTGAGCGTCCACTAAAATATTCATTTCTATGTTGATGGAATGCCTCACACATCTTGTAGTTTATATTTCTCAGCATTTTGGCCCTATGAAGCTCATTTCATCTATGAGAACATATTTCAGGACCTTAGATATGTTCTTGAAAAATTGCTAGTATATGTCCTTTGAGAGATTTCATCTCATTGATTGGTATTTGAAGACCAAAATGTATAGTAGATGCATTAATGTTGAATGCAACAATTCCTGTTGGATCTAGTAAAAGAAAGGTTAGATTGCTTCTAGTAATGGAAGATTTTAATGCGTATTTTATGCATCAAATCTTGTAGAAATTTCCTCTACTAGTTTTACCTTGAATAATCATATTTAAGGGGGAGTTTTCTTTTCTTGTTTGCATGTCAAACAAATTTTCTGTAGGAGAGATTTCATTTTGTAGATAGAAGAAAGGGTACTAGTTGATTTGATGGGGCATTTGTTGAAAGGTGGTTCTCAAGATGTGCACGATCTATGAATGGAGGTGTTGTGGTATGTAAGTCGATGGGGACACCATGCCTTGACCAATCATGGCTAATGTCAAAGTCTCTGAGGCCTAACATGTTTAGATCATCAATTGTTGTGTTACCACATGGGTGCATTCGGGATATGTGTTCCCATTCTTTTAGTTCCATTTGGATAGTGCAATCTTCTTGTGAGTCATTTTCACTACTTTTTGTATGAACATAGTTGTTACTTCCAATGGAGGGGACAACATCACTCATGTAACTTTCAGTATTTGCAAATGGGTAGTCACTAGAACATGGAAGATCCTTTGAAATGTTGGATGTTGGAGTCGATACTCTATATGATATAATGATCACCTCATAGTTGGTTCCATTCTATACCTATGAAAGAAATTAATACATTCACTGCAATGTGTTTCACATGTACTAAATATGTGTACGGTTTTGTACCAAAATCAAAGAAAACAACTTCATACATAAAATAAATTAAAAAATCCCCGAAGATGAGTATAACCATTGTTTAAATTATGAAGGGAGATATAGACATGGTCATATTCAAGAGGAAGGGTTAAATTTAACAATCACATATAACCATAACATCATCATTTGTTTGTAGAAGCTTGGTTTCCAGTACTCTATTTTTTTTAGAAACAAGAGAACCAAATTTCCTTTAGTAGTTGCAAGACGTAGTTGTTAAATAGAAACAATCTTGGTCCATTCATCAACAAAATGTATCTTTAATAACATACATAACCATGGTAAATTGTATCGTAGGGAGATATAATTATATGCTTTTTTAAATTTCAAGGTTTGGAGGGTTATATACTAGGTAACCCGGATAACTTATCAAGAACTATGCGTGAGTGGACATATTTATGTCAACCTCTGTTATATTTCATCATGTTAATGTAGTGTACTTTTTATTGATTTTTTATATATTAGTTACCATTTGATGATTCAAAGTTGAGCATCACTTAGAGGGAAAGAAAAGAGTTGTAGAATATGGTCAAAAAGTGATTGATGTGGGAATGGTAAACAGAACCTCCCTTAATTAGGAAAATATGTGTTCGAGTGTATTTTATTTTTATTTTAAAGAATTAAAAACAATTATCAAAAATTGGGTATGACAAATCTGACTAGTTCTAGAGAAAATAAAAGTTATTTTTGTTAAAGAAAGACCTAAACTAATGAAATCAATTGTTCCAGACACAAACCTGAAATCAAATAGATTCAAAGTAAAGGTTATGCAAATTAGAAGAAATATTATAAACCGACTACATATCATGTTAGGATGAATAAAATAACAAGATCCTAAATTGGTATTGTTAAGCCCATAAAACAATGTAAAGTTAACATTGGTGCAAAATTGTAGCATGAATACTTGCATTAAAAGAAAGAATTAAAGAATTAAAATCCATCTCACAATTTTGCATATTAATTGTCAATAACATCATATATAAAGTTTTATTATAGGATGTTACTATGCCGTAATTAATTCACTTCTAACAACACATGAATTTTAAAAATTTATTAATACTTGTAACAATGATAAGTGATAGACCAATAGCTTAAATATAAAAGAGGAGATGAAGACTCATTATTACAAAATGGAGCAAAGTATATCGGATGATTAAACTTAGAAATAAGTTGTTCTAAAGATGAAGATGCTTCATTTATAATAATATATTTGGAAAATGATCAAATTTAGCAAAGTGGCTAATTCTCATACGGTGTTAACCTCAAATTATACTTGTCTTCAATGGATTTATATTATTGGAACTTTCTAAAATTCATTTTTGTTTCCCTTACATTGAAATGTGCTTCAATTTATATCTCTTCCATTTCCATATCCTCAATGATACTTGTAATGACATATAACAACTTAGATGAAACTCTAAATTCATGCAATATCCCTAATGATAGAATTTAATAAAAAAAAGGAGATTATATGTGTGTGGTGATTCTAACCAAAAATTTTCCCTACATTCCGTTGAGTGGTATAACTCCTCATGTAGTTCCCCATGTGCAAGTGTAATTTTGAGTCTTATATATCCAACCCCTATAAGTTCCCTCTGTTAGCAAATTAATACATTTTGTTTGTATTTGTTTTATAAACAGTTATGTAACTATTTCTTCTACGGCTCCCCTCTCGCAGCCTATATAAAGGCGTCTCTTTGTATTCTGAAAAACAGCAATATAAAAATCATTCCTTGGTGCGCCTTCATTGGTAACAGAGCTGGTTATGCGTGGAGGAGAGCAGGAGCCTGAATTCTTCCGTTCTATTTCTGCGTGGAAAGAAAACAGTTCGTGGTGTATTTCTTTGTGTGTTGTGCATGGCGCTGAAGGAGGTCGAGTGTGGAGAGGAGACTCACCGATGTGCCTCGTTTTACTTTCTTTGCTAGTGCGCCTTCATTGGTATCCTTTTCGTGTGTGAAACGTGCGGAGCAAAATATTTGTTTCTGTCCTCTGCCTGCTTTGGAGAAACGTGGGGAGCAAAATCTTTGTTTGCTGTGCGCTGGAATGACCAAGGGAGACTCGTGCACTTGCTGGCGTGGAGGTGAACCTGTGCATGGAGATTCAGAGTGGAACCTTGTGAATTTCTGTGTTGAGCGTGGAGAATTTGCTTTGTGCTGAGTAGTGTAGATGTTGGCATTTTAAGGCAGCGACCTGTGTGGAAGAAGAATTTGCTGTGCGTGGACAGCGACCACGAAAGGAGACATTGCTTGAGCAAGAGTCGTGCTTGTGACTGCCATACTGCCTGTAGAACCACGTGAAATCCCATCCAAACCCCTGTATGTGTAAGCAAAGCCAGGGAAATTGCAAAGTTGTGTGTGCGCGTATGTCTCAAATTTCCGATGCACAAAGCACCGCGAGTAATGCACCAAATATTTGGGCATTGAGTGACAACGAAGACACCACTGGGCTGTTCTTTGCCTTGGTCAATGAGCTACACAACACTGGGAACATTCTCTTTGACGAGATTGTGCGCCGAGGACTGTTGGAATATTTTTGGTTCGACGTTCGATGTCAAGCACGGCGGATTCGTGTAGAACTTGAATGTGGTTATGATGCAGATGACGAATGTGAAATAGAATGCCCACAGGAGCATCGGCGTCTCACTGCACGAGCCTATAGAGCCCATCTTTGGGACAGATTCCTTCAGTAAGCATTGTAGCCATTTTTGAAAATAAAGAAATAAATAAAATACATTTTAAAGTTTTTGAAAATGTCTGCTCCAAAAATATTGCTATCCAATGCCCAACTCTTAAAAGGGTCAAATTTCACAGCATGGAAAACCAAAATGCGACAATTCTTCAATTCAAGATCTTTGGGGATTGTCTCTGGTAAAGACGCCCTCCCATAGACGATGATTTGTTGGAAAAATATGAAAAGGCTGATGCAAAAGCGCTAATGTTCATCATCGTGAGTCATCTCGATGAGGTGTAGCCATACATTCGGGAAGCAACGCTTCTTCTCGGCATGGAGCGCATTGTGTACCATCTACGAAGCTAATAATCTGACAACAAAGTTACAACTTCGTATAAAGCTTCATACGATGAGTATGCATGATGACGAATCAGTAGAAGCCTTCTTGTGACGTGTAGCTGAGTTACGTGCGAACTCTCTGCATCGGTGAACCAGTGGACGACAAGTTGCTAGTCCCGCTCACCTTGCGAGCTCTTCCTTCCTGGTTTCAGACATTGATCACCACGTTGAAAATCACTCAACAGGAGGTACATTTTGCAACCCTGGTGAATTATCTCCAGCAGGAAGAAGCCATGCAAAATGTACAAGAAGCCTTCGAAGACAAGGCTCTCATCACAAGGTAAAAACATAAGCCTCGGAAAGGGCAATCAGCCCCCGAATCGAAATAGCATCCTCAAAGAACCATCTTCACAGCAGCCATCACAGCGGCCACCCCAGAAGCAACATTATCATAAGGCGGATCGGTGGTGCCACATTTGCTCCACGGATATGCACACGACGGCAAACTGTTATTACAACGGTCGCAAGTATGGAAATTTTGGCAAAGAGAGCACTTCTGGTTGAGGATATTCCAAGAAATCCCGATGGCATGCTCGTAATCAGAGGCAGAAGGGCCACATTGTTGCTCAGCAGGATGCCACCTCCGATGAAGAGGTACCAGATACGACTCATTCTGACATTGTTCTAGTCTCACGGACTTCACAAAATCGAGAAGATGTCCGTTGATTGATTCAGTGCACCGAAAACATGATCGGCAACAAGAAGTTGTTCCATACTGAGTGACCGCCCATTGGAGATCGGATCACCATTGCAGACAATCAAGAGTATATTGCAGCAGGGATTGGTGATGTCATCATTCCTCTTGGAACACGAAGTTGTACACTCACAAAGGTGCTATATGTTCCAGTGTTTGACTTTAAATCTTTTATCTGTAAGTCAACTTCTTAACCATAGAATGCAGTTGAATTCTTTGTTGAGAAAGGGGTCAAGTCCTGCATCATTTCTCAGGGAGAGTCAGTTATTGCTCAAGCATTTCTGAAGGGCCGTCTATTTGCGCTGGATGCGGTCACTTCATCTAGCGTTGATCTCTCTGCATCAACGGCAGAGTCCACTGCACTTTGGTACTTTCGATATGGTCATCTTTCTATCGAGGCTCTGCATTAACTCAGTGTGAAGGAAATGGTAAGAGGGCTTCCTCCACTCTCCCATTCCTTACTGCTTGGTCATGATGTCTTGCGGAAATCAACATAGATGTCCATTCAAACAGAGCTCTTATCATTCTACGAGCATCTTCAGTCATTCACACCGATCAGTGCGGACCCCTGCCACTTTTCCAAGGTTTTACGTACTTTTAGCTCATCATTGATGATTACTCACGGAAAATGTGGGTATATTTCCTTCAAAGAAGAGTGAGGCAATTACAAATTTCCAGACCTTCTACCAAAGCAAGCCACTAGGCAGCTTTGGGAAGCCTCTTCTTCTCCTCCGCCGGATCGAGGGGGAATTTGTGTCAAAGAAGTTCTTAGCATACACAAGCAAAGCGTGGCATTCAAAGAACATTTGAATGCACCCTACACACCCCAATAGAACACGATTTCCGAGAGCCACAATAGTATCTTGTCATGGAGATGGCTCATTGTATGCTCGACCGACCAAGCCAAGTTAGAGGATCAGGTTTTGGGCGAAGAAGTCTAGAAGTAGTGTATCTATTCAACCGGGCACCCACGAAGAACTTGCGGAACAAGACACCAGAAGAGGTATGGACTAGTCGTAAACCTTCTATTCATCATTTTAGAGTTTTTGGTTGTACTACATATATGCATGTTCCAGATAAGAGAAGGAAGAAGATCGATCCAAAGACACTGCCCTGTCTTTTCTTGGGGTATAGTACTACCTCAAAGGCATATCGTCTCATGGATCTTGAGATGAAGAAGATCTATGAGAGTCGAGATGTGGTATGTGATGAGTCATCCTTTGACTCCCTGCCACACAATGGAGATCCAGTACCGACCTTGTCACATAGATTGCTCACACATCTAGATGATGAGCAAGATGATTCTTCTTAGAGAGAAGAAGAGCTGAGTGGAGATTTGTTTGTTGATCTTGGCACACTAGAAAACACATCTTCACATCAGCAGCACCAACGTCCGAAATGGGTCCAGAGTACTATCAAGGATGCTCACCTGAACTCACTTCCTATTACTTCTATGGGAGTTAGAACACGAAGTCAAGCTAGACATGAGGTAAATTTTGCACTCATGAGTTTAGTTGTTGAGAGCACCGAACCTGACACTGTTCGTGAGGCATTAGACCAACCACAGTGGAAACAGGCTATGGATGCTAAATATGATTCCCTGATTCAGAATCGGACGTGGGAACTTGTCGATTTTCCTCTAGGTAAGAAATCCATTGGCTGCAAATGGATTTTCAAAACAAAATATAAGGCAGATGGTTTAATCGACAAACATAAAGCACGACTTGTTGCAAAGGGTTATGCTCAGGAAGAATGAATTGACTATGACGAGACCTTTGCACCCACTGCGAAGATCAAAACCATCAGATTTGTATGTGCACTGGCACCACAAAATGGATGGAAACTTCAGCAGATGGATGTCAAGAGTGCTTTTCTAAATGGTGATCTACAAGAAGAAGTGTACATGGCCCAACCTGAAGGGTTTGTAGACGAGCATCAACTACAGAAGGTATGTCGTCTGATAAAGTCTCTTTATGGACTCAAACAAGCACCTAGGGCATGGTATATAAAAATTGATTGTCACCTATTGCAACATGGATTCACTCGTAGCCCCTCAGATACAAATTTGTATATCAAGAAGGTAGGAACAGATATTGTCATTCTGGTTTTGTACGTAGATGATGTAAAGAATGATCTGAAGAAATACTTTGACATGACTAATTTGGGGCTACTTCACTATTGTCTTGGCTTAGAGATATGGCAGAAGAAGAATCATATCTTCATCTCCCAGATAAAATATGCCAAGACACTCCTGGAAAAGTATGGGATGTCAGATTGTAAACCAATGTCCACACTTATGGAAAAAGGTTTGCAACTATCTAGATTCCGTGATCCACCACGGTAGATGGCACTCACTACAGAGTAGCTTGTGGGGAGTCTCATTTACTTGACTTATACTAGACCAGATCTTTGCTTTGCTGTGAGCTATCTCGCCAGATTTATGCAGGAGCCGAAGAAATGTCATTGGATAGCAGCAAAGCATGTGTTGAGATATGTCCGAGGTATAGTTGAATTTGGTCTGGAGTATCAGAAGAACACTCAGTTCTTCTTACAGGGATATACAGACTCGGACTATGCAGGATCCGTTGATGACAGGAAATCCACTTCAGGATATGTTTTTCATCTCGGATCTGACCTATCTCGTGGATCAGCAAGAAGCAAACTGTTGTTGCTCTCTCATCCACTGAGGCTGAATACCGCACCGCACGAGGAGCTGTGTGCGAAGCAATTTGGTTACATCGCATTCTTGCAGATATAGGGATTCCTAAAGAGAAACCTCCCATCATTCACTGCGACAATCAAGGTGTGTTGAAGCTTGTGAAGAATCCTGTTTTCCATGAATGAACAAAGCATATTGAGGTCGAATGTCACTACATTCGTGAACAGGTCTTGAACCACCAAATTCAGCTCCAGTACTGCCCTACTAATTTTCAGGTTGCAGATATTCTCACCAAGCCTCTCGGCAAGGTGAAGTTTGATTTGTTTAGGGGGTACATTTGTAAGAGCAATGTATTAAGGGGGGGAATGTTAGCAAATTAATACATTTTGTTTGTATTTGTTTTATAATGTAGCTGTGTCTTCAAGCTTTCCGCGGCCCTCTCGCACCTATATAAAGGTGTCTCTTTGTATTCTCAAAAACAGCAATATAAAAATCATTCCTTGGTTCGCCTTCACCCTCATGTATCATGACACAAATATTGTGGTTTAACTATATATTATAGAAAGTATCGAGTGTCTTAGTATTTTTGGGTAATGTGATTCAACAATCGACTAAACCCTTTTCCCCCTTAATATCCCTTGAATATTATTAGACCGAAACCGATCATGTTAGGATATTTCTCTCGGATCTTTGTATGCCTGCAAAATGCTTTTGTTCTTGAGATGTAGTAGTGTATTCTATAAATGATATGCAAATTATTTAGGAAGATTTAGGACAACTTTGATTTATTATGGATTGATATATGTAACATGATATTGTAAGAGTTCCGGTTATTAGTATAGCGATATTGACTTACTTATATATCCTTTTATAGAGCATGATAAGACTAATCCTTGAAATTTGGAACTCGTAATAAAGATATTCAAATTAAAATCATAGTTACAAGATATAAAGGTAAATTATTGTACAAGTAGAAATAGGAAATATAACCTATCCTTATCATATTTATGATTTTGGATAGGAAGAATGTGATGAGAAACTAAAAGTTCTAGAATGATGCATGGGTAGTTTACTACTTTGACTAATAGAAAATACATGAGTGATCAACATAGTAGAGTGTAGAGATTAGAAAGTCAAGAAAGAGAAAGAAATACATACTAAATACACTTATAATGAAATTATATTTATTGTCAAGGAGCATAGTCAAACTTGGCATTACATTAAATTAAGCTAATAAGATATCTAATGTGACAGATGAATGGGGACCTAGGCTGCAATAATGTTCGGTGAGGATAGTAGGTAGTATGTTAAGCTTTCTGTCATGGAAATATGATGACCCACAGTTAGAATTAATGGGATCTATCATTCAAAAAACTAGGAAAAGATTAAATTTTACATTTTTTGGTAGTTTTTACAGAAAAAGGAATAACATTGATTTGGTTAGAGATTGGCATAAAAAGAAATAGGTTTATAGGGTAGATGTCGTGAACTAGTAGGCTAATGTTTTCTATTTTCCAAAGAAAGCATGGTAGGAAAAAGGTGCTTCAGAAGCTCCATGGTTCTTTTGAGATACAACTCTTAGTCTTCATCAATGGGAACTAGGTTTTTCATAGAATATCATATTTAAATATCTCCCTATTTGGATTTCTATCCATTCTCTCCTTAGGAGTTTTGGGAGGCCAAATTTTGTTGGTAATGCCGGATCAATGGGAATTTTTATTTTTATTGATCTGTCTACCAGGAAAAATAAAGATTATTCTATCTACGCCTTTGTATCTCTTTCCTAGGGAACTAAAATATCCAATATAATATTTTTAACTTCCAGATGAAATTTAAGAAAATAATTTTTAAGTGAAGAGATAAATTATTTTCTGTACCAGATGTCGAAAAAAATAGATGATCCATCAGAATTTTTCAAGGATGAGGAGCCTAAAGTCAGTCGCGTTACAAAATAAAATCATAGGGTAGAAGGAAGCATTAAATGCATATGGATAGAATACGGTCCTATCTAAAAACAATGCTTGACGTATAAATTGGAGTAATTCTCAGACAACCTCCTAAGTTTTTTTTCTAGTTGTGTTTGTTTGGTTTGTTGTTATGGTTTAGGCTTGATAAGAGCCAATCTTATTGGTCTCTCGCCTTTAGTTCTTGGTTTTTAGTTTTTGGAATCTTTTAGGATTATCTTTTATAACATACCTTGGATCCTTTTCCAAGTATTATAAATAAATTAAAAATTGTCATTACCAAAAGATAATTTACCAAATTGGAGCACTTGCATTTTTCCAGGACTTAAGTGTGTCGCTATATATTTGCATTGTTCAAGGATTTAAATTTCTAAATTTATATACATAATTTGTCCTCACTCAATATTTGTATTTTGAATGATCCATTGTGAAACGTAAAAACAAAGGCAGAGCTTAATGTCTCGTGATAGAAAATCAATTGTGCCTTAAAATGTAAATAACACTTGTAACTTTTAAACCCGTAAAAATTAAACTAAAAGAGATACAATATATTCAAAAACATATATATTTACGCTATGAATAATAAATTCTTCTTCTTGTGGTTTATTGAAAAATAGAAATTTTCACTAACACATTCAAGGATTGGGGGTGATTTGTCCCAATTTTCCTTAAGGAAAACTAGACGATTGAGTACATGCAACCCATCACCAAAGAGAGATAGAAAGGGGAGGGAGAGAGAGAGAGAGGGATTGAAAAAGAAAAGTAACCTATTCATAGAGAAGAAAATGTATTATAATCTTTATCAACCTGTATCTTTACATTTTGATCTATAAGCGGAGATGAAGGACAACTTATAGATCAACTTATCTTCTTTCATAACTTACACAACCACGTGCACCACAAAGTTTTAGATAAATATAGGTGCATTTTTTTAATTATAAAACACACAATAAACAAGGAATGGGTATATGATTCATGTACTATGTGTTTTATAAATAACACCAAGTGTATAAATTGTGGAATAACATAGAGGAAAAGGAGGCCCACGACCCCAAACAAGATTCTTATAACTATAAATATGTATTCTAAAGAATAAGTAATCAAATAATCATTCCCCCATATAATTATCTAAACTAATTAATTTATGATTAAACATGCACAATAATTTTGTAAATATATTAAAGAATACGAGAATGTTGGATATTTATGTGAATATTACCCCTATCTAGGAATATCTAAAAGGGCTATGACCATAATATGGTATTAAATAGAATTTATTTCTACTCATTTTTAGTAATTGTATAAGTATATTTGAGTATATTTACCCTATAGAAACCTATTCATGTTCCTTGTAGTATGTATGTGTCAAATTTAGAAGTAGAATATATATACTCATGAATGCCTCATGTTTTAATTTATGTGTGATACTATTTTCGAGTGTGTGGCTCAAAATAAAATTTATGTACTCTTTTTAGATAATTAATCTATCAGTTTTGTTGTATCACATGGTAGGATAAAGTGGTGGCCATCATTGAGAAATTGTACTTAGAAAATAGTTTTCATGTGGTGAAAACCATGATACACAAAGAAAGCACATGAAATGAGAAAGAGTAGCAATATTTCATGTGTATATAATTATAAACAAAATTGTATAAATATTCAATGAGGATAACATGAGAAATAGTATAAAAACTTAGTCAATTGAAGAAATAGAGATGCAAACATGGTACATCCATAGTGTAAGAAGACAATAACAATAGAATTAAATTCAGTCGCTACCAAAAAAATACAAGTATACATGTGATAACCGTGTAGATCCATAAACAAGGGACACACATGGTGTTGAAATACAATAAAGACACTTATTTTTTATATAATAAGAAATAACATTAGTAAGAAATAAAGAAACAGAGGAATAATGTAGTCAAGTTATAAATTAATACACATAATAAAGCAATGGGAAAAGTAACGACAATAAATAATTATAGTAATAAAATAGATTTAAAGATAGGGTAGAACTATAGAACACATATATGATATTCCTATTGTTTCAAACTATATCATAGACACAATATATGTAGTCATGCATAATGGGGATTATTACATTAACTGAAATGAAAAAAGAACAAGTATAGTGTAGTAGATTACCCCAAAGGGTGGTGCTAGTAGGAAGGGACTAAACATGGACCACTCTTTGTGTATTAATCTATATTTGTCATGTATCAAGCTTAGTATTCTCTATTAATACGTGTGTAAAATCTATATATAAAATATATGAACTATCCATAAAACCAAAATGAAAAAATATTTATAACGTAACGAGACAACTAATCAAACCTTTAAAGCAGATGCTAATTTTATAAGTTTCGCATATATTTGAAAAAATGTGTTATGTCAATATTTGAATATATTAGAATTTTTTAAAAATATATATGTACATGAAAGTAGATAGCTCAAGACCTACCCAATAATAGCTGCATATGTAGTAACATTGAACCTAAAATTGAAGTAAGTGTAATACCCATATGTGTCATAATAAAAGAAGGATGCTACTATATAATTTTTTGTAAAAACCACAATGTGTTAAACACAACTTATGATTGGAAGACCCGTGATGATTGGTATGCATATAAATTTATCTAACAATAGGCCTATAAGATAGTAACCATCGAGTATTATGACATGATTTTGATGGCCTCGATTAAATTATTAGGATCTAGTTTCATCTACTAGAAGAAGTATGTGAACAAGAAGACGTACTCACAAATGAACTATGAGGGAGTGATCCGCTAGAAGTAGTATGTGAATGAGAATAGAAAATAAAAATGCACTATGAGAGAGTGGCCCACTAGAATTAATATTTGAACTAGGAGACCAACGCTTATATGTACTAGGAGGAATTGACCCACTAGGAGTATTATACAAATTATAATACCTATATGTAGATGATTCAAAATTAGGATTCGTAAACACATTTTTGTGTCAAAAACTTAGATATATGATCCTTCAATGGTATACCCATAACTATAACAACTTGATTATTGTAAATGATCTTACAAGATTAATGTAAAAACAAGCAATTTTTTTTGACACCATATAGTGAAACGAAATGCTAAACACATCATATGAAGGAAAAATAATGAAACTGAAAATGGAATATTGACATAATAAGATCTAGATATGCTAGGAATAACAATATGACCCATTTTATTTCAGGATTAAATTTATTTTATTGTAAGTATACTTGAAGAGAATAATTTAACTTAATATTGCACATATTATGTGGAGTAGTATTATTAACCAAACCATTTTGTATAGGATTTTGATCAATAGAAAATGAATGTAAAGTGGATTTGAAGAAAAATATTAGCTATTATAGTATAATAAAAACTAATACCATGAAAATAATATTTCATAGTATTAAAATTTATAATATTTACAACTAAGGGATGATAATACGAAGATGAAGGAATTTAAACTTGATGAAAACATTTTATCTCTCGAAATAGATTTGTAATTTTATCATCAAGAAATTTTTCGTTACCTTTTTGACCTTTACTTGATCATTAGTATTCTTGTATTCAATGGAAAAATCCCATTCAATGGCACCAAAATTGATAATATCATTTAAAACATGGTGAACCTTAATACATTGCATATCAATATAGACAATACCTCTATGATAATCACAATGTAAATTAGTTTCAAAATTCTTACCTCTATAGAAAATACCTCTATGAAGCAAGATAATGTCAACATCAAGAAGTAGAGAGAGATATAAAATGTTGTACTTAATTAAATTTTTAACAACTATTTGTGGTGTGTAGGGAAAACATGTGCATTTTCATGTAGGATATTATAAGTATAGCTCCTAGGGATGAGATAAAAAAATTAAAGATTACATTAACTTCATATTTATCATTATTATGATTTCTATTTCTAGTAATATTTCCTTGATACCATGATTCATTATCCCATCAGTAGCAGCAGTCTCATCATACCCGTCCCACTAGACTCGAACCTAGTTAAACTCTCTTCCTTAAAGGCCCAAGGTCTTGCGCTCTAAAAATACGTATGGGATCCATCATCACCTACCCCTGATACTACATTTTCAATGAGGTCTAATCCAACACATGAGAAGGATCTGTAATATACCTCCTAACTATAGAAACATGAAACACATCGTGGATGTGAGACAATATGGGTGACAATGCTTGATGATAGGCCAAAATGCCGATACGCTCAAAGATCTCAAGGGGATCCACAAACCTAGGAGAAATCTTAGAACCTTTTCCATAACAGATAGGGATCTTATGTGGCCTAACACAAATAAAAACCTTCGTGCCCACCTCAAAACTATGATCTATCCTATGGTGATTTGCATACTTCTTTTGCCTATCTTGAGCCTCCCCTGTAATCTTTACCCGATCATAACAACCTCGCTACTCCATGTCTCAGCAAGATAGCTGGTTAGAGATAAACCATGTATTCTAACCTATCCCAGCTCAATGGTGTCTTGTACTCTCTTCCATATAGTTCCTGAATAAAAGCCATGCCTATCGGACTCTAAAAACTATTATTGTAGGAAAACTCCACCAAGTATAAATACTCCTCTCATCTCAACTCGTGATCCATGACATACATCCTTAGCATGTCCTCCAAGATCTGATTTACCCTCTCAATCTTTCCATCTTTCTCAGTGGTTAGAGGTTGTGATGAAATTGATCTTTGTCCCGAGAGCATACCGCAGGTATTCCGTATGGGCAGTGTAAAAGGATCATGGTCACAAATATATTCCACGTAATCCCATGCGATGAAAATATCATAAAGATATACCCATGCCATTGCACTAGTTGTGTAGGTTGTCTTCACCGTATAAAAAAGATCCACTTGTTGGACCACGATTTTAATTAGATCAAAACCCAAAGGTGCTAGTCTCTGCGCACAATCACTAGAGTTAGGATCTACGACAGTGGTTAGTCCATGTCACGAAACTCATAGGCAAAGTGTTGGACACACATGCCAACAATCTCCCCTTTAGCATTACCTGAGTGATTTTCAAACTCGATACTGCCGCGCTCTGATACCATTTATTGGACCACGATTGCCGTTAGATCAAAACCCATAGGTTTTAGTATCCGCTACAGTCGTCAGAGTTAGGATCTATGAGAGGTGGTTAGTCCATGTCAAAAAACTCACGAGGAGCACCGAAACACATGCCAACACCACTTTCATCAATTTATTTACTGGTGACCATGATGGCATCGTGGTGCTATCTCAACGTCAGTAACCCAACTATGAATTCCATGGAAAAGGTGTCCCATTTCCACTCTGTTATAGCGTGAGGAAACAAAAGGCCAAGTGGAGGTTGATGCTCAGCCTTAACCTTTTGACACTCTAAAAAACATGACAAAAACTGAGCTACATCTCTCAAAATTCCCCGCAATGGTACAACTATATCAAGGTGGCGTAGATTTTCTTCACCCTGGGATGGGATGAATAAGATGCACAATGAGCCTCTATCAAAATTTCCTTTCTCACGCCTCCATCTCTAAGAAGATATATCCGACCTCTATTCCTAAGAAGGCCATCTACCTCTAATGAAAATCCATGAAATATCCCCTTAAGGGGTCTCTCATACTTGATCTATGCTCTTCTTTAAAGGTATAAACTGTCATGAGGAAGCTACTGTAAAATCCTACTCCAAAAATTTGTACCCACTGAAGTAGCCATAACCACATGTCTCTATCTACTCAGGGCATCTGGAACTACATTGTCCTTACCCTACGATTCTCTATCTCCATGTCATACTCAAAAGTAATTCCGTCCAACGACGCCGATAAGCATTGAGATTGGGTTGCATGAAGAGGTGGTGAAGACTCAAGTGATCTGTCCTAAGTGTAAATATCTGGCTAAGAAGGGAGTGTCTCCACTGAACAAAGGCATGCACAACTACTGCAACCTTAAGGTCATGAGTTTGATAATTGATAGCCTCACAATCCTTGAGTTTGTGAGACTCAAAATAAACTACTGCGCCTCCTACATCAACACACCTCCATGTCCTCGTAAGAAGCATTTGAGCAAATAAAGAACTCACCTCGAGAGTCCGACACAATAAGAATAGAAGCTGCCATGAGGCATTACTCTAGTTTCCTGAAGGCCTTCTCACATCTATTTGATCACACAAACTTCTTCCCTTTCCACTAACGGGAAGTGATGGTGTGTATAACCCGATAAAAGTATTGTGCAAAATCTCCTATACTATCTTGCCAAAACCATGAAGTTGCACACCTCGGTCACACTTGTGGCTACTGGAAAATCCATAATGACTCAAATATTGGAAGGAGTGAGTGTGATACCTTCCCTAGAAATGATTTTTCCCAAATACAACACCTTTATTCTAGAAGAACGTGTAGTTCTCTAGGTTCTCATACGCTACTGCTCACTAAGACATCAAGAACCCGGAGAAGGTGCCCCACATGCTCCTCATTCATACATGAGTATATCAAAATGTCATCAAGGAAGATGAGCATGAAGGAATCCAAAAAAATCCTAAATACCCCATTCATCAAGCTCATGAACACTGCGGGGGCATTCATCAGACCAAAAGGCACCACTGTGAACTCATAGTGGCCATATCTCATACGGAAGGCATTCTTATGAATGTTTTCCTCCATGATCCTCAGTTGATGATACCCTCACTTAAGATCTATCATGGAGAATACTATGTCGCCCTTCATCTGATCAAATAAATTATCAATACGCGGAAGGGGGTAATGATTCTTGTTGGTAACTTATTTTAGATGGCAGTAATAAATACACAAATGTAGGGATTTTTCCTTCTTTTTTACAAAATTCACCATTGCACCCCAAGGGGATACACTATGATGGATTAGGCCTTTCTATAGAAGGCCCTCAAGTTACAGCTTGAGCTCATGGAGCTCAACCGTAGTCATCCGATAAGGTGCTTGTGAGATAAGTTCTACTGGGAAACAAAGCTATGTGAAAATCTATCTCATGTGGGGTGGTAACCTGGTAGCTCCCGTAGAAAGACATCACAAAACTCTTTTAATATGTGATGGTCATAAGGAAAATGACCCTATAGACTCATCCTTAGATCTTTCACTAACCGTAATAAAGAGAAACATCCGACAACCTCATCACACACACGCTTAAGCCGCATTATGGAGATGGTGTGGATGAAATAATCTTATGGTAAAAATCCACATTGGCTCAGTGTGTAGACAACTAGTCCATGTGAAATATGAATCCATATGAACTCAATGTAAGGATATAAATATCCGAGGTAGTAGTGAAGGGTCCCAAATTTACTAAACACTCCTTAACTAAGGAGTCTCCAGAAATTTTTGCTCCAGAATCCATCTCAATGTCCCAAATAAGACCTGTTTAACTACCACCATCCTACAATGATATACTAAGGATGGTGTAATAAAATGATCGACGAACCAAAATCAAACAATATAGAGGTGGGAGTACCACCAATACTACATATAGTCTCTATCATGGTAATCGGTGCTCACCTCGCAGCTTCTCGATGCAGTTACATAGATCCGATGGCTATGTCCCACATCGTCAACCGTAGGCTCAAAAATATGTGCCTTACCCTTTAACTAGGGTTTTGTGGGCACTCTCTCCAATTATGTCCAACAACACCACAACCATAACAATTGTCTAGTCCTCTCCAATGAGATGTATATCAAGCTGGTACTCTAGAGGTCTGCTCCATCGACCCCGATGATCTGGCTATGCACTGCTGATGCCTCTGCTAATCAACTCCTACTAAATGAGTTCTTGGTACACACTACGCCCTAATGTGACCCCGAGGAGGATGCCCCATACTCCACCCCCTATGCATTGAATGTCCACAAGTTCTGTAAGGTGGGAGGGTCTCATACTATTGTTGTTACTGAGGTGGCTATTGTGGTGGCTTGAATGATGATTGTGTACAATCATGTCCACTACGAGGGGGAGGAGTTGACCCCCTCGATCTTCTATCCTACATCTACCGGATGTAGTTCTCGCACTCTTTACCTAGCCTCTACTAAGGTATTTGAGCAAAGTGAATATGCACCGCACCACCCAAATATAAATTCAAAACCCCGATGAACCTTTGAATATGGACCTACCCATCCCGCATATAGTCGACACCATAAATCAATTCTCATACTCAGCTACAATCATATATGTTTGATGGAGGTCGTGGAACTCATCTATCCTCTGCTGAATAAACCTTCAGGATAAATACATGCTCATTAATTACTCCTCAAATAGCTCCCAGGTAACTGTCTCTGAGTCAAAATGGAGATTCTTCTCCTCGGTCCTTCACTAGACACATGCTCCATCCCTTAGAAAATTGATCACAACATGAGATTTTATATTCCTAGTACAAGGAAGAGCTTGAAGCAAGCTAGGACAAATATGGAATAATTGTTTTTAAAAAAATGTTCCCATAAAAAGGTTTCAAAAATAACAGATCTCACAATATTGTTTCTAAGTCTCTTAAATTTAATAATTTATTTTTCCCCATTATAACAAAATATTAAAACTCTCATTACATTTTAATGACTTAATTAGACGAAACATGGTTTAGGTTTTCCTCTAAAAGTTATTTTGATAAACATTCAAATTCCACTATAGTTGAAAATTACACATTTTAATCTCAAGAGCAAAGGGCCTATTTAAATAAATACTAAAGTTATTTTAAAACCACAATGTGTCTAGGTTCAAAACAATTAACAAGGTCCCTAAAAATTAGCACAAGGGTTAGAAGAATAAACACACCCCTTACACAATAAAGTGACCCTTAAAAATTCAACCCATGCATTTTAGATTTAAAATTCAAATTTAAATTTAAACTCCTCTCACCCACTCCCCACCTACATTTTATAGGGATGAATCTCATCCCTTTAATGGATTCATTTGGGGCCCTCGATGAGAGAGAAACAACTAACCCTACAAATTGCTTAAAAATCTTGTTTCTCTTTTATTTTGACTTATTATTTCTCTTTTGTTTTGCAGGTTGTTGGAGAAGAAGGAGGAATCCATTAGAGGCCATCTCAAGCTTTTGGAGAGACATACATGCTTCATTATTTTCTTATTTTGTTTATACCCTCATTTAGGGTTTCAAGTATTGATATATTTTATTTAGTTCATAGTTTAAGATTTGCCCAACTGGAATTATGGGTTTTTCCCCATTTTTGTGATATAGTTACATTTGATATTTGATTTCATTTAGGTATGAGAACATATACATACATACATACATACATATATACATGCATATATATATATATATGCATGTATGCATGTATGTATGTATGTATGTACATTGTATACATATATATATGTATATAAAACATATTTTTTAAAAATAATATAATGCATTAAGAAAAACTGAAATAAAAATTATTAGAGATTTAATATAATTATAAATATATATATTTATATATACACAAATAGAATAACCATTATGTTCCGCCGTAGTTTAAAGGAATTCACACATTCCACGAAGTAAAATGCACAAGGAGGTTAAATTATCGTGGTGATATAGTATTATGGTGGCAAATATTTGGGGGTTGGGAGGGTTGCCGACCCCACCCCCCATGCCATTTGATAATGGGGTCGGGGGTGGCGTCATGACCCTCCCCACAACCCTATTCCCTAATAACTAAGTACAGTCATGGTTGTGAAGGATTAGTAATGAACAAAATTTGTTTAAAACTTTTACCCTTGTTTACTAATTCAGATTTACTATACTTTTCTTCTTATTATACTCAAAATTTTAATAACAACAATATATATATATATATATATATATGTATGTATGTATGTATGTATGTATGTATGTATGTATGTATGTATGTATGTATGTATGTATGTATGTATGTATATATCAAGGTTACTACTAGTTTTAATAATAGTAATATTTAAATGACAGTAGTATTATTATCTAAGAATAATGGTTCTTATTATTTTTTTATACCATTAAATTGTATTAATCTCACACTTAAATTTTCCTAAAGTTTTTGATAGTATTTGATAAGAGGTATAAAGAGATATCAAACCAAATTTCACTTGTTATTATGTTGATTTAATTTGGGTTATAGGAAACTTTACAATAATTGAATAATGAATTTACACATTCCCATGAGGCTAAAGCCTATGTTGCAATGAAGAAATTTTCCTTCTCTACTAGTACTAGGAATTAATATATTTTTTTGTAAACAAGAAAAGACAAGGAAATCTAAGTTCTTTCTATCTACTCATATGAAGTTTGGCTTTCTATCAAAAATGCAAGAAAATATACAAAATAGTCTAACTTTTCCATTGAATTCCTTTCAAGTAATACCATACAATTTAATATTTTCTTCATTCAAGTTTACCACAAGAGGATTGCAAAAATATTTCGATCATTATAAAGCAATATTGACACACCCATGTGAGGTAATAAAACAATTCAATATGGACAAGTTGTCTTCCTTTCATCCACATTTCCACTATAACAAAACTAACCTTACTAAAATGTCTTTCTTTCCTTTACAACAATACTATAACTTCAACAATGATAATGAACTTTCTTTTCCTTGAGCATAGCTCATTTATTTTAATGCAAGAACTTACTTTCTCACAATTGAAATTATAAATAAACTTTTAAACATGATTTCCATTTTGATTCATTTCTTTACATAATACGATTTGAGGGGAAACGAAATTATACAATTCCTCAATGAGCTTCCTTCAAAATAATAATATAACTTGGTAAATGGTACTTACAATGCAACATTTATTTTTTTATAAATATAATACTACAAGTCTTCCACCTCAATTGGGAATAACAAGAAGGTTTTCTCACAAGGAAGGATTTCTTTTGGACATCAAAAAATGCTCCAAGTTTCACATCATCAATGAGATCTCCACCATGTCTTCACTTGATCAACAACAAAAAAGAGGGAGAGGAAACACTCTCCACCCAACCAATAATCTAATGAGGAGAATAATCTATTATCCTCATTGGCCTTAGAGCCCCAACCAAAATGCAATAAAAGATGGATCTAACTCATGGTAACAAATACAAAGCGTCCATTACAATAAAAATATTTCACAACCATACCAAAAAAAAAATCAACACAAATACAATCACAAGAATGAAACTAACAAAATATACAAGGCTTCATAATGCACAGCCAAAGGAGCAAGGATCTATGGGGATATCACTTATTCCTCCTAATGGGAATTAGGTGCTAACCTTCAAACCCTCCAATATACATCTTAAAACCCCTACAAAACTCTTATTCCTCCCTTAAGATCGTCTTATGCTTGCCACATTTTCTTATGTCTCCCTCATAAAAACCAAGTAACAAATGCAAGAATTTTATTTTCCAATGTGGGTAACCAAACCTAACTCCCTCTAAAACATTAAATAAACTCTTATGCCTCCTTACATATAATATCCCCATAGCCCTCTTCTACACCACAGCTAGGAAATCTACCGAAGAACCCAATAAGCATACCAAAACACTCAATAACATACACATATACACAAATAAAAGAAAACATTTAAACAAGAGTGTAGCTACTACCTTTCCATGGTAGATCTTGATCCAAGAGTCACACACTAGACTCCTTCAAGACCACTCCAACAAAAACAAGCTCCAAAATAAATCCACAAGCATTCGCAAATTCTCCAACTCCAAAATACAAGTGCACATAAAAGAAAAGAAGTAACCCCCAAACAAACAAAATTATTAGCATAAATAGAAAAGGGAGAGAGGAGGGTGAGGTGGAAAAATGTAGAATGCCACATCACTTATCCTCAACTCCAATGCACAATAAATTGGTGGATTAGAGGAATGACAAACCTCTTACATACACAATCCAAACCCACACCCGCTAATGGAAAATGTTAAAAACCATATAAGAAAAGTTTAATAAATGCCGCTTTTTATCTTACAAAACACATAATGGGGTCTATTTTTGACCCCCCAATCCATAGGTAGGGTTGGTATAGTAATTTAAGAGGTGTGGGACATGTTTAACTTGTCCCAAAAGCCTCAAAACTAGACCTTAAGGCCAAATCCGAATTTCCATGATGAGGTAGAATGTACAACACTCAAGATCACAAACACTCAACTTACAACAAAACCAAAAGAGCCATCTAATCTAATAATTTATTTTTTCCCCATCCATAATTAGTTTAGTAACATGATTAATTTACTAATCTAGACACAATTTAAATAATTAATAAAAGGGAAATACATCACTATAAAATCACATACTAAAATTAAATAAAATAAAAGAAGGAACTACACATAAACCCTTGGTCACTATTGAGGTAATGTCTCCCCAAGGGGATTCCCTTAACAACAATTATAACACACACAACATAACACATGTTGCCATGGTGACCATTGTTGAATCCATCTAGCATTCCAATGTGGTTGGTCTCCAATCCCCCATTGATTGTTGTGATATGTTTACTTGCAAAACACATAATACCTCCTTCGCCTCATGGCCACATCAAAACATCCAAGATAAAATATAAAAATATAAATCCACAATCATCTACATGTGAATTAAATCATCATCTAGGAAAGTAACATTATTATTTTCAATTTCTAACAACATCTCAATTCTACATTTCATCAATATCAATAGGATCACAAGATTAGTTAAATTGTTAAGGTCTACATGATACAACAAAAATATTGAATGTAAAAAAATAGACTATGTCAAAAACACATCATCATCAATATAAAATGTCTCTAAGAATCAAGACGCATCATACTATGAATCGAAATCCAACAATAATACAATTATCTATATTGTCTAATCATCATGCTAAGTCAAAATGATACAATAATATCCATGCATAAAAATTGTAATCAAAATATAAAGTAATAAGTGTCAAAGGGAAGTGGGCACTACACAAATGCACCCCTGTACCTATTAAGGTGTCTCAGTCCACTAAGATTTCGTAGATCTCCTTTTTCCTGGACTTTGAAATAGTCGATTCCTCCTCTTGTTTCTCAAGTCATTTCTGTGACACAATAAACCAAGCTTGTCGAATCAATTGAATTATTTATAACTCTCTTTTCACTTTAGGGTTTTGGCATATATAATTTTGTATTTTTTTGTTTCACTTTCTATATTTATATACTCCTTCTATTTACATCAAGTTATTTACTATCATACATAGTTTAGATTAACTACCATTCTTCGAATTTAAGTTAATTAGACATCAAATTTGTAGACACATTAAATAAAGTTTCTCTAATGTAGCATGAAATTATGTGAATATGCAAAAAATATTGTATGGAAATTCATTTTTATGCACATTCACCATAATATATCCACATAAAAGTAGATATAATAATGCAGAGAGAGAAAGAGATATCTCATGTCCTCTAAGAGAGGAATTATGAGAAGATAGTGATAGATCACTAGTTTTTTTAAGTGTAGTATGACTACAGAGTAAAAGGGTGGAAGACAACCAATTCAGTGAAAAGGTATGTTGGGAGGCATAATGTTATGCTTATTATCCCCATGCTACATTTCCATTTAAATTTTGACCATAGTTTACCAAAACCCAGTGAATGTTTGACCTTAATTTACGCTCGTATTGATGATCCCTACACCTAAATTTTTGAAATTTAATTCCCATCTATTGGGAAATGAAAGTGGCATTGGATAGGAGAAAAAGGGTGTTGGAATCAGTTAATCCATTGTAGACTCGACCCACGTCTTACTCCCAAACACAAACACGATCATGAACACCATTTCAAATTTTTGTACGGATGTTTTTGTTCAAGCAGTCATGAACGATGGTCGCGGATATGTAAGGGAGGTGGATTTGTTCGTGGTAGAACAGGGATAGTTCCCTTTCCCCTATGTTAACTAGCCTATGATATGTTGAAAAGGGGTGTCACTACAACCATACTCTTGAATCTAGTGATAGAATGCCCCATCACCGTGGGTGGAAAGACCTCTACTTGTAAGTGAATGACTACACTTTGGTTTCTATTTTGAGATAGATAGATACATGGCCTTGTGGTAATACTGGAGGAAGGGATTCCCTTATTCGATATTTCCAACCTATTTCCTTTCTAGATGTATTTTGAGATATTTCTTAGAGTAATAACATATCCTTCCAGGAAGTGGTCCAGAAGGGTTTATGAAAACAACTCATCATACCCATGACCTATGTAACTATCTTATCCTGTGTGAATTTTAGAGAGGATGTGATGGAAGCTTAGTCTTACTTTCAAGATCATGACCTAATCTACAAATTTAGTGGAATTGGGCCTACTCTCCCCGATCTTCTCGGTTGGTTCTGAAAATACTTGATCTCGATACTTGAAGATAAGTTTGAAATATTCCCTAATGCTAAAGGAAATTTTATTGTTTTTTAACCGAGATTCATTATATGAAGGCTATAGCTGGAAAAATATGGATTTTCCAATCTCACTTCTTATCCCTAAAACCTCATTTTCCTTCATTTACGCCATCAACTCAATTTTTTCTAGCTAAACTAGTTTGGATTAGAATGCCCCATTTTCCTCTCAAATTTTGAGATTCAAAACACGTAGCCTCCATATGAAATTCAATGGGAACCTTACTAAATGATTACCCTCCCACATTAGGATACACCCACAATACTTATACCCCTATCCTTGTTGAAATTGATACCTCAAATAACCTCCAAGCCAACATAGAGATTAGAGTTCAAGATAGAGTATAAACCCAAAATCTAGATTACGAGGGAATGTCGTTTAGGTGTAGAAGGCGCTGCACTCTTAGACATATTTCTTATGATTATTAGTTACAAAAATGAAAGAATGTAAGAAATACCTGGTGGAAACATTACTTCTCGTAGCATTTTGACTTAGAAAATAAATTAAAGGATGGTCCATATTTAGATTCAGATTCATATTCAGATCCTTATATGAAAGGTTTAGTTCTAGAAACATCGGTCAGAAAACTAGTAGCACCTTTTAAGACACATAAATCTGGTGAAGCATTTTTGGAGAATGTTCCACCAATATCTCCTTTGAACCTAAACAAAATTATTGAAACAAAGTTCAGGGGAATCGGCAAAAGAAAATGTTCTCAGTAAAAAAGCATTTATAAGTTGATTAAAGATCTTGAAGTCATTGTTCGTATTGAAGATGTATGAAATGGGTAAAAAGCATTATAAGGAAATAAAAATCACTAGATTTTTTTTTCTCATACCTAGTAATTTTTCACTCCCGGAAAGGTGATCTTATTTTTTCAATGTAGTTTTTAATGTTGTATGTGTGCTTTCATTAAAAAAATGTTCCTAGGTTATGCCCCATACAAACCCAAATTTTACCATATATAAAAATAAATACGTGAACCTTATGCTTACAATGGCTAAGTTAGTTATAGAAATAAATTATTTCCAAGGGCTTAAGCTACATGGTTATAGGAAAGAAAAACATAGAAAAAATTCTTTTTTGTTTTCTTTTAACATTTGATAGGTTTCATATTTTTCTTTCAAAAAAAAATTACCATCATTTTTCTTAAAAATATAATTACCCTTTATGTTCTACGAAAACCAATTTTCATCATCGTTAAGAGACTCCACCATCTCAAATCATCAACTATCCATATTCCAAATAAGTTACCACTCTGTTGCATCAAAACACAACAAAACTCCCATTCCTAGGTGAGAGTGACAGGATCAAATCGACATACATGGAGATAATATGTACGAGTTCGGGTAGAAATTTGAATAACTCAAACAAAAATGAAAAAATAGCACCAAATGCAATTGTTGATGAAAAATCACAACACCCTCGAATGGCCTTGGATGTGAATGGGGCATTCGGTGTGATTTGAATAACATGGTACCATCTCTCGTGCTGTGGGACTTGTGAACTTGAGATGGCGCTCCGGAGAAAGTCACTTCTTCTTCCTAAAGTACCTTCCATAACCTAAATTAGTGCAGAAAAACCTATGTATCCTAATCTAACGTTCTCCAAAGAGATGGGGAGAGAGAGAAATACATGGAAACAAAGCCTACACTAAGCGGTGATAGACCAAAAAGGAAGTGTGTGATCACAAATCCAACTACCCGAAATGGAGAGGATGGAAAAAAGCATCACGACCAGAGATAAATTTCACACGAAAACCACTTCAAAACCATTAATCAGATCTCCCATGGCGTGTAATAGACATCGAGTATGCACAATATTCCCCTTGAATGATGAGAGGAAAGAAAAGACAAAAAAACAAGAAGAGGATGGACAAAATGCATCATAAATCATCTTTAATTGCTCTAAGAGTTCACACAACATATAATTAGTGGGCAAGAGGGAAAAAAATTCCATTACAAAGCCATGAGAGGAGGCTTAGACTCCACATTATACCCCAAGGAAGAAAGAGAGAGGGGGCAAGAGAGTAACAATGACCCACTTGTTAATGCAAAATCACAACACCCCCAAATGGCCTAGTTGTGAGTGGGATATTCGTGTGATTGCAAAACATTGGACCATATCTCAAGCTATGAGACTTGAAAAACTTGAGATGCACCTCCAAAGAAGGTTGGTTCATGCTTCGTAATCTACCTGCCACAAGCTACTCTAGTGCAAGAAAAACATAATCTATCCTAATATAACTATTCCAAGGAGATAGGGAGAGAGAAAGAGGGTGAAAGAGAGCCTAGAGTAAGAGGTGATACACCAGAAAAGGAAGTGGCGAGATACTATGCTAAGGGAGGATGAAACAGGGGAAAAGGAGATGATGGAGGTCACATAGAAGTGACATAGACCCAAATCCAAATCCGCCATTGAAACTCCATGAAGCATGACATCTTACAACTGAGAACGTGAAAATCATGCACAAGAAACAAACATAAAATGGAGAGGCACAATGAAACAACAAAATAATGCAATGGGTTGAAGAACACCACAAAAACATGATTTTATTGCTCTATCGGATATATGGACAATTACATGGGTTCTCATAGACACAAATATTCTTGCCATGCATAGGAGAAGGCTTAGATCTCATATGGAGTCAGGAAACAAGTTTGAAAAAGTTTCCCACATCCCGAATGTCTCTCTTTCTCAAATGAAAAGTGTTTACAATATATAGACGTCAAAACCGAGAGAAAAGAAGAGAAACTCGACTCTAATTCTAAAGTCCAACAACCAACAATCAATGCCCCCTACAAATCCACCTACAATATGTCAAGTCTACCTCTCTTTTCTATTTCAATGCTTTGGAGAAGGAAGAAAGGCGGATGAAAATCAAATCTGAGTGGTTGAAGGAATCATATCTTGCATTAATGGCAAGAAAGACATATTCCCTTTTTCAATAACCTAACCTACTAAAAATAGTATTTTTATCATTCGTGGTGTAGAGGACGTATATACCTTTCCAAAAAGTCTTCTCTTGCTCAAATATGAGCTTCAAGTAAAAAGATATGGCCACCTAAAGATTCTACATCGAGGCTATGCAAAAATGATGAAAATGTAATCTTTGTAAAGTGGATGCACAGGCCCGAAAATACAAACTGCAATTTTTGGAAAAAGACACAAAAATCACAAAACCTCCCGCAGATCCTCAGTCCCAAAAGTCTCTTTTTCCTGAAAGCCCCCACAAGCCCGCAATTGAAATTGCACCATTTACAAAAGTTGTAAAATTTCAAATGTTTCCCTCGATGACCCACCGGCCCAAATTTATACATGGGAAACATTTCCTCCACGGCCCCGCATATTTGCATTTCCTAAAATTCATCCTCGATCCCACTCGACCCGCATTTTCCACTTTGACACAAAGTCCTCCTTAAGCCCACCAACCCAATTTGGCAAAAAATACTTCCAAGTTCCACCTTCCCGTATGCTATCTAGGCTTGACACGTGGGTTCTCTGGGCATCGAGGAGGTACAACTCACTTTTATTCTTTATGTCTCTTTGAAAAAAATCCAAAAATTCAAACTACCTTTGGCGACCCACCTTCCCACTTCAACTTAAAACATGGCCACGTTTCCCTTTTGTTTGGTAGGGTCATATGTCTGATCCTAGACATGTGGAGGCTTAGCACTTGTTTGGGACTGTCCATTCGATTCTACCTTTAAAGCTACACCGAGTTGACACGTGGCACCTTCTCGCCGCTTTCTTATACTTTGCCAATTCAGGGCGATTAAAATTTTGAGCTTCGACAACGTGCCAGTTGGCACTAGTCTAGGGTCATTCTTTAGGCCGTGCCTTTTGAATTACACTGATGAGACATGTGGAGACTTCCACCAGTTATTTATAATTAGTCAATTAAACAGCTAGTTCTATCCCTTCTTTAGACCTGGGACACGTGGAATCCCCATGCTCATTTGAGTCTCCACTTTGGGTTGTGCCTTTGAACTTGTGTGGAAGAGACACGTGGCATCCTCCACTGGTTCGTAGAATTTTCAATGGCTGGTGCAACTTTTGGGGGATTTGCTCACGTGGATGCTTAACGCTTATTTGGGGACCACCGAGTTGGGATCACTATTGAAGGTGCACTACTAAGACACGTAGAGGCTTCGCCAATACTCTCATACTTACTCTATTTGGGCCAGCTACCATTTGACTTCCGCCGAGCCTAGACACGTGGAGAGATGGTGCTAGTTTGAGTTTCCTCCTTGGGATATCATTTTTAAAATTTTTTGAGTGACACATACTTATTTTCACTGGCCTTTATACACTTAGCCGATTCTATGACCGGCTTTATCCCCTTTATTGACTCTAACCACATGGCAAGCTCGCACTCATTTGGGAACTGGTCTTTAGACCCAGCCTTGTGTTACACCGATTGGACTCGTGGAGGCTCAACACACATTTGGGACCTACCTTTTTGATGCACCATTTGGATATGTCTTTGAGACACATGGAGCATTCTTTGAGTCTATTGTTTGGCCCCGAGTCGACTCGTTTTGGGTAATTCTAAAATTTTTGAGTCTTTTCTTCAATATTCTCCAATCAAGCTCTGGTTTGTTTGATGCTACTAGCCCCATTTGTTGAACCTAATCCTATATTGTTGAGTCCACCTACCCCTTGATTGTTGGATTGGAATGTGAACTCACAAGACAGAGCCGATCCTTCCAATTTTCTTTTGTGTGGGGGTAAGGTTTGAAAACTTTTGTTGGGGAGAAAAATTGGATAACAGTTTGGTGACTCATGGGGACATCTTCCTGCTAGATGAAATGATCAGTGGCCTTGAAGCATCCATTAGGCATAAAGTCTACCTGGTAAACACAAATCTGATCTTGTCCCCCAGAAACACGAGCCCAACCACTAGCACTTGGTGACCTTGAGCCTGCATCATTGTCTAGAATCTCAATTTTCATAAGAAAACCTTGTAAGTGAGGTTCTAAGAGTAGAAAATTGTTTTGACCTACGGATTTAACTTTGTCCTAAATGGACTAAACATGAGAAAAGAAACACCACAACAAAAACTATGTGTAAAACATAAAATCATACATTCTCCAAGTGGAACATGCGAGTGTGTACAATCACTTGTTCTACTTGAAAGAAAAATATACTCCTACTCCTACATTAACCCTTAACAAAGATTATCTTAAACAAAGTCTGTCACAAGCGGGAGAAATAACTTCCTTTCTTCATAATTGACAGCCATGTATCTGATTTGGATCTAATCATGGCTGTCATTATGAGTGAAAAACTGACAAGAGGTTGATCCTCCAACCATATCATCAAGGTATCAACCTCGGTGAAAAAAACTCCTCAAGTTGAATAGCATTGGACTCCTGGAGGTGCTGATGGTGACCCTTGGTGCTTTTATACTCATCATCATGCCCTGAAATGGGCATGACTGGTTGTGGCTTCCCCATTGGCTCGAATGAAGCCAAGTATCTCGATTAGGTAATGTATGGTCTTTTAAATTTTCCCATGATTCTAAATTTCAACTCCTAAAAATGGAGTCTTCCTGCTGACCTTTTTGGGTGGATGATGTGAGAGGGATGATAACCTTAGAATCATTCCCTTCCTCTGCATGGGTGGGGCTTTTGGAAGATCCAAATCTTCCAACTTTGATTCAAGAGGCATGTTGCAAAACTGCAGGTTGTGTTTTCACGTTTTATTCCATGGCACTAGGTTCTTGTGGTTGAATGATGAATGATGGGGAGAAAAGATTGCAATTTCAACTGGGTCCTCCTTATCAAAACGTTATTTTGAGTCCTATAGGAAATCAAACTCTTTATTGTCTGTTGTAGCAATTTCTCTCTTTCTTTATAGTCCTATAGGGAGTTCAAACTCTTCCAAAGAATAAGGATTTTGGAGGGGTTGAATGGGAGAGATGTCTGTAATCCTTGTGAGACCGACTCATGATGCAGTGCCTCTAAATCTATCTAGGTCACCTCCATATGCTCCTCTTCAATTGGACTTGGAGCTGACTGTTTTTCTTCCTTCATGGATTCATCAATCAAATTAGGCCCTTAAAATGAAACAAAAAATTTTCAATGACTATTTTTTCATCAAGTGGCTTCAACTCTGATTTGATCTCTTCTAGCTGCTCCTCTTCAATGGGACTTGGAGCTTGTTGTTCTTCCTCTATCTTAACTAGTTGTGCATCTTGGATTAGATCAACAATTTTTTCAAATAGAGTGCCATCATGGACACTGCATCTATAGTATACGAGTATTGATCTTCTTCCTCTTGTTATTTTTTTTCTTCTACTACAAACTCGGCCTTAGCCACCACTGGCTCTTCAACCTTGACTTCCTCTGTTGGCTTCACCATCAAGGGGATCTTTGTGATCCAAAATTTGGTAGCCCAACTATTCAATTTTCATCATTTTTCTATCATTTTTTCTTTTTCAGTTCCTCTTCTTCTTGCCCTTGGCTGGTTGTCTTATTTTAATCTTCCCAACATGGATTTGGGGATGCAAGAGGAGGGGTAGGTTAGGATTCAACCAGTTTTTCTATTGTTTGTGGTGGCGAGGTAAGTAGATATTATTGTTTTTTGGAGGTAATAAATACTTGGGATGGAAAAGGGCATAGGTATTGAGGTGGGATGGAAGACTAGGAGATAGAGAAGGGAAATCAATACTCGAGGAAGCAAGTGAGGGACTTGACTCTTGATCATTCGAAATGAGGAGTTTGAGCTAGTGACTAACTTACTCATCGACAAGGCTATCTCACACTTTTATCATATGCCTCAATATCCTCAATCCACTTTGTGTAAGGTGAGGAAACATTTCAACCATGAAGTTAATATTCTCATTAGGGTTGAAATGTATTGGCATAGGGTTGGCCCATCGACAAGGTTCCATATAGCCAATTCTAAACACTTTCATCAGAGCTGTGGCTCTTGATTGTAGCATGTGTGCCTCAAAGGCCGGATATCCTCCTGTAAATTAGCATCCTCCATGTAGTTATTACCACCGTATGTGTCCCCTCTTTCTTGATAATCTTTATGGCCTAACTAGTTTTGACCCTGCTCATATGAGTAAGCATAATGGTTCTGGATCTGATCATAATGCTGATCCAGAGGAGTTGGGAAATACATTGGAGGCAGACGACACTATTGTAGGTGTGTATTCCATAAGGGAAATGAAGTCATGATTGCACAACTTCATAAATGATATAATATGAAAGATGTCGAAAGAAAGATGAATGAAGATGGGTGGAGATGGAAGGAAAATTATGCAACTCATATAATGGGTCACCGACCGGATGGATTTGCCGGATGTGCTTTGAATGTGCCTCTAAAGGGTGAATCTCACGAAGAATAGATCAACTTGATCAAATGAAGTGAGGACGTCTTGGTCCCACTTTGGGCATGCCAAAAATATTAGTGAAAAATCACATCACCCCCAAAATGGTCTGGTTATGAGTAGGGAATTTGGTGTGATTGCACAACATTACACCATCTCTCAAGCTCGATACTTGCAAACCTTGAGATGGACCTCCGAGAGAAGGTTGGTTCCTACTTCGTAATTTACTTACCACAAGCTACTATGTTGTAGGAAAAACCTAACCTATCCTAATATAATCATTCCAAGGAGATAGGGTGAGAGAGAAAGTGAAAGAGGGCCTACAATAAATAGTGATACACCGAGAAAAGGAAGTGGTGAGATACTCTTCGAGGGAGGATGAAATACGGAAAACGGAGATGACGGTGGTTAAACGAAGTGACACATATCCATATCTAAATCTGCCATTGAAACTCCATGAAGCACGACATCCTATACTTGCAAACATGAAAAGCATGCACAAGAAACAAACACAAAATTGAGAGGCACAAAGAAACAGTAAAACAATGCAAAGGGTTGAGGAACACCACGAAAACATGAATGTATTTCTCTATGAGTTACACAAACCATTACATGGGTTCTCGGAGGCACAAATCCACTTTTTAGGCATAGGAGAAGGCTTACAACTCAAATGGAGTTGGGAAACAACTTTCATAGAGTTTCCCCACATCCCATAATATCTATCCTTCTGAAATGAGAAGTGTTTACAATATATAGACATCAAAAAACTACATAGAAAGAAGAGAAACTCGACTCTGCTCCTAAATTAAAACCACCAATAATCAATGCCCCCTACAAATCCACCTACAATCTGTCAAGGCTTCCTCTCTTTGTCTTTTTTGCATGTAGGAGAAGGAAGAAAGGTGGATCAAAATAAAATCTTAGTGGTTTAAGAAATCAGATCCTTCATTAATGGCCTGAAAGAATTTTTACTAAATTTCACTCACCTACCTTGCTAAAAGTAGTATTTTTATGCTTCCATTGCATAGAGGGTGTCAAGACCTTTCAAAAAATTCTTCTCTTGTTTCAAATCTGAGCCTCCAGTCAAAAGATATGGCCATCTTAAGATTCTGCATCGAGTCTATGCAAAAATGGTGAAAATGTAGTCTTTTCAAAGTGGATCCATGGGCCCGATAATACAAACTATATTGTTTTGTGAAAATAAACAAAAATCACAAAACCTCTTACAGCTCCACAGACTGAAATTTACTTTTTACCGAAATCCCTCGAAAGCCTTCAATTGAAATTACGACATTTGCAAAACTTTCAAAATTTTCAAAGTTTACCCCGACGACCCACCTACCTGAATTTATACTTGGGTGAAATTTCCTCCACAGCCCCACATATTCACATTTCCCGAAGTCATGCTCAAACCCTCCAGTCCACATTTTCCACTTTGACACAAAGTCCTCCCCAGTGCCCACCGCCTGCTTTGGCAAGAAATCCTTCCAAGGTCCACCTTCCTGCATGTAATTTAGGCACCGAGACGTGGCTTCTCTCGCATAGGTGAAGGCGCGGCTCACTTTAATACTTTAGATATTTTCCAAACAAAAGCTAAAAATTCAAACTACCTCTAGTGATGCAACTTCCGCTTTGACTTGAAAAATGTCCACATGTCCCTTTTTTTGACGGGGTCATATGTCTAATCCTGGACATGTGGAGGCTCAACGCTTGTTTGGGACTATCCCTTTGGATTCTACCTTTGAATCTTCACTAAGTCAACATGTGGAAACTTCCGCTAGTATTTTATACTTAGCCAATTCAGGGCCGAGTTATACTTTTAGACTCTAACCACGTGGTGGGTTAGCACTTGTCCAAGGTCCTTCTTTGGGATGTGCCTTTTGAATTTGCATTGATGAGACATGTGGAGACTTCTAATGGTTCTTTATACTTATTCGATTAAACGGTCAGCTTTTCCCCTTTTTTAGACATGGGACAGATGGAAGCCCTATGCTCATTTGAGTCTCTGCTTTGGGTAGCGTCTTTGAATTTTTGTTGAAGAGACACAAGGCATCTCCGCTAGTTTTTAGACTCTTCAACGACGGGTGTAACTTTTGGGGGATCTAGACACGTGGAGGCTTCCTCCAATCCTCTCATACTTAGTCAATTTGGTCCCATTTCCATTTTGACTTCTATCGAACCCTAGACAAGTGGAGAGCTAGTACTAGTTTGAGTTTCTACCTTGGGCTCTCACTTTTAAAATTGTACCGAGCTGACACGTGGTTCTTTCCACTTTGGCGTTTCTATACTTAGTTGATTCTACAACTGGCTTTGTCCCCCTTTATTAACTCGACCACATGGTGAGCCTGTGCTCATTTGGGAACCTTCTCTTTGTACCAAGCCTTGGTGTTCCACCGATTGGACGCATGGAGTGTCAACACACATTTGGGACCTACCTTTTTATGTGCCTTTAGGAATTATGTCAAGTGACACATAGTGCCTTCTGTGAGTCTATTGTTTGGCCCCGAGTTGACTCGTATGCGGAAAAGTTAGAAAACTTTAAGCCTTTTCTTTAATTTTCTCCTATTGAACTCTAGTTTCTTTAATGTCACTAGTCCCCTTCATAACCTTGCTTTGATATTGTAGAGTCCGCCCACCCCTTGATTGTTGGATTTGAATGTGAGCTCACAGGACATAGTGACTATTTTGATTTTCTTCTATGTGGGGGTCATGTTTGACCAATTTTAAGAGGGGCAAAATTGGGATAACAAAACCTTTTGAAAAACCCCCTCCTTTACAATATATAGAAGAATGAGAGAAGGAGAGAGGGAAAATTTAAATCCTACTTCAACCACCCTTAGTATGCATTGAATTCACCTACTCCAACCACCCTAGAAACAATTGAAATCTACGATACAATGATGGGCTTAACTAAAAGACCCATGTTTTCATGTGTTATGCCTTCTTGGTAAGAAAGGAAGCCCATTCTTCATCATGGCGGCAGGTGGGAGACTTGACAGCCTCAAAATGGGGGACTGAAACATAATGGTGGTGGGTGAGAAGCTGGCATTGAGGGATATCTAAAATTTCCTTTCCCGCTCAAAACCAAGCTCTTGGTTGAAAGATATGGCTGTCTAAAGATCAAGGTCATGGGCTCATAATATTTAAAAGAGTCCCTCCATGTAAGATCCACGTGGCAACCTTGTGCATCTTGAAGATTTAGCCTCTTCCTCTTGTTCTTGAAGCTACGTTAAACGGGCACATGGCATATTTCACGGGCTTGCTCGGTTTCCTCTGTATTCTACTTGAGTCCCTCTTGTTGGCGGAGACACTATGCCCAACCCAAGACACATGGAGGCTTCACACTCATTTGGAAACTACCCCAAGATTTTTCTTTTGAATTTATTCAGACGAGACACATGGACCTCCACATGATTTTGGACTTTTCAATGACTAACCTTACCTTTTCAAAATCTGACCATGTGGTGGGTTGGCACTCATTTGGGGACTACCTTTTAGGTTGCACCTTTGAAGTTGTGTGAAAGAGACACATGGCACCTTTGGCGGCACTTTTCTATTTCTTTGAGTTTTGGCCAAGTACCTTTTGTTTGGTGGAGCCATATGTCTGACCCTGGACACGTGGAGGCTCAACACACATTTGAGGACCCACTCTTGATTCTTCCTTTGAATTTGCACTGATAAGGCACATGGAAGCTTCACGCTCATTTAGGGTCTGCCTCTAGATTATAACTCTAAATTTGCACCGATGAGACATGTGGAGGCTTCCGCTCACTCCTTTATACTTAGCCGATTTGGGCTTGCTACCCATTTGACTTCTGTTGGACCCTAGACATGTGGAGAGCTGGAGCTCATTTGAGTCTCTTCTTTGGGTCTCACTTCTGAAGTTTCACCAATGAGGCACTTGGAGGCTTCCTCCGAACCTCTTATACTTAGTTGATTACACGGTTGACTCTATCCCTTTTTCAGACTTGGGACACATGGAAACTCTACATACATTTGGGAACCCACTTCAGATTTTTCCCTTGAAGCTGCACCGAGGTGATGTGTGGCTGCTTCCACCGGTCCTAGACTCTTCAACATCCGACTCTATCTTCCTTTTTACTCTAACCATGTGGTGAGCCCATGCTTGTTTGGAGACTACCCCTTGGGATTAACCTCTGGAGTTACCCTGTTGAGGAATGTGGCACCTCCCGTAGCTTCGCAAATTTTTAGTTCCAAAAATTCATCCCTGGGCCCACTGCCCCACATTTTCTACTTAGCAAAACAAATCCTTCCCGGCCTCACAGCCCACAACTAAATTGTAGTTTTTAAGAAAGTGGAAAAAATTTAAAAGTTTCCCCAATGGTCCACTTTTTCATAGATGACAAAGACCTAACACATGGCTTCTCTTGAGTCACCAGGAGGTGCAACTTAATTTTATACTTTACGCCTTTTCAAAACAAAATCAAAAAATCAAACTACCTTCGCTGACCTACTTTCTCACTTTGACTTGAAACATGGCCACGTGTCCATTTGCTAACCTTGGGCATTGTTTTTTTATTTCTTTATGGGATCACGGACCCACAATTATAAGCAGTAATTTTTGTCAAAATTGCAAAGTGCCAATATATCTCGCCCATCCTGCCAGTCCACAATTTTCACATTTGGCAAAAATCTTCCCTAGGCGCACTCGCCGCTTTTGGCCCAATATCCATCCCAGCTCCTGTTGGCTCACCATTTGCAAAATATGAGGAGTTAGAAGGACTTCTTTATATTTTGGAAAGGGAAAGAAATTTTCTATCCGATGCAAATGCTTTCAGGGGATCCTAAGTGCTTAAAATATACAAAAATTCAGATTGAAGCACCAAAAGGGGGAAAATGGTGTTTGTTGACCAAAAATAAATGTGATCTTATTTTGGTCAACAAAAATTTCATAATGTATTAAAATAGGTAAAAAAAAATTAGAAAGTATTAAAAAACAATCAAAAAGTTTAAAAAAACATGTGGGAGCATTTGTTTCACCCAATACAAGGGTTTGGGACTTGATAGATTCCCAACCTTTTTCTATAAATAATTTTGGTAAAATATAAAATCTCATTTGGTAGACCATATTTAATAATCCATGCAAGTGAAGAAAAATATGGTTCAAAATTTTATGTAAAGATGAAGAAAAACATAGACTATTTGAACTCTTTTGAATCTTATAAAAAAATTAGTGGTAAAAAAATAGTTATGTTTTCTATAAGTAGAAGCAATGTGAGAACAATTAATTTGGAAGATAGAAAAATGTTCTAGCCAAAATGTATCTTTCTCTCGTGAGGTATGACGTTTACAAGCTTAAAATATGAAAAATCTTAGCAAGGAGAAAACATGCAATTTTATCTTCAAGAAATTTTGACATATGTGACTCATATAAGCCAAGTTTCACTAACAAAAAATATTAAAAAAATAGAAGAATTTTTTTACATTCATTTAATTCATGTCAATAAACAATCGGGAAAAAAACAAATAGACGCATTTACTGCAAATAAATCTATTTATAGCTATTAAATTAAGTATGCCAGAAACTAAGTCTTGTATTTTTTATTTTCAAAATATACGAGAACTGTAGCTTAATAAATTACAAAATAGTCAATTTAGGCATCTTAAAGCAATCACAATAGCAAAAAAAAGTTATTTTATAGTTTCTATTATGTCAATATGTCAAATCATTGTTCACAAATTTCAAATATTGATATCAAAAATAATTCTCGCAAGTAATTAGCTAAAACTTATATGCTTCATTGGATGACCTCAAAGTCATATATCATACCTTGGCGGGAAGTAATAATAAAAGAGTCCTAAAAGACCATTTGGTCTATTGGTGAAGTTTTTGGGTTACATGGTGTTTATCAAGTATTAATTATTGCTGATTACAAAGTTCGCCATTCCATAAAGTGTTAAGTAATTATGGTTATGAGTATGCCTATGAATGTAAAATTACACAATATTTTAATATTCTATATATTTTCTCCAAAAATGGTCAAACATGTTGACATACAAGTATATCTTAGTGTCCTATATTGATGCCTCGACAAATATTCATAAAAACCACAAGTTTTGATTCTACATTATGAGTACAACCTAATGGAACAGAAATAACATAAATGATGTAATGGAGCCATTGATAGGGAGGCATTGAAGAAGTTAATGTTGAATGATTCATGGTGAACTATGGGAGGGGAAAGAAGTTGAGGAAAAATATTGACATATGATAATTCATGTGGTGGGAATCTATTGGAGGGAAATAGGTGATCCTCTTATTTCTTTTAACACATCCCATATGTACATTTTCTTTAGAACCAATCAAAGGATAAATGTAGTGATATGTGCATATCTAAGAGGAAATGAACATTGGATATGACTCTAAAAGTGATCCCTTCTTATTCAATACTTTAAATGTCAATAATTTGTTTTTGCAATATCATTTCTTTTTGGTTTGTGGGTGGTTAGAGACCACAAAAACTCTAGGTGTATACAAATTTTCTTTCAATGGAAAAATGAAGTCAAAGGTACATGATGTTGGGAATTCGTATCACGTGTCACACCGGTGTAGATATTGAATTCAATAACTACCAAACAATGCAAACCAATTGGTTTGTATAAACTTTAAAAACAATATATTTAACTTGATTAATTGACAAAAATATTTAATCATTACCATCAGCAAATCATTTAACTAATCTAATATTTTTAGTATTAAATTTATCATAACAACCACTGACTTAAAATGGTGCTAATTTTGAATTACTTTGTAATATTTGGGGATTACTATAATCACATTATTTTATGTTTTAATAACATAATCATTGATCTAATGCATATACAATTTTAAACACAACTTAAATATATGGTACATAAAAATTAAATGTTGACACATATTCTAATGATTGTATTGAAATAAATTCTTCGTTAAATATTTTGGGAAAATATTACAACAAATATAATCGTGTTCAGTCACTTCCTTGTTGAAAAATATTGTAAACTAGGTCTCATAAATGAGAAGTATTCTACACAAGTATGAACATATGTGTTTTTAAAATACATTAATTATCCTTATCATGATGTAGTTGGTCCAAGTTGTGAACTACAAAGTTCAACCACACACTAAAGGGGATATGATTTTATGAGAGAATGTCTCTTATAGGCACATATCAATAAGGAAAAAGAAATTTCAACCAAATAATTTTATTTCATAAATGACAATATAGCATACATGCTTGATAAATTCAGAGAAAGTTTCAAGATATTTCCCTTTATAGGGTTTCATTTCCTTGATAGGCATGAGAAAGTATCGTGTCTAGTGGATGCAGAGAATTTATACCTAGAAACACATGTTGGTGACAACAAAAGAAATGGAGATTCACTAATGTTGAAATTTTGAACATTTGTGTCTTTAATAGTGTTTATAAGGTAATAGCTAATTTTCTTATTAAGGAAAACTTATTTAAACATTCACCATCAAAAAATATTTAATAAATTTAATGTCACAATTCTTGAGAATTTAATCCATTTATTATATATATTTAAATAATATCAATGTTGATCCCTAATTTTATCCTTCAATTGTGTGTGTGTGTATGCACACATGAATTTGTGTGTGTGTGTGTGTGTGTTACCATGCGGGTGTGCAAATGCATCCATGTGCATATTTTTTTGCATGTGCATGAGTAATCTGCGTGCGTGTGTGTGTGTGTGTGTGTGTGTGTGGGTGCACGTGCATGAATGTCCTTGTGTAAATGTGTGTGTTTTAAAGCGTTTTTTTTCTGTGTGTCACATACATAGAGATATATTTCTTACATATTACAATAGAAATTGGAAATTGCACAAACTCCATCAATATATAGGGACACATGGCAAACCATTGTCCTTGAGAAAATTTCTAATTATCTATTTACATGTTATTTATATGCATGTAAAATGTAGGATATAAGGTTTTATTATAGGAGGTTACTATGATGTAATTAATTCACTTCTAACAACACATGAATTTAAAAAAATTATTAATACTTGTAACAATGATAAGTGATAGACCAATAGCTCAAATATAAAACATGAGATGAAGACTCGTTATTACATAATGGAGCAAAAGATATTAGGATGCTTAAACTTACAAAAATAGGTTGTTCTAAAGACAAAGATGCTTCATTTATAATTATATATTTGGAAAATAATTGAATTTAGCACTGGATAATTCTCATACACTTGTTAACCTCAAATTATATTATCTTCAATGGATTATATTATTCAAAATTTCTGAAATAAACTTCTAAAATTCATTTTTGCTTCCATTGCATTGAAATGTGCTTCAATTTATATCTCTTCCATTTCCATAACCTCAAAAATAGGTCTATAATGACATATAACAATTTAGTGGAAACCATAAATTCATGCAATAACCCTAATGATAGAATTTAATAAAAAAGGAGAATATATGTGTGTGGCGCTTCTAACCAAAATGTTTTTGTACATTCTCTTGAGTGGTATAAAGCATCTTGTAGTTCCCCCTATGTGCAAGTGGAATTTTGAGTCTTATATAGCCAAACGCTATAAGCTCCCTCATGTATCTTGACATGAAGATTGTGGTTTAACTATATAGTATAGAAAGTATCGAGTGTCGTAGTATTTTAATGTAATGTGATTCAAAAGTGTGACTAAGCCATTTTCCCCCTTAAGATCCCTTGAAAATTATTGGACTGAATATGATCATGTTAGGACATTTCTCTAGGACCGTTGTATGCATGGAAAAAGGTTTTGTTCTTGAGATGTAGCAAAGGATTCTCTAAATGATGTGCAAATTATTTAGGAGGATCTAGAAGAGCCTTCATTTCTTGTGGATTGATATATATAACATGATCTTGTAAGAGTTCCAGGTTATTAGTATAGTGATATGGCCTTACTTATATATCCTTTTATAGGTTCATGATAAGACTAATTCTTTAAATAAGGAACTCTGTAATAATGATATTGAAATTGAAATCATAGTTACGAGATATAAAGGTAAAGTAATGTACAAGTGGGAATAGGAAATATAACCTATCCTATCATATTATATGATTTTGGATAGGAATAATGTGATGAGAAACTAAAAGTTCTAGAATGATGCATGGGTAATTTACTACTTTGACTAATAGAAAATACCGAGTGATCAACATAGTAGAGTGCATAGATGAGAAAGTCAAGAAAGAGATATAAATACATACTAATTGCATGTATAATGAGATTATATTTATTGTCAAGGAGCATAGTCAAACTTGGCATTACATTAAATTAAACTAATTACATATCCAATGCGAGAGATGAATGCGGACCTAGGTTGCAATAATTTTTGGTGAGGATAATAGGGACTATGTTAAGCTTTCTGTCATGGAAATATGATGACCCATAGTTAGAAATACTGGGATCTATCATTGAAAAATATAGGAAAAGATTAAATTTTAGGTTTTTTGTTAGTTGTTAGGGAAACAGGGAATAACATTGATTTGGTTAGAGATTGGCATAAAAAGAAATGGGTTTATGAGGTAGATGTTAGGGCACTATTAGGAGAATGTTTTTGAATTTTCTTCCAATGAAAACATAATAGGAAAAAGGTCTTTCAGGATGCTCCGTGGTTCTTTGGCAATACATATCTGAATCTTCATCAATGGGAACTAGGTTTTTCATATAATATTGTATTTATATCTCTCCCTATTTGGATTTCTCTCCCTTCCCTCCCTTAGGAGTTTTGGGAGGCCAATTTTTAATGTATTTCTAGATCAATGGGAAATTTGATTTATATTGATCTAGATTATTATATGTGGGCCTTTGTATCTCTTTCTCTAGGGAAAAAAAAAAGACCCAAGATAATATTTTTGAACTTCCCGAATGGAATTTGGGAAAAGAAGATTGAAGTGAAGAGTTAAAGGGTTTTTCGTACTAGATGGAAAAAATAATGATGATCCATCAGATTGTTACAAGGATGAGGAGGCTAAATTCAGTCACATTACAATATAAAAGCATAGGGTAGAAGGAAGATTTAAATGAATATGGATAGACTACGGTCCAATCTAGAAACAATGCTTAGCATATAAATTAGATTAGTTATCAGAAAACCTCCTTAGTATTTTCTTCTAGTTGTGTTTGTTATGTTTGTTGTTATCATTTGGGCTTGATAAGATCCAATCTTATTTGTCTCTAGCAATTGGTTCTTTGTTTTTAGTTTTTGGAAGATTTCAGGATTATCTTTTCTAACATCCCTTGGATACTTTTCCAAGTATTATAAATAAATTAAAAATTGTCATTACCAAAAGATAAGTTACTAAATTTGAGCACTTGTGTTTCCCCGGGACGTAAGTCTCATGTCACTAATTACTTGCATTGTTCAAGGATTAACATTTATAAATTTATATACATATTTTTCCTCATTCGATATTTGTATTTTGATGTGTTTGATTTTGAATGGTCCATTTTGAAACATAAAACAAAAGGTGTAGTTAATGTCTATGATTGAAAGTTAATCAGTAACTTAAAATGTAAATAACACTTATAACTTTTGAACATGTAAAAATTAAACTAAAAGAGATACAATATTTTAAGAGAACATTTATATTTATCCTATGAATGACAAATTATTGTTCTTGTTAGACATTGAAAAAAATAATTTTTCACTAACACACTGAAGGATTGGCGGTGATTTATCCCAAATTTTCCTAAAGGAAAACTAGAGGATCGAGTACATCCAACCCATCACCCAAGAGAGAAAGAGGGGTGACGGGGAGAAAGAGAGGAAGTGAAAAATAAAATTAACCTATTCGAGAGAAGAAAATGTATTATAATATTTAGCAACCCTTGTATCTTTACATTTTGATCTATAAGTGGAGACGAAGGACAACCTATAGATCAATTTATCTTCTTTCATAACTTACACAACCTCGTGCACCACAAAGTTTTAGATAAATATGGGTCCATTTTTTAAAATATAAAACACACAACAAACAAGGAATGGGTATACCATTCCTCGAATATGTGTTGTATAAATAATACCAAGTGTATAAATTGTGGAGTAACATAGAGGAAAAAGAGGACCACGACCCCAAACCATATTCTTATAATGATAAATGTGTATTCTAAATAAGAAGTAATAAAATACTCATTCCCCATATAATTGTCTAAACTAATTAATCTTTGATTAAACATCCACATTAATTTTGTAAATATATTAAAGAATATGAGAATGTTGGATATTTAAGTGAATATTACCGCTATCCGGGAACATCTAATAGGGCTATGTCCATAATATGGTATTGAATAGAATGTATTGCTACTCTTTTTCAGTATTTGTATAAGTATATTTGAGTATATTTACCCTGTATACAAACTTATTCATGTTCGTTGTAGTATGCATGTGTCCAATTTAGATGTAGAATATATATACTCATGAATGCCTCTTGTTTTAATTCACCCGTGATAATGTTTTTGAGTGTGTGGATCAAAATTAAATTTATATACTCTTTTTAGATAGTTAATCTATGAGTTTTGTTGTATCACATGGTAGGATAAAGTGGTGGCCATCATTGATGAATTATACTTACAAAATAGTTTTCATGTGGTGAAAACCATGGTACAAAAAAGAAAGCACATGAAACAAGAAAGAGTAGCAATAGTACATGTGTATATAATTATAAACAAAATTGTAGAAATTTTCAATGAGGATAATATGAGAAATAGTATTAAAACTTAGTCAATTGAAGTAATAAAGATGCGGACATGGTACACCCATAGTGTAAGAATACAATAACAATAGAATTAATTTTAGGTCATTACCAAATGAATACAAGTATACATGCGTTAAATGTGCAAATCCATAAATAGGGGACACACATTGTGTTGAAAGACAATAAAGACACTTATTTTTTATATAATAATCAATCACATTAGTAATAAATAAAGAAACAGAGGAATAATGTAGTCAAGTTATAAATTATTACACATAAGAAAGCAATGGGATAAGTAATTATGGCAGACATATAGAACACATATATGATGTTCCTATTTTGTTTATTAATAATTATAGTAATAACATAGATTAAAAGATAGGGTAGAACTATAGAACACATATATTATATTCTTATTGTTTCAAATTATATCATAAACACAATATATGTAGTAAAACATAATGGGGATTATTACATTAACTGAAATAAAGAAAAAAACATGTATAGTGTAGTAGATTAGACCAAAGGGTAGTGCTAGTAGTAAGGGACTAAACATGGACCATTCATTGTGTATTCATCTATAATTGTCATGTATCAAGTTTAGTATTTTCTATTAACACATGTGTAATATATATATATATGAACTATCCATAAAACCAAAATGAAAAAATATGAATAAAGTAATGAGACAACTAATCAAACCTTTAGCGAGAAGCTGATTTTATAAGTTACCCATATAATTTTAAAAAATGTGTTATGTGAGTATTTGAATATATTAAAATTGTTGTAAACATATATATGTACATGAAAGTAGATAGCTCAAGACCTACCCAAAAATAGATGCATATGTAGTGACATTGAACCTATAAAGTGAAGTAAGTGTAACACCCATATGTGTCATAGTAAGTAAAGAAGGATGCTCCTATATAATTTTTGTAAAAACCACAATGTGTTAAACAAAATTTATGATTGGAAGACCCCGATGATTTGTATGTATATAAATTTACCTAATAATAGGCCTAGAACATAGTAAAAATCGAGTAATATGACATGATCTAGATGGCTTGATAAAATGATTAGGATCTAGTTTCATCTACTAGAATAAGTATGTGAGAAAGAAGACCTACTAAAAATGCACTACGAGGAGTGATCCACTAGAAGTAGTATGTGAAAAAGATGAGAAAATTAGAAATGCACTATGAGGGAGTGGACCACTAGAATTAATATTTGAACTAGGAGACAAATGCTTATATGTTTTCTCCTAGGTTGGATAACAGTCCATCGTCTGCCATCTAAACCAACCATCCAACATGGGTTGGATGACCATACATTATGTTCTCGCCTAACCTGGGTTGGATGGCCATACATTATCTGTCATCTAACCCAACTGTAAAAACTGGGTTAGATGATTGTCCATCACCAAATTGTCTAACCAAGCCATCCAGCTTGGGTTGGATGACCATACATTATCGAGCTATCCAATCCAAACATCTAACCTAGCTTGACGACCAAACATTCTCTATCTTCCAACCCGTGTTTGACAACTAGGTTGGATGACGAAAATGGACTACCATCAAACCTAGTTCAGACAACCATCCATCATCTATCATCCAATCTAGGTTGGATGAAAGATAATGCGTAATGCCCTGTTGATGTTACTCCTATTCATACTTCAGATTACCTTGTTGCTAAGCGTTGAATGTTGTTGTGCTCCCGTTAATAATTAGTTTGCTTTGACCTCATCGCATAAGATTATTAACACCATCCCTCTTCATCATGCCTTATTTTTTCATTTTCGATGTTTCCATTTGCTTTGTCCCCCGCAACATCCTTTATGATTGTCCAAATTAAGGAAAATTGTGTTCTCGAATTATCGAGCTTGATTGTCCGTCATTATTAATATGAATAATAATTCTTTTTAATTTGTAAAATTAATAATAAAAATGATAATAATGATATTATTAAGTTATGTGTCGATTAGCCATTATTTTATATTATTATTTTCTTTTATTGTCGATTGTAATTGATATTAATATTAATTATCTCTATGTCATTTTGTTGTATCGTTTTGATCACTCCCGTAGACCGAACCTCGTTCCACACTGAAGAAGGGATTACCCCATCATGGTGCCATGGTTGGTCATTGATCCGTGTTCTCTTTCAAATGTCAACCTCTATTTTTCTCCCCTTGGTAGAATTAGGCCTACTTACATGTTGTTTTAATTGTTTAAATTAAAGGAAAATGTGATTTTTTTTTCTCCGTCCAACATGCCAGCTTAGTATGCTTTTTAATCTTCTTGGTTGGCGTAGGTATTGGGTTCCTTTCTCCCTTGTTTTCTATCTTGTGAATGCATAGGGGGTTTTGTGTGGCACAAGTTTGAAGGGGACATTTATTAAGTCTTGGATTAATCTTTTCAATCGCCACCCTTACCTCCTTAGTAGACCTAGTGTTCTACGTAGCCTTCACCAAGTGAATTTAATTTTCATAAGCTTTATTCCTTTTCCTCCTGCTAAAAATATGGTTATGTGCTAAAATTTAGCTGTTTGAATTAAATTTGGCAAGTGGAGGGTGGTTGAGCACCTATCAAACTTTAAATGCATTAAATGAATGGCACCCCGAACATTACTCCACCTTACCGGCCTCCTATTTTTCATTTATTGGTTTTATTTGAATCCTTGGCTTGCATTTTGGGGGAAAGAAACTCCAATTTTTTTTTTTGCCACATACATGTGGTTTTTTCCCATTTCGAACATACTCTGGTGTTCCCTCTAGCTAGAATTTGCATTCATTCCTTGTTGCTTTGATTGACCGTTTTTTTTTGAGAGGATGAAGGGCCTTGTCATGACACGTGTGCTATTGGAGAAGAATTACATACTCGGTGTTTTGAGGAAGCTCCATTCATGCACGTTAATTCTAAACCTTACAATGCTCTGCTACATTTTCAGAGAATTCTATGAAAGAAATGGTTCTCCTTCCTAAAATGGTGTCTAGAAATGGGATTTTGTGGATACTTTTAGATTTCCTTGAGTGTATTGGTTGTTGGTGCTCTTCTTGATCTTGCACCTTTTTTTCTTTATTTTCCTCTGATCTACATGTTGTGAAATTTTTGGTCTCTCGATGTGGATTTTCTCAAGCTTTTACCTCGATTTGAAATTCCTTGAATTGTTTACATAATCCATTGTCGTGCCCCTTTTTGAAGAAGTCTCGAGTTTTCCCTATTTTTGCACCAATTTCTTCAAAATCCGCGGCTCTATCGTTCTTCTTATTTTTCCCCGACCATGGAAGCTCGACAATAATCATTTTATATTTGTCTACCTTTGAAAATCCAAAGCCATGGTTGAAGGATGCTTGGAACCATGATTCACTTGGTTTTGTTTCAAAAGAATTCATCCTTAGCAAAAATCGATTCGGGCATGAATGGTGAATTTCTATATTTTTTACAATTTGGTGGGTGTCTTTTTCTTGTCAAAATTATTCATTAGCATTTGGCGAGTCACGTGGATTATTTTGGTTTGTAAGGGAATGTGGGTAAATGTTTTAATTTGTAACTTTGTAATTTTTAGGCAAAAAGGCAAATTTTGTCCCGTAGCTTAGCTCAATTATGACCGGTTCTTTTTGGTACTTACATGGCTTCTTCTAATTGGATGGGTGTGGTGGGTTTTTTTTTTAACTTATTATTTTTTTATGCTTTGCCAAAAATTTTGAACCCACCCCGGTCCCTCCATCCTTTGATCAAAGAAAAATTTTAGTGGCAGGAAAAAAATCTTACTTTGACCCCGTAGAAGGACACATGGCAAAGTTATAGGAAGAGATGCAGGCCTTCAAAGGAAAGTTGGATATTTTTCCCTTTTGGAAAAAAGGAGTAAAAATTCTAAAACGGAAGCATGCCCTTGCCAAATCATTTTAAAGCCTTATAAAGTTCTTGAAGTTGCGCCATAACGACACATGGATGTTTCCACCTGGTCTTCTTTCATTAGTTTTTTTAGAAACTTCCTATCGTGCCCGAGATACGTGGAAAACTCTGTGCTCATTTAGAGTCTTTACTTTTAGTACCATCTCAAGATGTGCCATTGAGATATGTGGCGGTTTGAAAAGTCAAGAGGCGCAGAGATGGGCCGTCTGGGAAACTTAGATTTTTTTCCCTTGCTGTTTAAAAGAATAAAATCATCAAAATGACCCGCAAGCTAGACAAAGAGATGGTCAACATTCACTCAAGTCAACAATGAGGACTAGGATTTCGGGAAATTTGAATTTTTTTCCTTTTGTGGAGAAAGAAGTTAAAAGTGAAAAAGGAATCGTGGTTTAGCTGGGACCCACATCAAAAATAGAAGCGAAAGGGAAGAGATGTGGGGAAAACTTGGAAAATTTTACCTTTTCAAAAAAAAGAGGTGAAATAGTAGAATTTAGCCAATGTTCCTATTGGACCCACATTGGGAAACATGTCAATCCCATTTTTCAAAGGCGGAGGGGGACCAAATTGAGAAATTTTGCATTTTTAAAAAAGGTGTAAAAGGTAAAAGGTAACCCCTAGGCCTATCTTATCTTAGATCTCCCACGTGGATGGTCCAAATTCAAAAGAAATATCAATGAAGTTGTGTGTCTGTATCTGATTTTCTACCATTTCTGCTCCAAAGCTCCTGGGGATGTGAATTTTTATGGTTTTTTATCATTTCTTGGAGTCTCCTGCACGTAAAATGAAGAGGAACATTAATTTGGTATCCTGGTTGGGTGGGAAAAATCTGAAGATGTCTTTTACCGTAAAAGACGTGATTTGACCATTGGCTTCGATCTGATTTTATGTTTTTCTTTCCTTGGCACGCAAAGAACCAGATTTGACAGATTGGAGGAGGAAGTAGTTGGCACGTAAGATGAAGAACGACCTACTAGGTGAAGAATTGAATGTTGGAAATATTTGGAGAGATTTTCCCTCTACACACCTGACAAATTTTTCGCAAATCTAATTCAAGGAGTATCAAGACGCAATGGTTCTTTGAATGTTTCTGTTTTGGGAGGAATACTCTATTGTAAATGAAATATTATAAATTTCATGAATTTTTCGTGCAATGGGTTGGAGTGTTAGAGGTCGGGACTGAATTTTCTAAGATAAAAGCTTGATAGAACCCATCCTTCTGAGAAATCATCTGAAGAAACATGTTTATCTCCTTGTGTTAAATTTGATCATGTCAAGGTGGTTATGAGTGTAAAACCATTGACAAGCTCTCGAGTCCTGTTCTAGAAACTTTCCCCAACTAATAAATTTAATCAAACTTGAGTTAAGCTACATTATTTTTGGGAAAAATTATGTTTTCTTCATTCCTGAATATTTGCAAGTAGTTTTCTTGTTCTCGTTGCAATATTACATTGAAATATTTGTAAATCACACAAGATATTATCCTTGTGATAGTTTGGTGGCATTTGCAGTTTCATTTATCGAAGATCTTTCATTTGATAGTTAAATAAATAAATTTAAAATCACTTTGACTTGTAGCATGACTATAAGATTGTTTGTTATCCTTTGAGGGTATCTTAGGCATGATGAAACAAAGGATGATAATGTTTAGTTAAGTTTTCCAATTTGAGCCTTCATTTTGGATCCTTGAAGTTTGTGTGAAAAGTGCTGATCTGGGGCCTTCATTAAAGCACAATTTCTGGTTCAAGCTCTCCATTTTTGTAAAATTTATCAAAAATATGGTGAATCAAGGTCATTTCTACCTCACCTCCACCAAAATTTCATTCTAAAACAACCAATCATACCCTACTAACCTTGTTTGTCATATGTATATACAAATGCATAATTTTTACTACCAAAACATGTAGAAACAATTAGGTTTTCATTGTCTTTAGTGGCCTAAACCTTGCTTAGAAAATATCTCCATTATCTAGAGTGACAACTCGTAAGAGTTAGGTTTTGTTGCATTGATCATATTTTCTTCAAGGTCTCCTTAATAATTTCACAAGGAAGAATATCTCCATCTCATCCACAAACAATAGGCTACAAAAAGGGTCCTCTCACCCTGGTTGAAAGGAACAACCATAAAGTAGTGAGGATAAGTCAAAACCTCTTGAGGGTGCTACCTATTTCTCCACATCTGAGTGACAAAGAGCAAGCTACATTTCATCCCCGACTAAAAAATGACACACTACATGCTCTGCTTATCTCTAAGCTTCCTACCAAACCTGTGATGCTTCTCAGCTTCTCAAGGAGAATAAATTTGGGTAACAATACCCGATTGACGTCGTTCTTTAGGGAAAAAGTGGTTATAGTTCATATTTAGGCCATGGTAAACACCGATTGGCATTGTTTCCAGCGACATAGTGGTTACAGTTCATATTTAGGCCACCTGGTAAACACCCGATTGGTGTGATGATGTAGGGGACATAGTTGTTAAAATTCATATTCAGACCCTGGTAAAAATTTATTATATGCTCTAAGTGCTAATACATTTTTTCAAACATCATCTTGTGTTTGGGCTTGTAAGAAGTATTTCAAAGTTGCAAGCGTTGTGTGTAATTCTTTTAGTTTCTACACCTAGTGCACTAGATTTCATTGATAAATCTAGGTAAAGAAAAGTTAGATCATTCCATTTCTAGTTTCTAGTATTGACATACATTTGAAAGATCATATTTTAGTGCATTTACACAACTAAGTTGGAAATCCTTAGTGGCGACTCCCTGTTGATCCAATTCTTGATAATTACTAGTGTCTTAACCTCTATCAAGTGAGATTTGTTACTAATATTTGCAAAGCTATAAGGAAGAAGATATTTCTTTGCTAGAGATTTTCCTAGGACATTATTTCTAGAGCTAGGAAAAAAAAATTTAAAAGGAAGAAAATCTTGGAGATTTGTTGGAGATCAACATTAACAAAAGGGATCTCCATTGATGAAAGTGATTGGCCTATCATTGAATACTGCCATTCAAGTGCTTTGGAATTAGGTATTCTCTTTGTGGAATTGAATTCTCTAATTGGAGAGAGGACTTCATTTGATTTTGAACAATTTGCTTTTGATTTTGTCCCTATCTTTTCAAAGGTTGATAGGGTTTTCAAGAAACAAGGCCTTTAGGGGATATCCATTTTGAAACTTATACTCCCGTGTTTCAAATACCCTCTGCCCCTTATCAACTTGTCTCCCCTCTAGGGTCACCTCTTAAGAACAACATGGCCTAGCCCCCACCCAAACCTTCTTTTTTATAAACAACTTTGGTCCTATAAATTTTATAGGGATGGCTAGTTATCCAAATGCGGTTCCCGGATGTGAGAAATAGATTATTGAATTTCCTAGGAAAGAACACTATAATTGGTGATCAACATTTCAATATTTTTATCAATATGATGGAAGAATTTGAGATTGAAAATGAAGATGTATATATCAAATTGTTTATCCTTTGGAAGAGGATGCAAGGGATTGGTATAAAGATTTTTAGATAATTCCATTGATTCTTGAAAAAGATGAACAATGCATTTAGATTACAAGATGGTGATAGATCCGACCCTAGGTTTCTTCTATCAAAATTTTAAAACATCAAGAAGAATCCTAATGAGTCGGTACATGATTTCAATACAAGGTTTAACAATACCTTGAGGAGATTTCTTGTTATCATAAGGCCATGTGATGAATCATGTTTGATCAAATATTCAGATACATTTGATAAAAAAGGTTGATTACTACTTGAGGGACAAAAACCCTAATAATTTGAGGTAGTCCTTCACCATGGCTCTGCAAATTGAGAATAACATCAAGGAAATTAGAAAGCCTCCAAAAAGGGAGGGTGTAAAACTAAATAACCCATAAAATCCTGAAATAAGTAAGGGTGCTGATTTAGAGGAAGTTGTAAAAACTTTGGCGGGGGTTGTCAAAAGAAATATCATACAAATTATCCTAGGAAGAAAAAGGAATCGGGAAAATTTCATAAGGAGAGAAAAAGCAACAAGTCCAAGATAGGTTTACAAATCATCCTAGAGATGATCATACATCGGATAGACAGAGAGCAAAGGACCTATTAGATTTGGAAATAAATAGTCCCAAGCTAGGAAAAATAGAATGGTACCTGATCCTTTGGTACTGTCTAATTTATTTTTGTGGAGGAGACATATGTCATTGATTGGTGTGACAGATGTTTCATGCCCCATGCTCCATAAGAGGAAAATCAGCAAGAAGAAGAAGAAGCTAATGACGATAATGATGATGATGTTTGCATGATGGGTTGCTCCACAAGCTCACAATAAAGGGAAACTTCAACTAAGGTAATAAGTACAAGAAATGCTACTAATTTTTGGGATTACATCCACCAAGTACCTTTTTTTTCTCTCTCATACTTTAGAAGTAGATATTGTAAAAGCTTTTGAATTGCCCAATAATGACTTTGAATATATAAGAGATTTAAGTATAAGTAAGTATGATAGAGGAGTCCCATCCGAGGAGGACAGGTAGTTTCGATGAATGTTGTTATTGCCCAAGAGAAGGAGTATAACACAAGAGGTAAGGTTATCAAAGGAACAGGACATCAAGCCAAGCCAAAAACTCAATTTATTTCAAATATTTCTAAAGAGGCTCTTAAGAAAGATGCATCCACCAAGGGCCTTGTTGTCCCAAACAAAACCCATACCTCTCCTCATGCCCAAGTTGTCAAAAATCTTGTGCCATCTAATGAGTGTGTCAACCTTCCTTCTAATGCTACCTTTCCAAAATTTGTCCCTTACGATATTTCCCATGTCTTGAGTCAGATAAAGATCTCAATTCCAATTGTTGAGTTGTTTAGGATTCTTGAGCACAAAAAGGGCTTTTGAGTATTTGGGGTTGAAAGAAGAGAACACTACCCTAGGTAGAAATATAAACATTATGGAGACTCGAGCAGGTCTTGGAGGATCTAGGTGAACCACACCGAGGTTTATTTTGGGACATCCTTGGTGGAGTCTCGGCTAAATGTGGATCCATTCTTCACCACATTGATCATTAAAAATAGGTTTTTAGACAACTATATGTTTGAATCGGAGGCATCATGCAATGTTAAGCCTCTAGAAGTCATGAATGAGCTTGATATCAAAGTAACAACTACATATAGGAATTTTATTGCTATGGAATCTAGAGAATTGCTAGTCTTTGGGATGTGTGAAAGGTCTCAGTACTATAACTTAGCGGCTTACCTGTAAAACCTGATGCTTGATGTTGTTATTGTTGATCACCCAACCAAGTGGGGTATGTTGTTATCTATAAAATGGGCTGCAAGTATTGGTGGGAGTGTTCAAATGGACATGTCTTATGCTACCATCCCAATTGAGGGAGGCCTTGTCAGGTTGTATGGAGAAAAGAAGATGTTGCACCTTATTGAAGATCCCAACAACACATCTTATGAATTATTGTACACAAGTGTTGATGAAAATAACTATTTAGGATTTGCTGATGGAAAAGAGCACAAGATTGAAGAGTGTAAATGTCTTAAACAGGAAGTCTCTCCTTGTAATTTATTGTTTGATGGAGCTTTCTCGAAGTTCGGAAATGGTGTTGGTGTTGTTCTGATCTCTCCAGGTCATGAAGAGTTTGTCTTTTCCTTCAAACTCAACTTTGAGTGCACTAATAAAATTGTTGAGTATGAGGTACTATTGTTAGGTTTGAGGATTACTTGGAAATATGGTGTTAAAGACATCATTTTCAGAGGAGATTCATAATTAATTGTAAAGAAAGTTAAAAAAATTATGCCACAAAAATTAGTGAATGAAACAATACAAGCATGCAACTTTGGATCTCATTGAGATGTTTGATTCACTCAATATTGTGGATCATGATAGGAGTTTCAATGATTTTGTAGATAAACTTGCATAATTGGGATCTCATTTGATAGTTGCACAAGATCCCCATATTGTGAATATGATGTTGAGGTGTTAACTAGGCCATCCAGTACTGCTAACATTAAATATTGACAAGTTTTTGATGATGATGCTATGGTCGGAAGAATTTTGTGAAACAAAGGGAATTTCGCTGATCAAAGTATTGATTAGGAGCCAATGGGTTGCGTAGCAAAAGGTAAAGAAACCTTGTTTGGAAAAGGCAACATCCAACTAAAGACTAATACCATTCCTATAGGGTTGGTTGCATTTGAATCTAATTTTGATAATGTTGATTGCATTATTAACGGATGCATGGAATCCTCAAGGATATTGAGGAGCATGACCTTGCCACAAACGAGAAACCAAGGAAGATTTGGTTTTATACTTGAATTAAAAGCATATATAGAGGATATATTTCAACATGATATTCCCTTGGAATCTAATGCAAAACCATTCAAGAAGAAGTATAGGCCAATGAATCAACTCCTATCTCTTAAAATGTAATAGGAACTAAAGAAATTGAGGAATGGAGGGATTATTCAACCTACAAGGTATTCTTATTAGGTTGTAAACCTAGTTCTAGTCGATAGAAGAATGGTGACATCAAAGCATGTGGACTTTAGAAATATGAACAACGCATCAATGAAGGATATTTATCCTTTAGAAAACATGGAAAACATGTTGCAGCTTAGTGACCGGTTCGAGCTACTATCTACCCAAGATGGATTCTCTCGGTTATAACCAAGTTGTTATAAAGGAATCAAAAATAATTAAGACAACCTTTACCACCCCTTGGGGAACATATGTATATATCAGGATGCCCTTTGGACTAATGAATGATGGAGTAAACTTTCGAGAGGGCAATGGATGTTTCTTTTGCTAGTTACATCACTGATTTTCTTGGTGTCTACCAAGATGATGTAACTGTGTTCTCTAGAAAGAGAGGTGATCAATTGCAGTGCTTGGAGAAAATGTTGATAAGATGTAGAGAATATGGCATTTCACTCAATCCAATGAACTACCATTTTAGAGTACAGAAGGAAAAATTTATTGGTCACATTGTGTTACAAGAAGGGGTAATGATTGATCTGGAAAGGGTAGAGGCCATCAGCAAGAGTTCCAATTCCAAGAATCAAGAAGGGGATTCAGTCCTTCTTTGGAAAAACAAAATTTATCAAGAGATTCATATAAAAATTTGTTGAGTTGACCATTCCAATCACTGGCTTGCTGAAGAAGGACCATGCCATAAAATTAGAGGAGGATTCCATTCAAACTTTCAATGGAATCAAGAGAATTAAAGCATGCCCCTGTTTTAATAGCTCCAGTTATAAGAATCCTTTCCAACTACTTTCTTTTGCTTCAGAGACAACTATTCCATATGTCTTATTGCAAAAGATGATGAAGTGGCCGAGAGGCCAATTGCCTTTTTTAGTAAGCCATTGCGGGGGTGAGCTAAAGTACACTATTATGGACAAAAAATAATTTGCCTTGGTAAAAGCAACAAAGGATTTCGGCCTTACATTTTGAGCTCTAAAATGTTTCTTATGTTCCCCACACTATGGTGAAAGACATCTTATCAAAGATGAAAGTCTCAAGCAAAATATGTAGATGGGTGAAGAAGTCTGCAAGAATATGAAATAGATATCTAAACAATGAAGTTGGTGAGAGGTTTGCGCTTGGATAAGCCTATGGCTCGAGAGAAACTTACAAAATATTCAAGTAAATGAGGTAGAAGAAGGAAGTGTAGATGTTTTTGAAAATTTTATGATTTCTGAGTGGTACAAAGATGTAATTTTTATCACGTACATCTATACTTTGCCATGAGAATTTGAGTAAGAACTAGAAAAGAGCCCTTAAGTTTGCTTCCCAAAAATATGTCATTACTAATTATGGGTTAGCTTGGAAGAACCCTGAGGGAGTTCTCTTAAGGTGCATTACTGAAGAAGAAGCCCCAAAGATAATTACTTATATTCATGGAGGATTTTTTAGGGGGAATTTTTCTGGAAGATTCACAGCACACAAGAACTTGAGGGCTAGTTATTGGTGGCTAACTCTCTTCAAGGATACAACTCTTTTGGTTAGAATATGTGAGAGTTTTCAGTGCTTCTCTGGAAGACTCAAATCTTTAGACTCCTTGCCTTTGTAACTTGTATCAATTGAAGCCCCATTCAAGCAATGGGGAATGGATTTCATTGGTGAGGTTTCAGACCCTTCAAGTGCTTTGGCCATAAGTGGTTTTATGTAGCCACTAATTTTTTTCACCAAGTGGGTGGAAGAAATATCCATGAAAAGATCAACAAACCAAATTGTCATGGATTTTATGTTGAACCATATCATCTGATGGTTTGGGATGCCGCTTTAAATTGTTGCCGATAATGCCATGAGATTTTGAGCTAAACCTTTGGTGGCAACATGAAAATAATACATGATTTTTTTGACATATGCCTCTATTTACAATCCCTAAGGAAATGGACAAGTTGAGTCTAGTAATAAAATTTTTCAAGATTATAATAATAAGCTTGGAGTTGAAAAAAAAAAAATGGGGTGAAAAAGCTCAAGTTCGTTGTTTAGGCCGACAGAATAAATTTTAAAAGAGCTACTAGAAAAATTCCACTTGAATTGGTGTATGTCACTCAAGATCTACTTCCTCTGCATATGTAACTATCCTCATATCTGTAAATTCAACTACTAGAAGATGAAGTAGTTAGTCCATATGAGGCTTGCATTAACCAGATTGTTGAACTTGATGAAGAAAGGAGAGCATCTCACCAAAAGCATGTGAAGTTTAGAGAAAATTGAAAACATTATTTGACAAGAAGGTCACTCCAAGAGATTTCAACATTGGAGATCTTATGATGTTGTGGGATAGTAGACATGAAGACAAGTGCAAACATGGTATATTTGATACACTATGGATGGGCCCTTAATCCATTGACATTTAGATTGGTGAGCATACCTTATTCTTGAAATATTTGGATGATGAATTGCTCAAATTTCCTATTAATGGAAATTCCACATGAGAATCGCATTAACTGTGATTGTTGAACTTGATGAAGAAAGGACAACATATCACCAAAAACATGTGAAGTTTAGAGAAAATTTGAAAAATTTATTTGACAAGAAGGTCACTCCCGAGCTTTCAACATTGGAGATCTTGTGCTTTTTGGGATAGAAAACATGAAGATAAGGGCAAGCATGTTATATTTGATGCACTTTGGATGGGCCATTAATCCATCGACATTCGGGTTGGTGAGCATATAATGCTTGCATTAACTAGATTGTTGAACTTGATGAAGAAAGGAGAGCATCTCACCAAAAGCATGTGAAGTTCGAGAGAAAATTGAAGAAGTTATTTGACAAGAAGGTCTCTCCTAGAGCTTACAACATTGGAGATCTTGTGCTATTGTGGGATAACAGAGTACATGAAGAAAAGGAAAGCATGGTAAATTTGATGCATTGTGGATGGGCCCTTAATCCATTAACATTCAAATTGGTGAGCATACCTTCTTCTTGAAATATTTGGATGGTGAATTGCTCGAATTTCCTAATAATGGTAGGCACTTAAAGCATTTCCTATATTGATACCCCAGAATCAAGGTGAACATCACTTGTATAGAGTATAATTGGAAGTTCAAGAAGTTAGTCCATATGAGGCTCGTATTAACCAAATTGTTGAACTTGATGAAGAAAGGAGAGCATCTAACCAAAAGCATGTGAATTTCGGAGAAAAATTTAAGAATTTATTTGACAAGAAGGTCACTCCCAAAGCTTTCAAAATTGGGGATCTTGTGCTGTTTTGGGATAACATTATGAAGACAAGGGTAAGCATGCTATATTTGATACACTATGGATGGACCCTTAATCCATTGACATTCATATTGGTGAGCATACCTTATTCTTTAAATATTTGGATGGTGAATTTCTCGAATTTCCTATTAATGGCGTGCACTTAAAACATTTCCTAGATTGATACCCCGAATCAAGGTGAACATTACTTATATAGACTATAGCTTATTGGTTTCTTTCTGTCTTTTGTTTCTTTTCTCCTTGTAGTCCTCGGTGACTTGGTTTTGCTAGTTTCTCGGTTTGGTATTTGGAGGATTGTTTTGGTTGTTCTTTATGCTATCTTTTTCTTTGAATCTTCTTCCCAATGGTCTATTCTTTTGGCACTCATAGCAGAGCTCCCATCCCCGAGTCAAAGCCAATGTTGGTGATTGTCTTGATATTAGACCATTTTTCCTTGATTTTCCTCCGATCTACATGTTGTGAAATGCTTTTTCTCTCGATGTGGATGTTCGAAGCTTTTACCTCCAATTTCAATGTCGTGAATTGTTTACGAGAATCCATTTTGGTGCCCCTTTTTGAAGAAGTCACTAATTTTCCCTCTTTTTCCAAAATTTCTTAAAAATCCATGGGCTTTGCCATTCTTCCCGGTTTTCCATGACTATGGAAGCTTGAGAATGATCAATTTATGTTTTTATGGCTTTAAAAATCTGAAGCCATGGTTGAAAGATGCTTAGAACCATGATTCACTTGGTTTTGTTTCCAAAATTTTCATCCTTAGTGAAAAATCAGATTATGGGCATGAATGGTGAATTTTTGTTTGTTTCGATAATCAGCGGGCATATTTTCCCTCTCAAAGTTATTCCTCGGCTTTTAGCGGTCACATGGCTTCTTTTGGTTGGTCGGGGACAAGGAGAAAATGTTTTAACTTGTTAGTTTGTGTATTTTTGGCAAAAAGGCAAATTAGGTCTCGTAGCTCCGCTCAATTCTGATTAGTGATTTTGGTACTTATGTGGCTTATTCTAATTTGATGGGGTGTAACAGGTTTTTTTTTAACTTATTATTTTTTGCTACTTTGGAAATAATATTGAACCACGCATGCGGCCCCGCCATGCTATGATTAAAGCAAAAATTTAAGTAGTAGGAGAATGTCTTGCTTTGACCCCGCAGAGAGGACATGTGGCAAAGTTAAAGGAGGAGATGCGGACCTTCGGAGGAAATTTGGATATTTTCCACTTTTGGGAAAATGGAGGAAACATTCAAAAAGGGAAGAACATCCCCAACAAATCATTTTGAAGCCTTATAAGGTTCTTGAAGTTGCGCCATAACGACACGTGGAGGTTTTTATTGGGTCTTCTTTCCTTAGATTTTTCAACAAATTTCTAAAAGGCCTGAGACATGTGGTGAGCCCGTGCTCATTTAGGGTCTTTACTTTTGTGACCATATTAAGATGCTCCATTGAGACACGTGGTAGTTTGAAAAGTCAAGAGGAGGGGATGTGGGTTGTCGGGGAAACTCCGTATATTTTGCCCCTTGTTTTTAAAGGACTAAAATCATCAAAATGACCTGCAAGCCCAACAAAGAGATGGTCAAGATTCACTCCAGTCAATGGTGGAGGTGTGGAATTTCAGGGAAAATTTTGAAAATTTTCCTTTTGTGGAGAAAGGAGTTAAAAGTGAAAAAGGAAGTGTGGTTCTGCTGGGGACATCGAAACTAGAAGCGGAAGGGTGGAGTCAGTAGGGAAAACTTGGAAAAATTTCCTTTTCCAAAAATAGGTGAAACAAGAGAATTTAGCCACGTTTCCTTTGGGACCCACATTAGGACACGTGTCGGGCTCATTTTTCAAAGGTGAAGTGGTGGAGCAAATTGTCGAATTTTCCAATTTTTCCAAAAGGTGTAAAAGGTAAAAAGGAACCCCCAGACCCATCTTAGCTCGGATCTCCCACGTGGATGGTCCAAATTCAAAAGAAAGATAGATGGAAGTTGTGCATCTGTATCTAATTTTCTACCATTTCTACTCCAAAGTTCCTGGCGATGTGAATTTTTACCATTTTTCTATCATTTTTTGGAGTCTACTCCACGTAAAATGAAGAGGAACATTAATTTGTTATCCTGGTTAGGTGGGAAAAGTCTTAAGATGTATTTTTCCATTAAGACGTGATCTAACCATTGGCTTCAATCTGATTTTAAGTTTTTCTCTCCTTGGCACACAAAGAACTAGATTTGACATATTGGAGGAGGAAGTAATTGGCACGCAAGATGAAGAACGACTCACCAGTAAATAATTAAATGCAGGAAATATTTGGAGAGATTTTCCCTCTGCACACCTGATAAATTTTTCACAAATATGATTCTGGGAGTCTCAACATGCAATGGTGCTTTGAATGTCTCTTGTTTTTGGGGGAAAACTCTATCAAATGAAATATTAAAAATTCTATGAATTTGTCACGTAAAGGGTTTGAGTGTCGATTTTGGGACTACTTTTTCTAAGAGAAAAGCTTGATAGAACTTGTCCTTCTAGAGAAATCATCTAAAGAAACCTGTTTATCTCCTTTGTGTTAAATTTGATCATGTCAAGGTGGTTGCGAGTGTACAACGATTGACAAGCTCTAAGAATGTTATAGAAACTTTCCCTGTTGATAAATTTAATCAAAATTGAGTTAATCTGCATTATTTTTGGGAAAAATTTGTGTTTTCTTCATTCCTAAATGTTTGCAAGTAGTTTTCTTGTTCCCATTGCAATCTTACATTGAAATCTTTGTGAATCACACAAGATCTTATCCTTGTGATAGTTTGGTGGCATTTGTAATTTCATTTATCAAAAGAGCTTTCATCTGATAGTGAAATAAACAAATTTAAAATCACCATGACTCCTAGCATGGCGTTAATATTGTTTTTTAGCCTTTGAGGGTATCTTAGGTGTTATGAAATATAGGTTGATAATGTTTAGTTAAGTTTTCCAATTTGAGCCTTCATTTTGGATCCTTGATGTTTGTGTGAAAAGTGCTGATCCGGGCCTCAATTGAAGCGCTTATTCTATTTAAATGAACATCCTAGCTATCATGAATAAATTTTTTTGTTCAAGATCTCCATTTTTGTAAAATTTCTCAATAATCTGGTGAATCAAGTTCATTTCTACCTTACCTTCCACCAAAATTTCATTTAAAAACAACCTATCATACCCCTACTACCCATTTTCATCATGTGTGTATACAATTGCATAATTATTACTACCAAAACATGTAGAAACAATCAGGTTTTCATTGTCTTTAGTGGCCATAACCTTTCTTAGAAAATATCTCCATTATCTAGAGTGAAAATTTTTTAGAGTTAGGTTTTTTTGCATTGATCATATTTTGTTCAAGGTCTTCTTAATAATTTCACAAGGAAGGATATCTCCATCTCCTAAACAAATAGTAGGCTACAAAAAGGGTCCTCTCACCCTGGTTGAAAGGCACAACCAGAAAATAGTGAGGATTGGTCAAATCCTCTTGAGGGTGTTACCCATTTCTCCACATCTAAGTGACAAAGAGAAAGCTGAATTTCATCCCCGACTACAAAATGACACACTACATGCTCTGCTTGTCTCTAAGCTTCCTACCAAACTTGTGATGTTGCTAAGATTTTGAGGGAGAATCAATTTGGGTACCAACACTGGTTATCCCTCTATTTTATTCTATTGAATTGCTGGTTTTGAATGACTAGCTTGCAAAGGGGATTTCACCTTTTCTTTAATCTTTTAAATTTACTTGGTTGTGAACAATATTATACGGTTAGGAATTTCTTGCATCACCTTCCCATAGGGCAAAATGATAATGAGTAACCTAGTTTTGGAAACCCCCTTTTGTTGTCATACTTTTACAACTTCCTATGATTTCTTTATGTTCAACATGGTTTCATTACTCTTATCTACTGTTCATTATGAGATTTCAGTCTATTAAAGATCTTTCTCGCCTATTTGAATGATTATATATTCATATGAATTTAAGGAAATTGAAATCTTTTCCTATAGCAGCTTAATGGGGTAAGAGTATGAATAACTTGCTTTTGGCGGTATATCGGGTTGGTTTTTCAACTATTTAATTTTGATTGAAAAAACCCTCAAGAGTAACATGACTGATACTAGAAGTTAAATCTAGTTGTATACATAATGGGATTTTTAAAAATATGATCTATCCTAAACTATGATTCCACTATCTCTTCTATCGTAATGTTCAGTGGCCATGATCTTATATTTTTGGTAAAGAAACCATAGTCACTTAACATTGCATAAAAAAAATTTCAATTTAAGGATATTATCTAGGTTGAGCATCAATCATGAGACTAGGGTATCGATGGTGTACTATCTAACATGTAGTGAATCCCTTGGATTCAAACTCGAATAACATATATTAATCAAGCTTGTTTATTTTTGTCTCTGTATTGTGACTTTGTTTAATGTAATCCGATTACAGATATATATGATATTGTCTGTTTTGGATTTTCATCCCTAGATCTTTGTTATGATACTTTTATTGGGGATATTTATGGAACCTTATCTATACCCTAGAGATAGTTACTATGATATGAATCCATAATCATTTGGGAAGATTCCATTGATATGTTTACTCTTTTGAGGATTCCATTTCATATGGTTGTATACCTAAATCTATGAAATGTCTGGAGGTAAATTATAATTTACATCTTGTAACGTATGTGATATTGTGGCCTCCATGACCAATTAATATTATCATTTTGGAACTTCTCAAAGTTTCTAGTCTCGAATGTGATGTCACTTTTATTTTTGGGAACTATGACTGGATCGACCGAGTACTTGGGTTTTGTTTTCTTTTCCTTGTGTGGTATCCTTGGTTAGAGGGGATTGATTTCCTTAGAAGGGGAGTTTCGTAATCCTAGCACTGTTATAATTACTCTTACCTTAACTTGGTTGAATTATTCCTTACTGAGAGGCTATTTGATAATATCTGAATCACTAGTGAATGTATTTTTAATGGTCATAAGTTTATGACCAAACCTCTGTGTTGGTTTTAGAAATCAAAATTTGTTTAGGATTAATATAGTCATTATTGAAATAGGAATCTTGTTAACTAATGACATTTGATGATACATTATGAGGGTAATCATTAGGTTATGAATGGAATATTTATTTAAATACATTATTGGCCTATGTTGGAAAATTGTTAAAAATTATTAATGACATTTGGGGATTTCTTTTCCTTTATATTATTTAGATAATTTGACAATTATGATGGGTTTGTTGTTAATATTAATGGATTTTTGTGACTCTTTTAAATGCATTTGAAGAGTGGTTTCGATTATGTTAACAAGTATTACTTTTAAGAGATCTTGTAAGGAGAGGGTGGTAAACTTCTTGTTTAAGACTAAAACTATGGTTTGTTTTTTTAAGGAGGGTTACGAACCCATATTGCTATGAAACCTCCCTCCTGGAAGGATTGAATAACCTTTATTGTTTCATGTCTATGATCGTAACTAGTATGTTTTGACTTCTCGATTTTTTATTTTTGAGATGGATGGATTGAGTATTAGATTTCAATCACGTAATCTATAGGATTACATGATTGAAATCCCAATACTCTTGACCTTTTGTTTCTAACCTATAAGGTCTTTCCTTGATTAGTTGAGATATTGTTCTTACTGGAATATTTGGCTTCCTCCTTGTTGGCTAGTGTAAATCTTTATCTCATGTGAATGATTTTGATTAGTGGTTTTTATTTTTGATCCATTCTTGAAATAGAACATTCATTTCATGATATTGTTAAATGTTAGCTTACTGTTGCAATGGGTAGTCTTATCATGCTCTGTTCTCATGAACTTACTCAAGGTAATACTTGTGCACATAGATTTTACGAGTAGATAAGGGAAATATTTGTAAAGGTTCATCGGTTGATTTATGAAGTTCCTTGTACGAATGTCTAATATGTTGTAAATCTTCGAATGGTGCTGGTAAAGGATTTTAGAAGGCCTCTTGCCTTGGTTTTTATGTATTTGTGAAATAAGGTTTCTTATCCTATTGTTACAAAACTTGTGAATATTTTTGTGAGTAATAAAACACGATCATCACCTTGTTATGTGTATTTTTAATGATATTATAACAATCATGAAAATTTTGTAGCATGGCTTGACCAATTTTGTTACTTTCTTGTTCTCAACCAAAATTCAATTGAATCTTTTGACACCTTTGGTTTGTGTGCCATGTTGAATAGAAATGTTATACCCGTGTTTAGTTTTCTCGATAAGTAATGGTAATTTCTTATTTTGAGTCATAAAAATTCTGGTATAACAACCCCCCCATGGTCTTCGCATCAGTGCAATTCTAGGTATATTTTAGTGGGTTGGAAATCCTTTTCTAAAGTAAATAAAAATGATTACATAGATGAATAAATAAATAAGATAATAATTAAGTTGTGTTTTTGTAGATAAAATTAAGAGTTTTTATTGGAAATAAAGGAGTTATCTACCAAAGTGTAAAAGAATATACCCTCGTTAACCCTAAGCTATGGATTAAAATTTATCCTCATTGTTCAAACATTAAGTAGCTTTAAAAAGTAAGATCATTGTTGTCTTTTGGGGATATAGTTAGATCTTCGTTATTAGGGGAGTTTGAATAAGAACACATTAAGTCTTGTGCTTCCATTTTGGGAACCCCATGTGTGTCCATTTTCAAACTTAATCAATAAATTGCTAATCAAGTTGTTACCCAAATCCTATTGAACTCTTAAGTCTCATTAAAAGACTCGGTTAATAACTAAAGAGATCATGATGATGAAATAAATTGACCTTCTCACTCTAACCTTTTCCATAGTACATTGTACTCTTCTTTTAAGCATGGTTAATTATTGATCCTTGTACAAGGAAGTTGTAGTTTCAAACCTTAATGGCACTCAACTTCAGTTAGAGCTTACGCTTGTCACCTTGTGCAATGGATGTCTGAATCAAGATTCAATAGCATGGGTATGAATAAGAAACCTTGTGAGAGATTGAAGTTCTTCATTTTGATCAAAAGAATTAAGCCGCTTTTCTAGTATTTAAGATAATCCTCATTCGAAAACCTTATCTTAAGCTAATTAGCCTTCAAGATAAAATAAATAAGTTCACCTTTGTTAGGAAAATTACTCGAATCAAACGTGAATATTCTAGGTCATAAAGTCAGGGCTTGAAAGATGTTTTTAGTGAATAAATAAGCTTAAAGGATTTTGTACCTTGAGGTGTACTTACTGTGACTGTGTATTTGCAGATTGATATTTTTGTGATGCATTGTCTAAGAGAAAAGTGAACTATCCTTGATGGGGTTGGATGTTTCTATGTTGCTCATTTATTCATAATTGTGATAAATTGTTGGAAGAGTTAGTTGTAAGCATTGTGACCACCGTAATGTTGTTCTATACTCCGAAAATTTCAAATAAATTTATCCTGTATTTTTTATGTTGTCTTGTGTGTCTAGTTAGTGGGAATTACACAATGGTTGTCTTTCAAACCTAATTTGGAAGAACAATCACTCTCTTTTGGATATCATTATTTAAAGGGTACCACCCTAGAACCCCAAAGGATATGTATTATACCTCAATGAATACATGTATAAGTTAATTTTTACATATAAATAGAAAGTGAACTGACCCATAAAAATGACTTGTTGGCTGAAATTTTTGGTGAATTGGGCGGCAATGAGTGCTGAAATTTCACCATTTCAAATTTCTAAAATCTCTAATATTTGTGAGTATACAAAAATTTTCCGCTAAAATTTTCCGTGCTTGAAATTTATGATTTGTTATGACGATTATCATCATATTTATTCTTATTTATTTAAATAATCATTCAATATCTTTCAATGTATATCATAGATGATTAAATGAATGAAACCAATAAAATATATTTGATCATTGCGAATGAGTAACGACTATTTTTGTAAAAAAATTGAAATTTAAATATTGGGTACAATATGGTTCATCTTGTTAAGATTATTCTTGTAGCGTAAAACATAATAACTAATGTAAGCATTAGAACATTTCCACAATTTAGCCATTTGAGTATAAAAAAATGTCTTGAGTATTGATAGAGAACTTGGCAAGAAATTTGTTACCTAAGTCGAAGTGTCAAAGTAATGTATAGGAAGATAATAAAACCATTATAAAGAAAAATATTTTAGAATACATGAGGATATAAATGTGTAATCAATACATCCTTAAAAGAATATTCAATGAAATTAACATGGAATATAGGAAAGTTGTCTTCGTGATCACCGTTTCTATCATAGATAGGAATATTAGTATCCAAATATTACAAGAAAGTGAGAAGAGGAAAATTTTAGTGCAAGTCGGTTATGATGCAATTAAGTATAATAGATAACATAAGAAGTAGAGTTGACTTGTTATAATTGTAATATTTGATCTTGAAAAGTATAAATAAAGGATTCAAGAGAATTTGGCCTAGTAGAAGAAGAACGGAAACTACTATGAGTATAAATCGGAGATGTAGAATAGTAGTGGTCATAGGATGAGACACAACATCACAATTAACACATAATTTTTTTCAAATTTTATAGAAAAAAAAATAACAATTAAAATAATTAAAAAAAAAGATAGAAACACATAAAATGAAAAGAAATTTTTATATATAAATTTAAGGTACATGTTTTAACAAACTAATAATATAAACTCAAGCAAATAATAAGCTAGGAAAAAAAAATTGTTTGTTGCATCGTTATAATACTTTAATAGTATTATGATAAAATGAAATATCATTTTTATCTTAACAAAAACTTAAATATATGCATGGAATTTAGCAATAAAAACATTCAATATTTTTGGAAAACTACACAAAGAACAAGCCGAAAAATTAAATTAAAACACCTCTACATTGTAGTGGACTCAAACACTTCATGGCTTTTTTCCCTTTGAACATTTCCAATATCATTGGTTTTGCAATCTAGTTGGTCATTATTGGTCTCATATGCACACTAATATAACTTATGGAGAGATTAATAATATATAATTAAAGTTTGTAATTCTTACTACTAAATTAGATATTAATAATAATTAAAAATAATTGATCTATCAAATGATTTTTTCGCGAATATTAAATCTATGTTAATAACCGTACATATAAAGAGTATTAATGTTTAATGTCAATAACCATACATATAAAGAGTATTAATGTTTAATGTCTTATATTTGTTTTGGGATAACTACAATTATATAATTTTTATTATAATAACATAAGATAGTAATTAATATAAAAAAATCTCTAAATATAGTGAAATTAGGGAATAAATCATAGTAGATATGGAGTAGTGCAAATGAACTCAAATACATACAATGAAACATCCAAAGTTTGATTGATTTATTTAAAGGAAATAGAGTATGGTGATGTACTAAAGCGTACCCAAAACTAAAAGTGGAGATGATGTGATTCTCATCATCCATTAAGAAACATCAAGACAAACAAAATCAGGATCAACATTTGTGTTGGAATTGTTGATGTCCACACCCTCAATGTTGGATTTTGTAAGGCGTTTAGACATATATAGTCATTTTAGATATCAAAATACAACTAGTTTTAAAATATGATTGTCATTATTGAAAGGTAAATATATATTTTAACCATCAAAATGAAATGTATATTCAAAATTTAGTTGTCATAATATATATGTATATGTATATGTATATCTATATAGATATGTAACATATACATATACATATAAAAATATATAAGAAAGTTAATCAATTAAATATTATATAGACACTATACATTATAAATTTGTGACATTCATTTCAAGTATAACATAAATGAAAATAAAAACTATGAGATATAAATAAATTAAAAAATTATAGAATTATATTAATATATTATTAATAAAATAAAAATATATGCATATCTCGTTGATAAAATAGAAACATCTAATAATTTTGATTATTAATTAGTTTTAGTGTATTACTTTCTTAGATTTATTTGATTTCTTGTTTAGGCATATTTTATTGATTTTGATTTGTAATTGGTTTTTTTATTTTATATTTTTTGGTTGATTAGAAATAGAGATATGATAATAGATTATGTATTAGATTTGGAATTTTGTAAGAAAATTAAAATTATAAGATTGGCCTTACAAGTGTTGAAATTGGAAGTTGAATATGGAACTCATTTTCTATAACATTGCAATAAATTTTAAGAAAATGATAGAAATATTCTTCTCCTAGAAAGGTCATAGAGGAGATGGATAAAATGGGAGAGATGAGGCTATATGTAATAAAAAATATAAATCAAATCCTTAGGTAGTGCTAACGTCTTTTAAAAGCAAAAAAAGGTGGTAGTATAGGAAGTGGTGGTGTCACTTGCTCATTGATGTGGTAGCATAATGTTTGGAGACCATAACTTTCGATCCGAACATTGGATCGTCTTGAAATCTCATAAGGTAGTAGATATAAATTAGTATTATGTTGGGGTCATCATTGCTTGTAAGGTTGTGGCACTCGATGACACATTTTCGGGGGCCGAATTCCTTCATCTAGTGGCCTAAAATTGGCTTTGAACATTTTTTTCACTTTTAACTATGTCTTGGAAGTTTAATAACTTTTTTCGTGCCTATTAGAATAAATCAAAATTTCTTCTGAGCCTTAATTTATGAAGGTATATTTGACACACAAAATTTGGGGCCCATCCAAGATGTTTTGCTAGAAGGTAATTTTTTGCATTTTAGGGTTTTAAGACTAGACTTGAAATAAAAGGAGGATCCTAATGATGTAAACGTTTGTCCGGATTCTAGAATGATAAGGAAGCTATTTAGAAACTTGTGTTTTATATTTGAAACATTTTTATGTGTGTTTTGGAGTTATTTCAACCTCTTGCAACCGGGATCCACATCACTCATCTAGAATATGCAATTGTCTACCTATAAATAAAAACAAAAGTGTATGATATAATACTTATTTCCTCAAATAAATGACAATGTCATCTTGAAAATATCTATCTCTTAAGAAGTTGTTATGGAAAAATCACAACACCCCTACTTGCTCACAAGTGAATGGTTGAGGAAATCAATGTGACTCAAAAACATGGATTTATCCCAAATTCTGGACTTGAAAATAGGATAACTCTTTGAAGAAGGCTAACTTCCTATCCTAGCATAATGCCAACTAATCACAATTGCAGAGAGTTGCAGATATAACACCGATCTAATACTTTCCCAAGGATATAGAGTTAGAGAAAATGCATGAAAATTAAAACCTAATCTAAGGGAAGGTGATGCACAAGGTAGGATGTTTAACAACCTACATAATAGACACAACACAACTACAATCTTGCAATGAAAACAAAACAATACACAATAACCCTATATGTAATAAAAGATCGGAAAGATGTCAGTAGAACACATATGACAGCTTTTGAACATCTAAAAATCTTATTTTATTGCTCTCAATTTTGACACAATTCATCAAATTTATGGCCAAAGGAACATATTTTTTTTTTACAATGTGTAATATGGAGGTTTAAAATCTCAAAAAAAAATCTTAAAGACAACAAGATGAAGGGAGTAGCATATACAAGGTGTCAAACCATTTAAAATGAGCCCCTCCTTACAATATAGAGGAATAATGAGAGAAGGGAGAGAGAATAATTAATTAAAATCACCTGAAACAATGATGGGCACCGCTGCAAAACCCATAACTTCATTGTACTTTTCCTTGTTAGGGAAGAAAGGAAGCCCATACCTTCATAATTTGAGTAGGTGATAAATTTGGAAGCATTCCTCTAAAATGGCAGATTGTATTACCTCATTTTGAGTAGTTGTGTAGTCGACACTTTGAGAAATTTCGAAAAAGTCATATCTTGTAAATATCTAGGCTCTCAATCAAAAGTTATGGCCATTTTAAGATGAGGGTACCATACTGCGATAAATGCAAGTGGTTGGCCCTATTTTTTCAGACTCTGAACTTACATCGCACCCTTCGAAATCTAAAATTTTGGAATTTTGGGATTCATAACTTTGAACCTTTATATTTCCAAGTTTGAGTTATTGTTCACTTGGTTGACCTCACAAAACCTCTGAAATTCTGAAACCCCGAAGTCTGAAATTCAAAATTTGGGTTTCGGACTTCAAGTTACAATATTTACGCAATGGGAGTACAAGGGTCTGAAAATTTTCTCAAACCCGAAGTCCCAAATTCAAAATTCGAGTTCTAGACTTCAAGTTTTCGAGGGTTTCTAGATTTTGGGTTTTGGGAGTTTTGGATTTTGAGGTTTCGTGATTCAGATTTTAGGTTTCCAAATTTCCAGAGTTTCAGGATTTCAGGTTTCAAGAGTCCAGGTTTCAGGGTTTAAGGTATTATTCAGTTAGTTGATCTCATGAAACCACGTGCATGAAACCTCTGAAATCCTGAAAGCCCAAAGTCTGAAATTCAAACTTTGGGTTTTAGAGACCTTTTTCCTTCCCCACGTGGAACTATCCATCATGAGATCATGAAACCTCCAAAACTCTGAAACTCCAAACTATGAATTTAAGAGTTAGGGTTAAGGACTTTCTTCTCACTTTTCTGCACTTCTTTCCACCGAGTCCCCAAATTTCACTTTAGCCTACCTCCGAACGACCCCACCTCCAAAGTTTGAAATTCATACTTGAGAGCTTCTTCATTTTCCAAACTCCTTTGTAATGTGTTTGGTCCTTTTGAACTTGTTTGACCAATCCCAAAATGTGATCTTCTAGCCAAATCGATCCTTAATTTTTTTGTGTGTGTAAGGTCATGTTTGTCCAATTTTGCGTAAGGGGAAAAATTTGATAACAGAAGTGGGTACTCAAAAATATAATCCTACCCTACATAGAAATACTTGGTTTCAAAATTCATCCAATAATGTGGGGTAGTTTCCATGATGTGGCAACACCAAGATCTACATCATAGTAGAAATGTATCCTATAATGTGTTTTTCGATAAGTGATGGCTCAAAGGGATGTCATATAGAAGTTTTTTTAATTCTTTTAGAGCTATATGATATGTGTTGGATCAATGTTTTGAAATATGGTGCCTCACTATCGTATAGATATGTATGTGAATATTATTGATTTCGTGGTATTTGAACTATTTAAGTGATTATGTTTCACTTGGGAAGTATATATTTTATTTTCTTTAGAATATTTTTTTGGGATAAAATTTCTTTTGTTTCTAAAGTTTTACACGTGGTAAGGAAAATTAAAACTTAAATGATCAATTCATTAAACATGAAATATTGATTCCTAAGTAATTCGATTGTAAATAATGTTTGCAATAACAACAATGATATTAATTAATTCCTTCAAGAAAAACAAAAACAATTCCCTAGCAATCGAAATTTAAATGGAAGTGCAATGCTTTCGTTTTTTAATTCTCCAAATGATATAAGATATTGTGGGGTAGAAAATGCTCAGAATAAATATCACATATGTTTGCAAGGCTGAATGGTCAACCAACCAATGATAAATCCCTCAAAAAAGTAGTAAACAATCCATTGGTTGGTTGACTTATCACACTTGTATACACATATGATAGATAAGATCTTCCAATAAAAAGTATGTATAAGCTATTTTTGCAACTAATTTAATGATTTGTAATGATATGAAATACATATAATCAAATCGATGATTCGTTGGATATAAATGCAAATTCAAACCTATACTATATGCATGCAAATATAATATGAAACTCTTTTCTTTTCAATACATATATCGGTTCGTTTTCTCCTTAAGATGCTTTTCTAAAACAAAAGGATGAATAAGAAAATATTAAAGGAAGATGAGAAATGAGATGTGCTTAAACCAAAAAAATAATATTTTAAGATCAAACCTTGTTATGAGGCAAATTTCAGAAAGAGGATTGATCGAAAATAATAAACTTCTCAATTAATTAATTATATTACTATTTTTTTAAATCAAATGAAATGGATTAAATAAAAAATATTTAAAACTTCAATTAAAATGAGGAAAATAGTGAACACAAATAGGTAACTAAATCCCATACGTGTGATTACTCCATAACAGGAGGATCTAAATCTGCAAGCAAAGGAGCTGCAAATGAATAACCTAAGATAAATCCATTCTTCTCTATTTCCATAAATTATCCAACACGAAATCGAGAATAGATGAGTTTTTAAAAAATTAAATAGAATTAAGGAACATAAATAAAATCCTTCGTTTTCCAATGATGGAAACATTTAGGATACTACTAAGATGTTACTAAGAGATTCCTTTTACCCTCCCTATGGTAGTAGAAAGAAAGCAAAATCCTTCGTAGTGATTTTTACAGAAGCAATATCTCATTAGGATTTCATTATCGAGCGTTGGATCAAGGGTTATAAAGAAGATCTGAAATTCAGTAGTCTATGGTAAGCATAACTTTTTGGGGCTAGGAAAGATTGCAAAAATTTTCTTTGAAGAGAATCTTGCATAAGTTACAATCTAAAATGTTGATCAAGGGTGGAGATCAAATCATAAGGGAGTGAAATGAAGTGGCTAGAGGAATGGAGGAGAAATGTTAGGGTAAAATAAAGCAAAACACATACCTAACTTCAAATTAACTCTAAAAAACACTTTCATATAGCAAGGGAAATAATTCATGCACAAAGCAGAGAAAAACTACACTTTTTGTAAGGGAAGATTATGTAACTATCATGGCGATTAGCAAAACATTAGCAAGGTATATCAAGTTTATTGAATAAGTTATGAAGGTGACATAGTAGTTGATCGACGTTCACCATTCCTACATTAAATTATGCAAGTGTGTAATTTTTACATGAAATGGTGCATGTTTTTTTTTTATATTGTCGTTGTTCTAGTCAATAGAGGTAAGTCCAATTAAAGGAAATAACTATTTAATATTCTATTCTAAATTCTTTTGGAGAAATAGGATAAATGGTAGTCCTTATCAAATACCACTATTCACAAAATCATAGGAGCTACATAAGAATTTTTTTACATTGTAGATAAGGTGTTTTTATAGTAACGCCCGCAAAACAACATTTTAGGAACTCGCTTTAACCTAACACTTAACCCGAAAATATGACTGAAATATATATATATATATATATATATATATATATATACACATATATATATATATATATATATATATACATATACATATATATATATATATATACATATACATATATATATACATATATACATATACATATATATATATATATATATATATATATATAGACATATATATATATATATATATATATATATATAGACATATATATATATATATATATATATATATATATTCGGTTTAAGATATAACTATGTTACAAGGGCGCTTAACCTTTAGGGTTCATTAACTTAACTACACTACTTAACTCAGCTTTATGATTGAAGAACTAGGTCTAGTTAAAAGGTTAACTTAATTTCATATTTATCTTCAAGGTCCATTAATCAATTATTCAAAAGGAAGGTAACAAGGTTTAATTCACTTAATTAGATATTCTCTTCTCTTCAATTAATGTTCATTCCCAAAAAGGTTAACCTTATGTTAATTTATTAAATTCATTATCTTAATAGTTTAAAAGTCCTTTTATTAAATTCCTACACACACTAAGGGTTCTAAAAGGACATTACACCCCTAGGCAATTAAATGGCCCCACTCACCCATCTACACATACCCTTAAGGATTTTAATTTAAACATTTAAAATACATTTCTTCTTAATAAAGGTAGGGTCAATCCTCCACCCTTGGATCAAATCCATCTTGGCCACTAGATCCTAGGGTTCCAAACTTAGCCCTAAAATCCTTATGAAATTCTATTAAAACCTTTTCTCATTCTATTCTTCTCATTTGGTCTATTTCCTTTTGTTAAATTTGTAGGTTGGAGAGGAGGAAGCCATGAAAGCAAAAGAGGAAGAACCATGGAGGATTCTACATGAAGATTTAGTCTAGGCTTAGTTTAGATTTAGTTTTATTTTTGAAACTATTTCATTCAAGGATTGGGAGTGATTTCCTCCACCAATATAGTTTTTATTTTAAGTTATTTGTGTATGGGGTTTTAAATTTGGGGCAAACCATACCCCCTTGTTATAATTGGAAAAAAACTAGTTTTAAATCCAAAGCATTGTACATTTTATTGTTCTAATCCATAGTATTTGTCATTTTTTTGTTTACTTGGTACTTATAGGTTAAACTTTAAAACTTAGAATTTTGAGAAAACTGGTTAAATTTCACTCACAGTCACCAATCCGTGGGATTCTGTAGTAAGTGATAGAACCACCACCAAGAGCAGACTGACAATCGTGGGACCTCTACCCTTCCTGGGTGACAAACCACGGACCACCACCCTATAGAGTAGTGGTTGTGAAACCGTTACCTTACCTGGGAAACAAACACTAAACCTGCCGCCCCTCTTTTGAGCAGTGGTTTTGAGACCGTCGACTTAGCCTGAGTGGTGGTTACAGGACCACCACTCTACGTAGGGTGGCAGTCCTGTTTCTAAAAATAAAACCTTAATGCTGATATTTTCACAAAAACTTAAAGTTACTAGAAGATGTAAAAATGCATTCTTAGTTTGTTTTTGTTCATTTAAAGTTCCAAATTTGAGATTTATTTCTCTTTTATTCATTTCTTAGTTAAATCTACTCATTTTAAAGTGTTTTCAACTCTAATAAAAATCCATCTACTTACAAGAATGATTCTCATTTACCTAACTAGATTCTTTCTTCCATTACAAGAGCAAAAAGGAATATAAATCTATTTCATTTCTTTGTCATTTCCTTGCTATAAAATCAACATTGCTAAATGCAATATAATCTAACTTGTTTTCCTTTTTATTTCAATACAATGTACATACATTCAAAATAGCTAAAATAACTTTATTTTTCCATTCAAGTTTGTTATACAAGCAAGCTCAACTTCTAACAATTTCTACATTTTCTTCTCTCTTATTTACAACATCACAACTATTTGAATGCAAACTCTCATTTTCACATTGTAACTTCCAATTAAACTTTTGCACTATATATCCATTTTGGTCATTTCTTTTTCCTTATTACATATTTATAATAAAACAACACTACAATGAAAGTAAGCTTTCTTTTCCATTTCAAAACTAATTCACACAAATATTTCTTCTTTCTTTTCAATATATAATACACTTCCATAGCCACAATGAAATGCAATATGTTTCTTCACAAGATCAATACAATGTTCTCCACTTGATGGGGAAGTCATACAAAAATTAAGTACAAGAATGAAATACATTATTACAATTTCTTCCACAAGACTCCAATATTCAAATAAAATACAAGGAAGTTTCACATGGTCACCCACAAGACTCCAATCTTCAAACATCAAAAATATGTCTCCTCCAATAATTTTCTTGATTCACAACAAAATAGGGGAAGAGGTAACGCTTCCCACCAACCAAGATAACCAATGAAGATGAGAATTCATCCTCTCCATTGTCCCCGAGCCCTAACCACATTACAATGGGAGAATATTTCAACTCATGGCAACTACAAGCTTCCACAATACTTTAAAAACAGTTTCACAACCATTCCATTCACATTTAAACACAACAACAACACAAGCAAGAAGAATCAACAAGACAACAATATAACAAGGCTTATCAAGAAAGCCAAATAAGTAAGACCTATGGGGAGGCCACTTATGCCTCCCAATGGGAATGGGTGCCCACCTAAAATCCTCCAATGCATATCAAAATCCCCTAAAAATCTTATGCCTTCCTCAAGTACCCCTTATACCTCCATATACTCTTATGCCTCCCTCAATCTCTTATGCCTCTCTCATAACAAGAAACAAAAATAAATGCAAGCATTCCTCATACTAGGTGGGGCACCCAACCCAAAATCCCTCCACATGGAACTAAATTTTTATTCCTCCCTATAATAAAAATCTCCATAGTCTCATGCTACTCCAATCTTAGGAAATCTACCCATACCCGACAACATTCCAAATGGAAAATAACACACAACACAAACATATGAACACAAAATAAAAAGAACATAATTTAAACTAAGGTGAAGCTCCTACCTCTCCATGGTAGAGCTTGTTCCAAGTATGAAGTTCCAAGCTCCTCCAAAACCAAGCAAGCATCCAAAAAGCTCCAACAATCCACAAAATCTCTCCAAAAATCCTCTCACTCTCTAAAAATTCAAGAGACTAAAATGATCAAGTAACCCCCAAACAAGTAAAATGAATTAAATAAATAGAGAAAGGAGAGAGAGGGATGATGTGGCTCCAAGTAGGATGCCACCTCATTTCCTCTCCACTCCACATCACTTGGTCAACCTCATATTCCAATGCACAATTAATATGTGGTTGAAGGAATGACAAGAAACTTACACACTCCATCTAAGCCCACACCCCCAAAGGACAAAATTAAATATTGAAATAAGGTGCAATTAACATTTCACCTTTTCATCTTCCCAAAACACCTAATAGGGACTAAATTTTACCCCCCAACCCATAGGTAGGGTTCTCATAGGAATTTAAGAGGTGTGGGAGAAGTTGGACTTGTCCGACAAGCTTCCAAATTTGGCCTCTAAGGCCAAATTCGAGTTTCCCATGAAGGGTAGAGTCTACTACACTCAAGACTCAAGAAAACAACACTCAAGACAAAATCCAAGAGTAAATGAAGTCTAATAAATGAAATCTTTTCCGGTCACATCTTTAATTAGTTTAGGATAAATTTAAATTAGCTTAATTAAGGCACTATAGCCCATGAATAATAAAGGGGTAAACATATATCAAAAAATTGAAATAATAAAACAAGTAAATTTCATTACTAAAATAAAACACATACTAACATTATTAAAAGGAAATTAAGACAAAACAACACATGACCCCTAGGTCACAATTTTCCCCTAACCAAATAATTCTAACACACACACAATTACATGTTGCCATGGTGACCCTAGTTGAATTCTTCTCGAATTCCGATGTGGTTGGTCTCCAATCCCCCCGATGTTGTTGTGAATATAATATACCTGCAAAATAGAGAATACCTCCTTCGGCCTCATAGCCACATTAAAACATCCATGCCAAAATATGTGATATAAATATAAAATCAACTATATACAAATTAATATCATCCATGCAAATATGATATCACTTACAATTTCTAGCACATTTCATCCATGTCAAAACGATCACCACATTAATCCAATTATCAAAGGTATACTCAATATGACTAAATATATGACATGTCAGAAATATAGAGAAATAACCATGTCAACATTATATCAGTATCAACATCAAATGTCTCTAATGGTCCATATGCATCATATACAAATCAAATCAACAATAGTTCAGTATCTTTGATATCTACTAACATGCTAAATCAAAAAGCTGTAATATATCAATAAGTGTAGTCGACAGTAATAAAATCAATAATCAAAAAGGTGTCGAAGGAAAGTGGGAACTACAACTTTATTCAAGTTTGAGTCCTATCATCTACTTGATCTGGGTGAATAAGACCTCTAAGCAACCTTGTACAAAAAATTATATTTATTCCATTATAAGTACCTCTTGTAAATAACTCTCTCCATGTCAATCCCTCTCTAATAATTTATTAGGATAATTTTATTGTTTTATTTAACAGTTTCTCTAAATGTGTGATTTGTTTAGAATTTGATGTAAATTTTAAAATATAAGAATGCGAGTAGATTGCATTTGTTGACTTGATGAAGAAAAATAAACCACTCACATGAAGGAAGGATATGTATCATTGAAGCATTGTTATTATCCACTACTGTAGTAAAAAATATAATTGAGGGCTTCCCAATTTCCATGCACAAGGAATACAAGTTAGAGGATAAAAATGCCACTTCTTGATTTGAGAGATTCGAGGAAAGCAATGTTAGTTCCTATAAAGGAGAAGATCATGTACTCTTTGTGGGGCGTTTGTAGAAGGATTTATCTAGGGATGACATGGAGTAATTACACTGGAGGCATGAATACCCTCTGGTTACATCTCGAAGATGATAGTGTGGTGCTTCTTTTCAAGCTCTTTCTCTACATTCCCTTTAATTTTGTCTATGCCATCATGATACTTCTACAACTACCACCTCTCTTGTTTGGTTAGCTATCACCTTTCCAACGCATCAATTCCTTATTTCGCCAATGGTTTTTCCTATGCTTGCATTCTTGATGATGAAATAGAAGTACACATATTTCAAATTAAAATCTTGATTTTTCATTTATAGATATGTGACATTGTCTACAGATTTGTTTATTTAGACACATATCAGAGAGAAGAAAAATATAGATGGTACATTTTTTTGTTAATTAAAACAACAATTTTTTTCTTTGTGAGTATATGAATGTTTTTATCATTGAACTCACAATTTCATATACATCTTGTAGTAAGGTGACAACCTATATATACACATGAAAAAGCTATAAATGCATGATGGAGAGGGAGGTCGGGATATAATATATTGGGATGCCAAATGCTTTCATTTGATTTGTTTATGACTGCATTCTATTTTCTTGATCCCATGTTTCTCCCACAATAGATGCCCTTCTCCTTATGGATTTGAATTCCTTGTGATCCATTTCTCTTGTCAATTCTAATACTTGGGTCACCAAGTGTTTGCCAAAATTCCCAAGTTCTATTTTTATCTTCTTTTGGTTTTATTATTAGGGCCAAATTTATGTACCCACATTTAACATAGCCAACAAAAGCCAATAATCAACCGCCTATATCTTGGTAGTCGGGATCAATTCATATGGTATAACTTGTATTGAAATCCCATCGAACTAAAAGTAGAATATAAGTCCTACTATTTGTTGCGCAAGTGTCGATGAATTACATGTGCCTTTAGAAGATATAAAGCCTGACCAAAAACATAGAAAATCCATTCACTTGGTGTCCGATTTGTTTTCTTAGGCTAATTTTAGGTATGTTACATTTTTCTAGTTCAAAGGTGTTATTTGTTGAGGGCTTAGTTGTATCTTCACTATTTAACTCATTGAATGAATCATTATTTTTTCTTTCCAAAATCTATGTATAGGTTTACTTATCTCATCACTATTTTGATTGTGTTGAGGTGATCTAATGTTCATTGATTAATCGGTAGGTTAGAGTTAAAGAAATGGCCGGTCCTTCATGTAGTAGACTAGACAGTCCATTTCTTTCCTAGTCGATTATATATTTTCTAACAATTACTTTATCTATAAATATTAAAATAATCACTATATATTGAGATTTAATTCATAAATATGCTTCATCTGATAATGCCGACATCAGTTTTAGACATGGGAATTTAAAGAATCACTCACTATTTAAATTATCCCTCAAGGTTAATGTGTGATCACACAGAGACCTAGAACATGGATTTTCCGTACCTTCCTTTACTGTGGCATTCGGTCATACACTTAATCTGAAATGTGATTACTAATTTGTTTCCCTTGACCGTGAGAGATTTGATGCGATGGATTGCCAAGTGTTTGATCAAATGTTCGTGAACAGTCCTTTGAAATTCTAAGCAACTCTTCCCATCTCTCGCCCCCACTCATTGAGCTCTTTTTTATCTTCCTTTGGTTTAATACCAATAGAAAAATTTACCTACCTACGAGTTTAACATAACCAAGTGAAATCAAGTAACCAACCAAGTAGAAATTAGTTAGGACTAAACCCGGATCCTATAACTTTTATTAAAATCTCATTTTAAATATAATATTACCTATTAATTTGCCATGGAAAAGCTAGAACTAGATTTTTTTGGGGATTTACTCATAACCCGAAAAATCCTAGCATAATATATTTCATTATAAAGTACTAATAAAATAATTTATTTCTAATCCTAGTTTAATGCAATATCTACAAGACATAGGCAATCTAGGTGTTATAGTTTTTGTAATTTATTGATAAAGTTGAGCCAAAAGGTAGTCCACAAAATTTATGTAGTTCGTTTTACAACCATGGATCCTTATCTTTTGGGTACATTTTATTAATGGAACCAAAAAAAATTTCCCCTAAACATAAAAGGAGGGTTGAATTTAAATATTTTTCCTTAAACCATTCACAAACCATGGTTGAAATAAATAATACAAGTACAGATGAACCTAAAGGTGTTAGTTTTAGTACCTTTTTTATTATTAAAATATTGTTTATGCATGAAGTTTGCAATGTGCTCAACAAATTTATATGCAATATTTGGGTTACACTAATGGATATTTTATACCAATATAAGCAATGTTCTATCCAGCTTTTTCATCGTTGTGTAATCCAAGGAAAAATGATAACATAGAAATGGTGTACTTAACCCATGGTTTAAATAACCCAATTCGATAAGGAGGCTTGTCTTTTAGTAGATTACCATATTTTTTTAATAAAAGTCCTACATTGTACTTTTAATGGATGCAACGTAATCAATATCAATTTCTTCTATGGTATTTTGTATGGTTCCTACTTGTTCACATGTAAGCTCCAATGCGCCATTGAGATTTTTCTTGATTTTTGATAAGATTTCATCATTTTTCCATTGCCTTTCCTAGCAATAGATTTTCCTTTTCCATCATAATTTTTGGGAAATATAATGAAAAAAATTGGGAATCGGAAAACCTCATGTAATATCAATCATCCAAATTCAACTACGCATGTTACATATCTTTTTTTTAGCAACATAAGTTTTATTTTCCTTGTTACAAGATGTATGTATAAGATATAAGGTGATTTAACAAGTAATTAAGAGATCAGAAATATTATGGTATTCATCATTGAAACCTAGGAATTTATAAAGTTTTATGTAAGGTGATGTAATTGTCGATTTTGATGATAGAAACTTTTGATTATCCTCAACATGTAAACTCCAATAGTGAAATTTTTTTATATTATGAATGATACGGTGCATCTTTTAGAAAATATTTACAATAATAGGATATCCCTTAAGAATTACCCATAAAATTTTAATATGATGACTCTCTTGTGATGCACAACTTATTTTAATCCTTCGGTGTAGTATCACTTCTTGAATGAAATTGAGATTTCATACCACCTTAAAGTTTATACTTGTAGTCTCTCTTACAAATGAACATTACAAGTTTTTAAATCTCTTTCTTTCCATCCTGACATAAGTGATAACGATTTTGAGATTCAATATCAAAGTGACAAGTACAAGTACTAAAATATTAAAAAATCGAGAAAGGAAATTTTAATATGGCCAAAAAAATTGAAAAATCTCAACCATTGATGTAAACCAATATAACAGACTCACAGGTGAATCTGCAGGTTTGTGAACCCAAATTATTTGTTTCAAGATTTCATTCAAGAATTGTAATATCTACCTTATGGTTTTTATTGTGTCGTACTTATTTTCAAAATTGGTCCAACTTTTATTATTGCTTCTGAATTCACATAGACGTTTCACTTATTTGTTTACCTAGTTTCTCAATAATTTTTATTTTATACTCATTACTATTAGTGTTTAGGGTGTTGCATAAATTTTGAATATGTAATTTTATGGTTCCCTTATTATGTTATTTATGGCTATCAATTAGTTTATAGGGAGTAACATAAGTGACTACAATTTTAGGTTTGTGTTTAGTGGTTACTAGTTTAGGGTTTAGTCCTTATGGTTTAAGTTTTATAGTGTGGTATAAGACTTTTTGTCATTTAGAGTGCCCCATTAGTATTTTGGCTATGATAGTAGTGTTCGAGTGTGTGACATTATAATTTATTCTTTACGGTTTTATATTAGTGTTAAGGGTGTCCTCATAGAATTATTTATGGTGTTTTATGAGTGTTTAGGGTCTTGCATTAGTGTTTTGAGGTGTCACATTATTCATTAATCTCTCCAGGGACATTCATTTTAAAGTTATCATGAGTTACATTAGTGTTTAGGGTGTCCTTAATCCTTATTAATATATATAGTAATAGGTCACCTTTATTTCTAAATGAAACAAACACATACAATAACATTATAAACATTAAACTTTATTTATGCTAAATACAAAACATTTAAAATAGACTCTTTACCCTAAATTCAAACTAGAAACACTAAAAAAACATGTGATATTATATACACTAAATAAGCACCCGAAATAATCATACAAAACCCTAAACACTAATGGTTCATTCAAAATAACACAACTAGGAAACTCAAGGGCATAGACCTAAATGGGTCACCCTTAATAACACAAGAAAAATAACCTAAACACTAAACATTTAAAAGGCAAATCCTGTAATTAGAATCTAAACTATATATTGAAAAATTACTATGTAATTTGAACCGTAATTTAAGGGGTATGTAGAGTGATCTAAACTCCTAATTTAATATAAATTGAGTTAAATCTAATTTCAGAGTAACTACTGTAATAAATGATGTACAAGTGATAAAATATAATAATTGAAAACTAAAAACATGTAATAATATGAAATCCTAATCGAGAGAGAGAGAGAGAGAGAGAGAGAGAGACTTAGCTAATTTTGAAAAATCTAGAGATGATATGGGAAAGTGAATAGATAAAAAGGTTGGAAGAACTGTTGTTAGGGATTATTGGAATTTCTTGAACATAGAACTATGTAGGAAAGAAGTGCCCATGGGGGACAAGGGAACTGGGTTCTAGTGACTGGATCTCGGGTGATAGTGTCCACCAAGATGATAAGGTTATGATCATTTTTATGCAAGAGGATATTTAAATTAGATAACTCTTTCTCACTCTGGTCTTGCTTAAATGTAACTGATTATATGTGTAAGATGCAAAATAATATCTAGTTGCATATTCCCACATCTGACATCAAATCCTTAAAAAAAATGTAGTATGAGTATTTGAAATGACCTTGATGGTAGCCCGAAGAGTGAACTTAGCATCGGGAATTACACTACATATATATATCCATGTAGTTCTGTGTTAAAGTGTTTATAATGATGCCCTAACATGCCCTTGTGCAAGTTGCGGAATCATAGATGGATAGATATTGAATCTTACAAATGTATAAAATGTGTGAGATATAATATTATATAATTCCCATCCAATTTTATGCATTCATAAGGGATCAACCCTTGTCCCTTGTTTGAATGTGCTGGAATTATGCTTTGTAATGTTTTTTTCCTTTAAATGCAAGCTTAGGTAATAGTAGATAACGCTAGTTCTTGGCCTCCTTAATTGAGAGATACAACTATGTACATATATGATTTGCATGTTTTAATTTTGTAATTGACAAATAGAAGGATGACTTGAAAGTATACAATATTCCCAAGAAGTAAAAGAGAACCAAAAGAGTGAAAAAATGAGAGAAAGGTTCAGGGAGCAACGAGTAGGGGTAGGAACACCTAGGTGCTACAATCCTCACTGGGTGCTAGTGTGTGCGGCCATAAAATATAAATTAGTAAAATACTAACAATGTTATAGGGTGTGTAAGGTCAATAAAGTTCATTGGGGGTTCACCTAGTAAATCTATGGTATAACAGGCATGTTCAAAGGGTATTAAATAATACCCTTGATTTTAATTTTTAACCTTTACTTATTCAATTACTAATAACAACTACTTTTTCCGTGTACATCACTTACCCATTTTTCCATTACAATTTTATTTACCCATTTTTACTACTACTTGTATATGTCAAATAAAATATATGTCATGATTCTCACTCAAGTATTATTTTTTAGTACACCTTTACTCTAGAAAGTGGGTTTGAATACATTCAAGACCTATTACTAGTTGCTTTAATGTTATTATTTAATAATTTATCATTCTTCATTTAAATAAAATTGTGAAACAATATTATTTAAAATGAAAATCATACTCAATCTTAGTTATGGAGAAAATGGGTTTTCCTTTTGCATCTTAATATTTTCTGTTAAGAATTGTCTAATTAAGATTTCCTTATTAAATAAGATATTATAATTTAATTTTGTGACCACACTCTTCTTTCACTTTTCAAGCCTTTCAAATAGACAATGATAGATAAATTGGGAAGATTATCAAATATAATTGTTTAGGTACATTATCGTATAAAGAATTTGATTAGTTATTAACACTTATCAATTATTTAATCCTAGAATATTTATTAATATATTTCCATATAAATACCTAATTAAAAAAACTCATTTACATATAAAATAAAATAATTTCAATAGATGTAAATTCATTTACACAAAACATTGAATTTATTTTAATGCATGAAATTAGAATGAATGAGGATAATGCCAAGTCATTGATTCAAAGTCATTGTTGAAGTCATAATAAAAGAAAACCTCAAGTGAGATATATTACATGCAACACAACCAACTAATTTGAAATATGACTTAGCAAAAGTAAGGGAGCAATTAAAATATATCAAATTCCACCAAGAATATATCCATTGCTATAGACAAAATAAACTAGTTAATATCATATAGTTAACGTTACATGCCCAAAAACGGAATCTTGAGATTCAAGGAAAAATCTTAATGTTCTTTTTTTTTTTAAAATAGTTAGAAATTACTTTAAGTTTAGCTTAATATTTTACAACAATGCATGTGTTGTGCATGAACATCTTGAAAATGAGCTGATTTATGTAGACCCATTTCAAAATTTAACAATCATTTAAAAGTCTTGTAGTCTCATCTCCCTAACTTTCCACAACATACCAATACTTAGAATAAAAAATAGAAAATTTCTGAATCACCAAGAATTGTAAGAGGACTTAGAAAAATTCCAGCACTTTGATATGATGAAAACAACAGATCCTTAACCTTGACTAAACCTACCTTACACCATTTTCTATGGTATTTTTGTATGGACTAATACTAGCACCCTTTGCTTGTGTCTAATCTACCATTTGGGCCTGAAATTAGTTATACAAAATTTTATTTACAAGATCAAGATGTGTTATTTTAAAATTTTAGAGTAGTACAACAAAGTACATTCTAATTTAAATCCAAACACATTTGTGTCAAGTTAATTGATAAACAATTTATATTTGGTTAATGAAATTTCTTAATGAGGAATTGAAATTCATAAAACAATGAATGGGGGTTAAAATATCCCTCCAATCATTTAAAAAATCATGGTTCACCATCTAAATATGTAATATATAGAAAAAATGTCTTTTAAATAAATAACAAAATCTGATTTGATGATCTCAAATTAATTATGGATATGCACAAAATTATCTTGAAAAAAAAAAAAGACAAAAGTTTAAGCAAATGCAAATGTAGATGTAAATATCGACAAATCAATGTTTGCTAGCATCATTAAAATATTGTAAAAAATTGGATGTTTGGTATAAAATATAAATCTACACTAAAAAATTAATTGAGTGCAATTTTTTCAAATTTTATAGTTTTGGCTGAAAATAATCATAGGCGCATATGTTAGAGTAGGCATTTACCTTAGCTCATGTTCACCTAGGTACTTTATTTACCTTTATTGTATTTATCCTCACCCACTTATGTATGTGGATATTTCTTTTATCTTATTTAGATATGAGGAGATATTATCTAGTTGTTAGGTATAGTTATTTCCTTGATCTATGGAATTGACTAGTTCTTTCCTTGATCTATGGTATTGACTATATCCTTGAGGTCTAGTTCTCTTCTAAATCTATGGTTTTGACTAGCTCTTTGATGACTAGTTATTTCCTTGATTTATGGCTTGATCTACGACCTTGATTGGTTCTTAGATTGTTATTCCTTGCCTATTTAAGCAAGGCCCATTCTCAATGTATTACATTGAGTTCCATAATAATATATGATATTGCTGCTCATTTGTTTACAAAGGTTTTATGTAAAGTTATTCTGGTGAATTGCTTTCATCTTATAGATCGTGGTGTTTGATTAGCATTTGTGTTCTTGGCTTGGTACGATCCATTATCGCTCCTTTCAAATATGCAAACTAGGTAGATTAAACAAGGCACATGAACTCGTTGGAAAAATGAGTTATACATGCCACATCATAGAATGTAATGGTTGTAGGATATTAAATTTATGGCTATTGCAATAATTCCATAAAACTCTTCAATATTATTATGGAGGGAAATTGTTGATGTATATGTTCAAAATGGTCTTGTTGAAAAAGACTAAAATATCTTCATTGAAATGGTCAGGTCTAAAGGAAACATCATCAAACTTGGATAACATCATCTCACTTGGTGAAATAATCAACTAGGTAGAAATAGAATTTACTAGAGACTTGATATATTATATTAGAAAAAATAATGCGTTATTATTCTCCCCTATGGAAATATGGTAGAAGTTCTCCCAAAAACATTCTTAGACCAAACCCTATTGAAATGTAATTGCAATTGACATCACTTGCCTTTCAGAATCCATGTAAATGGAAAGGATTGTGTAAGCTTACTATCATCCAGCCAGAGGACCATGATTTTTTGTCTGAGATGCAAGCTACTTGGAAAATTGATAAAAGATTCCCTCAATTTGATTTTGATATAGTAATTGTATGAATGTTTTAAAAGAAAAAAGACTTTTGGGAAATCTAAAGATAGAAGAAGGAGAAAAAAAGACACAATTATATGAAGTACTTGTCAGTAATTAATCAAGTACTCATATGTCACCACATCAGTATAGAATATAGGAATCCTTTCCATCCACTAAACATCACTAGGGATCTGCACAAACTTATATTGTAGAAGGTTCCAGGATTAGATCAAGATTAACTTGTCTCAAATATGGGGATAAGTAGACCAAGTATTTTATTAGACTACTCAAAGATAAGTATGGAAGGGAGATAATTCAAGGTATTGATGTTGGAGGCAATGCGTCAGTAAATTGTTACTAACATAAGAGATACATTATTCAAATTTTATAAAGGTTTCTTCCCTTCATCTCTGTTCTCTAGTAATACAATGAGAAGCATAGAAATTTTCTCTAAAGTTATTCCCAAAAAAATTCTTCAAGTTGTTACTACTTTGGATTGTACTATCTATCTTGATGAAATTAACTTCTTTATTGAATCATTTAAAAATTTTAAGGCCACCATATTTAATGGGATCCTTGCTAAAGTTAACATGGATAATACAAGGTGGATAGCCTTTGAACTCCATGTTTATAATGGGGAAATTCAAAATGGATCCTTGGATCCCAACATCAATATAGGGATAGTAAAATTATTCATGAAGATTGGTATCCCATCTAACTAGAGAATTGGAGACCAGTCATCCACTTTGAATGTGTCATATAAAATACTTGCTGAAGTACTTTACTTGGAGGATTTCTCTTATCCTTCAAAATATTATCTGTCACCCAAATGAAGGTTCGTATATCCTGTGTCACAAAATTTCATCAAATTCCTTGTAGAAAATAAGATTTTGTCAATGTTCAAGATAATGTAATAAAATATTCTTAAAATGCCGTAAAATTTGTAGGTTTGAATGTTTTTCGTAGTTTTTGAAAACACCCTAAAAACGGTGTTGGAAAATAAATCTTCAAAAAGCTACTAGAAAAGTTAGTTTTGAAATTGAACTTTTCTAGGAACTTTTGAGAAGGATATACATTATATCCCTCACAATATCATTCCATGATGGGAAGGAATGTGCTAGGCTAAGAACTTTGACCAAATGGTGTGTATGGATCTCCTTGAATTTTAGAATGTTTATGAAAAAGTAAAATGGTCGTTCATAAATTTAATGCTCAAGGATATTGCAATTCAAGATAGATTTTTCATAATGTTAAACGTTCTCTTTCGGATCCTTCAACCAAAGTGGAAGTAAATTCTGAACTTAAAGACTCCTTGGGGCTCAATAAATCAATTACGAATGGTGGTCCATTAGCACCTACATTATTTTTTTATTGTTACAAAGGCCATTCATTTTATTCCTTTCGACTCTCTGTCAAGGCCCTCCAATAAGAGGAATAAAACTTCACAATAATGAAGAGGTTATTGATGTTCTATTTACTAATGATACTTATCTTTTCCATGTTATAGATAAATATAAAGTTAAACAAATAACCTTAAGGTTGAAGATATACTTGTAGTTCCTATGACTCTCTTATATCTAAAATATAATCACAAGTGTTCAAATGGGATCACTCTCCTATGGATTGGTTTGTAGGCATGGGATTGTCTTCGAGTGGGCCACATAAAATAGTTAAAATTTTGGGGATACCCTTCACACTTATTCCCTACTTCGAGGAGATGTGGCTAAGGATTTTATTAAAAAATTAACAAAAATGTTTCCAAGTGGTAAGGGCAATGTACACACCCAATTTTTCATGTGCTACATTATCAAAAAATGGTTACAAAAGTCCTCAGTGATGATTCATGTCCTTTTAGAATATGTTCGAGCTCCAAATCTCATTCACAGTGTATATTTGTCACCTAGATGCTTATACTTAAGAGTTTCCACACTTTCTGTAGCCTCCCACTGATTTATGTGCATGTTTTGCATTTTGGTGTCAGAACCGCCACATTAGCTAGGCGGCGGTCCTCTAAAGTTTTCCCATAACTCTTCATGCAGAATTTAAACACGCGTTATTTCACTTAACTTGACTTATAGGGTGTGTTTGTGAACCAAATTGCCTAAAAATAGTCTAGTTTACATGGTATTCCTTCCCTCTTGTATTTTAAATAGATTTAATTAGCTTGAATTGTCTCTTCATGCAATGATTTGGAACTCCATGGTTGCCTTGTGGATGAAGGCACATCCTAGCCAATTCCTATATCTTCAATGCTTGTATTCAAGCAAATGGCCTAACAATTTTTATATCTTGCATAGTATTGCGGCCACGATCCTACTAGAATTTGCATATTCAAGCTCGATCTCCCGTGTTATCGCACTTCTACTTACATTCAAAACCAGACTACTTTCAAGCTACCATTACTCAAGTGCCTTCTCCTATTGTTGCCTTTGCATTCCCAATTCCTTGGACTTATATGGACACACGATAAATAAATTATAATCCGAGGGGACAAGAATAGATAAATCCGTATTTTCCAAAGCTCTTGCTTATCAAGGTTAGAATTATTTACTTATTTGCTTAATTTGTTCAAGTTATCGATTTTGAATTATTCGTCCCAAATTCATATCAATTAGAGTAGGAAATTGTTAATTTCAGTTAATCAAGTAATTACAAATCGATGAAATTGTTAGAAAGCTTGTTGTTCGACATTACCGGGGAAGTTGTGTGGATCAATAGCTCTTCTAGAGTTGTGATTTGTTCTCTACCAATGCGATATGGTTAAAATGGTTTTGATTAAATTAGCCAATTTTTTTAGATCGATATTCACATACATGCAAATTTAATTAACTACAACTCGACCGATTACTTGTATTTAATTATAGTTTATTAGATTAGAAGTCTTGTTTAAAATCCTAGAAAAGATAAAAAAATTTTACTTTTGCTAGATTAGTTTGTTTCCATTTTTTTTCTCAAATATGTTTTGAAAATACAAAAACATAGTTTAGATATCCTTTGATAGTTAGTTTTCTTTTTCATATCAATTCTATTAAATTCTGCATGAGCATCAAAGGTCCATCGTAAGAGAAATAGTTAGTTATGATCCATTAGACACACAACCGAATAGATGAGAGTTGTTGATCGATATTGATACAGGTTTATGCCTGTTATTCTTACATACACCTACTATGTATTATATGAAGATAGAAAAATTAATCATAATAAACATTGCAGCTGATCAAGACTACGATTATTGGACTACTCCTAAAAAAAGGGATTAATTACACATATGACCATTCAAATACCACTACCTCCATGAGTTAACTATTGTGATACCTAGGTCCCACAACAAAACAAGTCTACTTAATAATTAAACATTAACGTTGGTTTACATGTAATGTTATTTAAATCATCAACACTTCAACCCAAAATTGTTGCGAGAACTTTCAATGTTGAGCATAGCAACCAATCAAAGCTAAGGATTTATGGACTAGACCAGGAAAATCTCGCATAAACCCTTTGGTTCCATCACACCTCTTGATATCACTTATATGACCTTGTCTAGAAATCTATGCAATGAATTTGTAGGTCACTTTCCTCGTGTTTGAAAACCAGTAGAAAGAATCTTGATAGAGCTCAATATTAATTTGAGCCTCTCAGTAGCCATTGTATCTAACCATTCCATTACACCATTTTAGGTTAGGGCGGCTTTCTTTTCCTTAGACTCGTAGATCCCAATATTACGCGTTGAGTACAAAAGGTTGCCCTCTTAGCTTATTTATCACTATCATACACACATCCATTTCCATTCTACACTATCCATCCCAACACAAATTTTAGGATGTCAAGTACAAAGAAGGTAACGTGTTAAATTTATTTCATATAAATTGGTGAACCCGAAGTGAAGAGCTAGTCTCTAAACATTTCCACTTTCTTCATCCATCTTCCTCTCTCCCATTATTCTCGGGTATTCATTTACCCCCTGAATATGTTAGGATACAATTAATAAAGTACACCCTCTTAGTTTTCTATGCATACAAATATCAACCGAATAGACAAAAACAATCACCTTCACTCTCTACATGGGAAGATAACTATTCAACTTCTTAAGCTCCAAATCATCTTCCTTAGGGGGCCAATGTTATTTCCTCCTTATGGATCGAGGATCTTGACCAAATAATGCATTCACATCCTCTTGAGTAGTCAATCTCTAACAACATGAATTTCACTAGGAGATTTTCCTATCTCCTTTGGTTTTGTTCGAACAACCCATTAGTGTGAGATCGTGAGAAATTCTTGCCTCTACATGAGGATTACTTAGCATAATATGCCAAAAGTGAACAATTATTCCATAATATAAACCAAGATTTTGATAGGTTACAAGGACATGTTGATCTTCTTTAAAACAATAACACTACCCCTACAATAATGGAAAACATTTCAAATGAGGGGTGGCAAAAAAATGAACAGCTTCATAGAAGGATACCATACTCACAACAACCTCTGAAATTTCAACAACAAGAACCAAAGAAAACATGACCCCATCAACGGGTGATGTCATCTCGACATTAGTAGACAAATTTAAAGAAATAGAGGTTTCCCAAAACACGTAAAATTCATATGTTGGTCAAGTAAGAGTTTCTCACTATCCAAAAACTATGGGCAAATAGTTATTACGTAGACTCGTCTAGTTTAGATAGGTGCTCCAAGCCCGGAGATTTGTTAACGAGATGGGAAACATGGATGTGCCCCCATGACATATATGGATATCCACAATAGGCACTAGTCATAAGTGCGTTCTCGAATACCATACCATCTGGAAACGTAACATACCCTAGCTTGATCCCTTCAACTCCATATCAAAACAACCAACCCCCATTACATACACATGTATTCTTAATCACCACAAGGGCATATGTACACTTACCAAGGTCCATATGGTCAGCCATAGTTGATTCCTTATTCCTCAACAAATGTCTATGATGCACCATTTTAAGAAATGATGCAACCTACAACTCACCAAGAAGGATCTTCAATAGCTGAAACATACGTAATGGGGACCTATTCCGAATATCTTAAGGAGTCTCTAGACTTGTTTGTATGGATTTTCATGCTCCCAAGACCCTTTCTTGATCTTCCAAAGTTCAAAGGGATGATATCCTAATCCACACATCAAAACTTACGCAACATTCATTCAAGAGACGCTCCCATGGGTTATAGTTGTTACAAATATTTTCACTAAGACATTAGAAGGTATCACTCTCGATTGGTACTATAGGATACCAGAGGCTTCGATACATTCCTTTAAGCAGCTCGTGTTAGAGTATATTAAGGATTTTGATATGAATAAACCTGTAAGGATAGAATTCATAGAATTCATTCGTATTAAACATGAGCACAATGATTCTTCTACCCATTTCATTTGAAGGTGGTGGTAGCTCCTCTATTCCTCTGTGAGTGCTCTAAACATGGATCACATAGAGCTTTGTGATTTTTTCTACCACTCGCTTAATAGAGAGATAAAGGAAGAGATCAAAAATTTCCCACTAAGGAGCTACGAAGAGCTACTAGAGGGTTCTCTCCGAATTGATCAAGCGTCCATATAAAGTGGTTGTAGGACCTATGGAACAAATGGGAGGTTAGTCATTCCTAACCAAGGTAAATCCAGTTACCCCAACAATACGAACAATAATTAGGAACCAAAAGTACTTAACAAGAATCGGGGGTTAAAACTAACGGTGTTAGCGATATGTAAAAGAAACTTAATGTTTGTTAGCTTTCCTAATATAAACACTACCAACAAAAACAATATGAATGACAATAATCCAAAAACAATAAAAATTTTCCTTCAATCAACATTGTTGATTTTAATCATCCTCAACCTCAAGGCCCTAGTCATTACCTGTGGGTATCCGAACCAATACAAAAATCAAGGCGAGAGGTTCCCAAATTTTAACTATAATAATCAGAAAAATGAATAATAATTAGAATTTTGGATCACAAAAAACATAAACCAAAGACGTCGGGATTATAATCTTGATTTGTATTGTGGTTTTCACAGCGTAAGCGGGCATGATGCTAGAACATGTCGCGATTCTGAAAAATTACTATGAAATTTACCCGAAGATCATAGAAAACTCTTTGTAGACATGTTTCTAGAAAATCCAGTAGCACCAATGCAAAACACCTATGCAGGACCGGTTTCTCCTCAAAACACACCGTGGCGATATTTAATGATCCTCTCCCTACACACCCAAAAGACGGTAGAATAGATCCCTATGGTTCAAAAAAATGGATTGTAATAGGAACCAACAATCATGAAGCTTCAACTTTTTCAAACCCATAGGTGGCACCTCCCTTAGATGGTCGCCAACAAATAAAAATTGTGGGGTTGGTGGAATTAGACACCGAACCTCATATTAACATTACCACAAGAACTAAGGATTATTCATTGCAGTCAATACCCATTTACCCCCAATACTAGAGGACACCCAATAAACACTTTCCAAACTAGTAGGAGAATAGGAATTCATCAATGACTTGCCTAAAAATCCTTTTCTCACATTTCCTTCTTAGATTTGCTAAAGAAATCCCATACTCATAGAGCTACTTTGTTAAAATAATTGGGTCTTGGTCATTTGATCAACGTTACTCCTCCTCCTGAAGCACAAGTAAACAACATAGAATTTTATGTCTACCCTCTTAGGAATCTAAATAGGGATATTGGGTTTGTTTTTGACTTAAGAAAAATGCAAACGAGTGTTAAAATTACACGTAGAGGTGACTGGTTTTGCATTTGTAGGTATGGATCTACAATAACTACATTAAACACGTGATGGTTTATGATGGGGCAAAAGTTAATATTGTCCCATTCACTTTCCTCCAAAAACTAGGATATGGAAAAATGAATTGTTCCTCAACATGGAATATGTTAAGAAGTTATGATAGCCTCAAAGCAACTTCAAGAGGGACTGTAGTGTTACCTGGTCACCTTAGAACTCAAGACAGATTGTCACGATTTTTATATTATTGATCGAGAAACCAACTATAATATGATTCTTCACCACCCATGGATACATGGCATGAAATAAATTCTCTACACATTATTTTAGGTAGTAACATTCCTACACCTAGGGAAGGTCTTCATGGCACAAGGTAACCGAAAACCTTTCGATAAAAACCTAATTTTTTTAAGAGACCATGAGTCCATTATAAGTTTGATCTCTGAAAAAATAATCTTAGAAAAACTATTGCTTCAAAACTAGAAGTAAAATTGGAGCCCACAAAAAATTTAGAAATCATAGGCTTAATCGAGGGCATTCCAGTGGTGAAGGATAAAATCGTCATTATTGAAAAATTTCATTAGGAACCACAAAAAATATTTTTGAGTTTTTGGAGAAGGATCTACCTATTCTCGTTCCATTTGATTCTATTGGTATGGGGCATACTCTAGGACATGAATCTCTTCCAAAAGATAAGTTTGTATGGTGGAAGTAATTGAGGAAAAGGAAGAAGATATGAAGAATGATCTAACACCAATTTTTTTGAGTAAAATTTTGACTCTCCATTTCGATGGAGCCATATGTCATTTTTTCACTGGGGCAGGTGTGATCCCTACCTCTCCTAAGTGAAGGGTTATGGCATTCACCTTATAGTTAAATTTCAAGTGTACAAATAATGAGGGTGATTATGAATCCCTCCTTCTTGGTATCATTGCTGCTAAGAGGACAGGAACTAGTAACATTAGAGTTCTAGGAGATTCACAACAAGTCATAAATCAAGTTTATGAGGTATATGAGACTAGATTTGAGCATCTACAACTCTACAACATCACAATTCTTAATCTAACAAAGGGGTTTGAATTCATATTGATCAAAGTAATTCCATGAGAAAAAAACTTGCTCATGGATTCTATAAAAAAAATTCTTCTTGCTTCACTCCAAATAGTAAGTTAGAAGATACAAAGTTCACAAGTCGTTCATGTTTAAGCTTTGGTTCACAAAATACCGGTAACCCCGATGTTGACATACATAGAAGATGAGAGTGAATCTATCATCTCAAACCACATTGACAATGATGAAGCAACTCTTGGGTACTTAAACACCTATGCGGAATCACATCTTACTCATCGAAGATTGCATTTTACCTTATCCCACATTCTTCTTCCTACTTTTGAAATCCCATGATAGAGTCTTCCTCTAGGGAAGATCTTGAAATTTATGAGGTAGGAGAAGCGGGGTTTTAGTTTTACCTCCGTGCCCACCTAAGTTTGAGGAAGGAAATGCTTCCTTTATCGAAGGAAAGATCAATATAAACATTGGGACTTAGGAAGAACCAAGAATCCTAAGGTCATGATCTTCTTTAACCCTTAAGAAATGGAAATACACACGTAGATTCTCAAATAACACTCAAAATATTTCACATTTAATTACACAGAGATGATAGGGATTACTCTAGATGTTGTAGTCCATAACCTCATCACCAATATGGATGCCAAATCAATTAAAAAAATTCAAGGCCTATGAAGCCAAAAGTGGCTCTCATTGTGAACGAAGAAGTGATGAAAATCTTTAAAGTAGGGTTCATCAAAATAGTTGACTATTCCCAAAGTGGATATCTAATATCATTCATGCTCATGAAAAGAATGGGAAGATTGAAATTTTTATTGAATTTTGAGATATTAACAAAGCATGTTCCAAGGATGAGTTCCCACTTTCCTCCGTATGTTATTATTGATGCGATAGTGGGTTATGAGGTGTTGTCTCTCATGGAAGAATTTTTGGGATACAACAAAATTGGGATTTCTAAGGAACATCGCACCAAGATGACTTTCATCACTCCTTATGGAACCTATTGCTACACATTCATTCCATTCAGGATAAATAATGCTTGATAAATTTACCAATGATCCATGATGTATATCTTCCATGATTTTATCCACAAGATTGTGGAGTCTTACATTGATGATCTCCTAGCCAAAGCTAGAAAATGGTGTGATCACCTAGGGTTGATTCACGTAAGTCTCTCTCAATTAATTGAATACGGTGTCATGCTAAATACATAAAATTGTGTATTCGGTGTAATAAGAGGAAAGTTGTAAGGATACATAATATCTTCATGAGGGATTGATGTTGATTGGGCCAAAATCTAAGTATTAATGGAAATGACCCCACCATCAAATGAATCTTTTGTAAGGATTTTTCTTGTTAAACTTGGTGTAATCAAAAGTTTTTCCTAATCTAACCTTTAATATTCATTTGATCAAAAATTTATTAAAGAAGGATTGCTGCATTGAGTGGATGGAAGAGTGCAATGAGGCGTTTGAATCAGTAAAATGATTCTTACTCTCACCGCCTACACTTATGCCTCCTAAATCAGACCAACCCCTCATTCTATATTCAAAGTGCAACATATGTTAAATTTAAAGAGAAGCTTGTTATCATAAACAAGAAGAATAATACCTTGAGAATAATTAGAAAGGAAAATAGAATGGATCCGAGATGATATCAAGAAGAAAAATGAATAGGATCAAACATTATTGTCTCATCGTGAAGTGGAAAATCGAGAAAAAGTGATTCTTTTGAATATTGAAGCTGCTGCAAAGGATTTGGTTCAATCTGGTGTTGTCAAAGAAATTTCTTTAGTGCAAGAGAAAGAATCACATAGAGAAGAATCTTCTCAAGGATGGATCTAGAAAAACATTTTGAAATTATAATTATTTTTAAAATCATTTTAAAAACAATTTCAGATTATATGACATTATTTACATTACAAACTTTAATCAATGTGGATTTTGGTTCTATAGTTTTATATTTGTTATATTGTTTAGAAGCTATTCAAACTGATTCTCAATTTAATAAATATTCTCGATTTTATTTGTTATATTTATTACATGGAAAATTACTTCTTATTATCATTTTCAAATACTTTTTTGATAGAACGGTGAACTAAAAGTGGCATTTATATGTCAAAGAACAAAAATAGAAATTATGTAAAAATGCTGAAACTAAAAAAATCATATGGTTTTGTATATGTACTATATTCATGCATAAGACTGAAAATTGAAAATTCTCCAATAATGGAATCATATTTTTCTTTTTAAACACAATAGAAGAATAAGTATGACACATTTAAAAATATAAAATATTAAACACATTACAACATTGAAAAATAATTCAAAAATGAACATGTGTATAATAAAAATAACACTATACATATTTATAATAAAAATCTTGATTACAAATTTTCTTTCAAGAGTAAAAATGTACAATTAGTCTTCTTTATTAAATATCAGCTAGGTGAAACACAAAATTATCTTGAAAACTATTCTCGCCCAACATTTTTATATAATCTTTCCCTGTGATTTTCGTGCACAATTTAATTGTTATCTGCATGTCCCTCTATTAGTATTACGGATCCCTCTCCTTTCTACAAGACAATTCCATATAGCCATTACCCGTTCATAAGGAAAGGTATTAACATCATATCATGAAACATACAATCTCAATAAGGTTTCAATATTTTTATCAAGGCTATTCCGATATTTTGAATTTATAAATGTTAATGTGCTAAAAAAACTTTTGTCTTCAACAAATCCCAATATCGCCGCTTGACATAGTTCATACAATTTGAAATTCTCCCTTATGCTTTCATGAAGAATGGAACTAGGATACAAATTTTTCCATAGAAGTGTAATTTCTACCTTCTTTGGTGGCTCTTCCAGTAATTCAAAAATTTCCTTCATTACTGTCCAAAATAAGTTGATTGCAATGCAATTGTTTCCTTAGAATAATACCATTAATTTGAAATCTATTACATTCAAATGATTTTCCAAAAAATTTACTTAAAGTACCAATGTGTCTTTTAAACAAATCTTATACAATGCCTCTTATAGGATTCCAAAATTTAGGATTGACAACTCTCATGGCCTCAAGAAGCTCTCCTTTTTTGAAATGATCTCTAGATAAGCATTGCGATATTTTATGAAAAAAATTCATTGTTTCAAATACAATAGGATTATATAAATTACATGTAATAGACACTTGTTCAAGCTCTGATATAACAATATCCACTCTTTTTTTGAATGTGTGCATTTTAATGTCTTTCCAATTAACAAAGATACATAGATGACCAGATATATTGAATCTAAAGTAGTTGTTAGGATCCTTTGAATTTGTTAGAGCTTACCAAAGGACTCGAATACATGTCCTTTAAATCCTTCATTAGACTTATAAACCAGATCTAGAGTCCTGACACATCCTTTTCTTGAACCTAATTAATTCATCTATATATAAATACCATTCTTGTGAAACTTTTGTTATGAAATCCATCTCATGCAACATTGGAAGAATCGAAAAAGTGGTAACAATGTTTCAAAGTTTATAAGTTGGTAAAGAAATTATTTAGCCATGTTAACTTGCCTACAATTCTTATACATGAAACAAGTTAAAGATGGATATTCCTTAAAAACTCTATATGTGGGCTCATACTTAGAAATCCATCTAGTGTCAACATCTTTATGAAGTTTCTTACCATCTATGACCCCAAGTGAGAAATTCTAAAAATATAGAAATCTTTCAAGACTGCTGACATATAGGAATGAAATTCATAGATAATCTCTTTAAATTTCTCAACACATTTGAATATGCTTACAATCATATATATTTGATTCATCATATGAGCCATGCAATGAATAAGAATCATGTAAGGAACAATAGATGTTTTAACATGAACACATAGACCATTTCGTTGACCCCGCATCACTTATGCACCATCAACACCAACACAAATCAGATTTGAAACTATCGAATAATTATCCATTCTTGTTTTTACCTTCAAATTAAATTTCACCAATTTCAAAATATTTTCAACATTGCAGTTTTCTTGCATTTTATGAGCCTATAGCAGATGAGGTGTTTTCGAGTGGTTTTGGAATGTATATACATGCATGAAATCCCAAGAACTGTTGTCAATAGTTGTAACCTCATCAATTGAAAGGGATATGAAACTTGAATTCTTTACATTTTATTTCAGATCTTCTTGTTCAATCATTGCAAGAGATCTTGCCATTTCCCATAAACCGCTCTCTCGACCAATGTGAGTTTGGAAGGTTTGGAAACCCATTGAACTTGAAAAAAATATACTATAAAAAGTCTAAAATTCTTCTCCATATTTTCAAAATAAAGAATATGGTTGAAAATCTGGGAATTTTTACATACATATTTTCATTTCTAGCTTTTCCAAAATTTGCGCTTATGGTTCCTCCTTTCCCTAAATTTTTATAGTTTGTTTCATGTTATTTTCACACTCCTTATATCTTACATGCATGTACTCTTTTGAAGTTTTACATCTATGAGTATTCTTTATTTTTCCATCATTGCAAAGTGACTATGCAATATAGTTTTCCACAATGTTTCTCTACTATGTCAAATTTAAGTTGCATTCTATGTTCTTTACCCAATTTCCAAGTAGAAATAGTGCATATACATTCATTGGGAGTATCATGACCATTATTTGGCATTACAGGCTTAATAAATGGGTATTTTTCTACCCAATTTACTTGAAAGGACATTCCAACTATCCATGATGTTTTATTCTTTCTACTGACTTATTTTTATAAATATTTATGTCATTATCGTCTTCCTCGATACAATATTTTCATTTGACCATTCACCTATTAAAATCATTTGGCATTTAGGTCAATCTTCAACATTTGGCAAGTCTAGGTCAATAAAATATTCATCTAGTGAAATAATTGTTTCCTTAGGGTTTATGTTTTGTTTTACTATTTCATTTTAAATAAAATTAATAAAAAGGATTTATGTTTTAAAAAATAAAAATGTTTTTACAAGCATTACAAGATATTAAAAAATTAAACCATACTAATGAAAAAGAGGAAAATTTCAAATGGTTATGATAATTTGTTACAAGTTACCAGTACACTTTTTCATGTTTCCAGTGGAAGCAAATTGGGTCTTTTTTTTGTGGGGGTAAAAAAAATTTCTATGCTACCTTTTGTTGATTCTTCAAAGAAGCCATTGTACTTAGCCATAAAAATATTTAAATTACATAAATTTAATCAACATCTAAATAATTTTAAAATTTTTAAATGGAATCAAAAGAGAATTGGATGTTACTCAGCTAGTAGCATAATGAATGCTACTAGAAAGAAACATGCGGTGTGCTCCCAACTAGTATCGAATGCTACTGCTCGGTAGCATGAGACATGCTACTAGTCAAGAGAATAAAAATTTTACTAGTTGGTAGCATGACACATGCTACCAACCGGTAGAATCTAGAATGCTACCGCCAACAACATACAACATCCTACTAGATGGTAGCATTCTTCATGCTACGAGTCGACAATATTCTATATTCTACAAGCTTGTAGAATACATATTTCTACCGTTCCATAGAATTCCTCATGTTACCAATCGATAGATTATTGCATGCTACAAGCTTACATCATGCAATATGCTACCATCCACCCTTATGCTATATTCTACCATTCGGTAGCATGTAGTATGCTACCGGTTATTAGCATCCTTCAAACTACCGGCCGACATCATGCGGATGCTAGGCTCAGTATGCTACATACATGTTATAGAACAAACTAAAGTACCTTGAAAGTAGAAAGGAAATATCTTCCTCTACTGACTAGTCCTCCAATTTCGAAAGCTGAAAGCCTTGATAAAATATTTGGGAATCATGAATTTATGAAGGTTCCAAAGTTCTATGTTTAGAACTATGAATAATGAACTATAAATACTTAAAGAAAAAATATATATGAGATGAATTTGGCATATTTTAATCTATCTATAAGGGATATTTTAATGATAACAATTGGATTTCAAAGTGGAAAATCCTTGGTGAACTGATACCTAACATTAACTCGGTATATAGAAATTTTTGTGACCCAGGTCCCTATTCACACTGAAAATTTGAAATTTTCAAATTTCAAAACTAGAATATTCACAAAGTAACGAAAATTCACCACTAAATTTTTCCCTTATTCACTCATTACCATGAGCCTTTGTTGTTCACTAAACCAAATGGGCATGGGAGATATCCATGTACAGGGGTTCCTTAAACTCGGTTTGTTTAGCTTAAAATATTTTTAGTAATCCCTTAACAAATTCCAAATGATGTTCCATTATTTGAATATTTCCCTAAAGATTATGCTCTTCATGTGTAAATTCACCTCCAAAATATGGATACCCTTTTCTTTGAATTGCTTCAAAATCTAGTGAATAGCCAAAATCAAGAAACATATTATAATCGCATCTCATTGAGTTAATATACTACATGATATATAGAAATGTTTGTTCATTTCTTGTTATGATATAAATTTATTTAGTAAAATCTACATGGGAATGATTTTACCATTCTAAGTTTCTTTAATTTTTTTATTTTTTTATTAGCATTGTGCCATAGTTTTGTGTTCATTTTCTAAATGACTATTTCATCTAGAAAAAGAATCTTTATGATGTTATTCTACCAATTCACCACATTAATTAATATTAAATACATGTCAAGGTGTAATAGGAATTTTCAGGGGATCTATCAAAAATTTAATTTTGAGGGAGATAAATATTAGAGGAGTAAGAGTGGTTATGAAGTATTTTGAGGAAGGAAAAATCTACGGGTGAGCAAAATGTTACAAAATTCTATATAAAAATCCTCTTTTTATGACCAAGATTATATGATACATATGCCATTTGTGTCAATCATTTGAAGGAGAAATGGCATGTGGTTAAAATATAGGGAATATGGGATTTATTTTATTTTATTTTATTATTTACTGAGTCAATATTTTTCATTGGATGACATTTTATATTTTAGATAAGATGACGACATGAATGGAAAGTTTGAAAAAAGAGTGGTAATTAAATACTTGGATGTCCAACACCTATTCCATGTCTTATATTTTCCCTACACAAATAATATCGATTATATGTGCTCCACTTCATCATCTGGATCTCAATTGCATTTCTCACGTGATTACAATTTGCACTTAAATGACAATTAAAACAAGGAAATCTAATGCTCATTCATATTTAAAGCCCAACACCTAAATCATAATAAAACCAATAAGAACCTTGAATATGGAGCATGCATTTTAAAGATAAAGTTAAATTCCCTATGTAATTAATTTCTATATTTTCTAGGATGTTGGTATGTCATTATGTAGAATTTTAACACTAGGAATTCCAATTGTATGGCATGCAATATACACAATTCACATGTCTTTAACCACCCCATGTAGTTTGACGTAAAAAAATTAATCTATTTTTATTATTATATTTGGAACTAGAGTGCTCATAGACAATGTTTTAGTGATATGATTCCTTAAATGGCCAAAAAATATGTTTATAAATTTATCTTGGAGAAACCTAACCTTGAGTCATATATCACTTATACAATAACACCTATAAGCTTAAACATACTTTCATTTTCTATAGTGGACATGTTCGAGGCAATGTATTATACTTTGATTTATGGAAATGAATGGTATATGTTATGGTTTGAATCAAATGATTCATATGCCCTAAAGGTTCTTTGTATAGATTATGTAAGGTGCACTATAAATAATACACAAATATGAAACTACATGGAAGGATTCAATCCAAAAGATAATAACGTAGGGGAGTTGGGAGATTGGTCAAGTGGTTTTGTTACATATATCATTACAATTAACAACAATAAAGGATACCGATGATATATTCCTATCGATTAAGGAAACCTTTTAAAGTTTGGAAAGAATTTTCTCATTGGTAATGCTAAATTTATATAACATGGAGAAATAGTTCACTCGATTTTCAAACACATTTGATGCACTATTGTGGTGTTTAAATACTTTATATTAATCGTAGTTGATTAGATATTATTTATTGGTTAATAATTAAATTCAATTTTTTTATTTTTCAATTTCGTTATCTTAGATCTTGTTAATTATAAATATGTGCAAAAGGAATCATGAGCATAGAAACATGAGTTGAGATTGTAATTGTGTAAATTCTATATTTAGATGACTCGGGGATTTTAGATTGGTAAAAGAATTTCCTAGATGCACTCAAGAATAATATTGAATATTATCTCTTCCACATATAAATATGAGTTTCAAATACCAAGCATATCCCATATTGATTGGTTGGATTTGTATGCGATAAAATATTAAAAATAATATATCAATATTGTTATGCATATACCGATGACGACACAATAATTCCATAATGGAGGTGGGCCTCTTACTACGATAATGGTTGATTTCTTGTAGGGATGAGTATATTTTTACCTATCCTTCCCATCTTGACTCTAAAACCCTTATTACAATTAATTTCTATAATATATTAGTTTTTAATTAATCGTAAAAGAGGGTTGAGGGGACCTTCTGTATAAAAACATATTTTAGATGGAAAAAGAATATAAAAATGAGCATCAACTGAAGATTCCTCTACTAGCAAAGAAAATAAATAACAAAAGAAAAACAAAACAGAAAGTCAAAATAAAAAATGAAGCAATATCTAAGCTCATCCATGAGAGTCAATCCCACAAGATGTTAAATGTATATTAAGGGGATATGAAACCAATTTACCTCTCTTATTCTTCCCTAAAGTAGTCCACCTATCACCAATATTAAAATTCAAATTTTCTATAGTGTGAACCAGGATGAAGATTTCAAATCTTGCCTTGTCCTCATGAGTTTGACTCCCAAGAGGAAGGGAAATAGGAATCTCTACATAGAAAAGATGAGGGGTATCCTTGTCTATAGGAGTACGAGATGGAATAAAATCTACAAACATCAGATCAAGAGAATCTTTTTCTCTCTGTTTAAACCTCTAAATCACTATCTAAATGACTATTAATAACCGATTGACTAGGATACGAATTCTTCCCTAAGAAGATTTAATTTTAAATTATTTTTTCCCATCCGACAATCCATAGCTAAGTGTGCAAGAGAAAAATATATCTACATCTGAAAGGAAAACCTTAGAAATCTAGAATTTGAGTCGAGATTCAGTTTTCCACAATAATATCAATATACTGAGGAAAATAACCGCAAGTATTCATATCTACCAGAATGCACCAAATGTAGTACACATGAACATGTCTTTATATCAATTAAAAAAACATTTACCTGTGGTATACCCTATTGAAACTAATCATTTTTCACTTCCAAATTGGAGAAGCAAATATGGTAACCGAATCCACAAAGGTCGACATGAAATATATCACTCACATGATTAAATAATGGGAGCCACAATTTCATAAGTAGAAACCGAGACTGAAAGTACGAACATTTTCCAAAAATCAGATCTCTATAAGTGATTTTATCAAAGATAATAGTAAAAATCTGTATGTGAGATAAACGTCCAATTTACCTTCTATGAGAGGTCTCTACTAAGTCAAAATCTATTCATGAAGTGTGGGAAGACCTGGTGAGATTATTGAATGTGCAAGTCATCCCAACTTTCTTGTAAAATTCTCTTAATTGGAGAACGTCAACACCAAGGTCTTGGTATAATCCATAGGCTTGGAGGGTCTACTAGGCTTAGCGGCCTCCAAATAGATCCTACCACAACCTTTGTTTCTGAATGCTCCCACATCCTTCTCTCGCTCTAACAAGATCTTTAATCGGTAGTGGATTGTGACCATGGGCATTATAAAATTGGCCGCTTCTAGGAATGAGGGCATATGATCTGAAAATCTCGTCAGACCCCTACTTTGTTAGAGAGCCATTTTACAATGAAGAGGAAACAAACTCTCACTTTTTGGAAAGTTTTTCCACAACAGACGGAATACACAGAGGCTTAGAAACTAGAAGAAAGATGTCATATCTAGCACCGATGTTAAGCACGCCCTCCCCTACAACACCATTCCCTATATCAAGGTATTTTTCGCCAATTCCTTCAACCGAAATATGATCCCTATCCAAAGCGATGAGATCGCCGCCATTCTTCCCTGTAATTTCCACAAAACTCCTTTTACCTATCCCTCATTCACATTTGCGTGGGGGATATTTATTTGAAAACAATTAAAATTAAACTGAATAAATATTGTGGCACGGTGGTGGGCCTCCCGCCGATTATGTTGGAGGTCATTGGTTTAAATCCACCTATCTCCCTACGAACTTGCGTGAGAGATAGGTTCCTCCCATAACACCCCCTTTCGTGTTGCGATTGTAATGCTCGGAGTTTAAGGTTTGCAAGACTCGTAATCATACTAATAGCTAAGATGTGAAAACTCGATACATGTATTAGAATGAACAATAGATTGATAAATTGTTACACATTTATAACTATAGCACTAAAAAACTTTACAATTTTCATTATCTTCATAAAGATTCCTACATAAAAAAACTCTCCAATGTTTATGATATGTTTCATTACATACATTCAAAACATTAATGCTATAGTTTTCTTTATTGAGAGGAGCGATATATAAACCTCAATGTTACCTTATTAAAGAACTAAAATCTTCAAATATCCATGAGTCAAAAATGACAACTATGGTTGAACTACATTGCAACTTTTTGCTTGTTATTCAAAACATAAATCCAAAATAAATTATTAGCTATTTGTTTTTGGGGCTGAATTTGTAATAAAATTGAATAATAGTAAAGAAAGTGTAAGAAATAAGGGTCAAGGCATTAAAAAATAATGGAAACATAACAACTATAACACAATATAATCGGGTTACACCTTTTTAGTGGAGTCGTATTTGTAATTTTATTTTCCTTGCATTTCTATATGTGATAACAATGTGAGCTACAACAACTTTATAGTTTTAATATAATAAATTATTAAATATGAAAACTTAAATTTTTAATTATGTGTTATTAAGAGTTCATTAGACTTGAGGATATAAAAGTGGGTTGTGGGGTTTTCTGATTTTAAAATCATGATGGAAACACCGGGTTTGTGTGTTAAAATTTCATCTTGTACGTGTAGCCAACTCCATGCATGTAATTCTACACACCGATAAATGGAGCACTCTCTAGGAAGATTCTACAACCCTAACCCTAACGATGGCATGCCCAATAGATAGCATGGGAAACGTAATGTCTCTAGGGGTGCATCATTGGTTGTAGTTTATGGTTATACGGCTCCAGGGACTTGTATTGTTGGAGTGCTGCTCAAGGAGGAATACTCTCCATTGTAGGATTTGGATTTAGTATGGCCTTTGTTAGGAAATAAAGGATAAAATATGTGGAACAATCCTTCACAAAATCACAACAGTAGAAAATAATATGCACAAAATATTATACATCTAAAATAAAAGTCTAGAATTAAAAGAACACAACACAAAGACATAGTATTTTACGTGGTTTTCCCAATTTGAGCTACGTCCATAAAGAATGACTTTCTCATATTTTATTACAAGAAACCTCTCTCTTAATACAATACCTAAATATGTTTGGAGCTATGCTAAAAAAACTCTACAAAATTCACACTTGAACTCAAACACATCTGCAATGTTACATCAACATTACCATATACACAAAACCACATAAGTATACAACTTCTTAAGTAATTTTACAATACTATGGGTATCAAAACCATGGCCCAAAACCATCCAATAAACTTATGGGTCAAAAATATCGCCCATATGTGAAGAGCATGTTTCTCGATATATCAAGAACATTTTTCAAGGCCAAAATCGGCCCCAAACACCGGTAAGAAAACTATGAAAATTATAGATTACTCTTAGCATAAAATATTTAACACTTCCACACATTAGAACATGCTATACACCATAACAATCTCCCACTTGGATACTAATTTTCCTCTCGAGCAAGCTTCTCAACCCTTCACTATCATCCGTCAAGAACAACCAAAGATAAAAACAACTTCGGTTTCTTTCGTGTGATCACCTTGGTCATCATGTCTATAGGATTCTCGACTGTATGCATCTTCTCCAGCTTCAACTTCTCTTCCTCTAAAGTTATCCTGATGAAATGGTACCTAAGTTGTATATGATTCATCCTAGGATGGAAAGCATAGTACTTAGCTAGGTGTATAACACTCGACTATCACTATGCAACATCACTTCCTCATGTTATGCCCCAAATCCTCAAGCAATTTTTGTAATTAAATAATATCTTTGATTGCCTCTATGGAAGAAACATACTCAACCTCCATGCTTGACAAAGACAAAATATTTTGTAGTTGTCAAATCCAGCTCATTGTTGTCCCACCTACGGTGAAAATATAACTTTGTTGTGTTCCTCATGTTGTCTTCATCTCATGCCATATTTGAATCTATAGAACCACACAAAGTGGTTTCTAATCCATTATAGCACAAAACTATCCCCATGTTCCTTTTCAAGTATCTTGAAGGATCAAATTTACTGCATACCAATGATATTTACTTTGATCACCATAAATCTAATCATAACTCCCACTAGATGGGCAATATTAGTCCTAGTGCAAACCATGGCATACATTAAACGCCACCACCGAGGAGTAAGGTACCTTGGACATCTAGATTCTCTCTTACTCTATCTTAGGATGTGCATCTACTTTGCTAAGTTGAAATGGCACTCGCCAAAGGAGTCCCAACCGGTTTAGCCTCCTACATATTAAACCTCTCAAATACCTTCATAATGTCATTTTCTGAGATAAAGTCATCTTCCATTCCTTCCTAGCACAAGATATCCACATATAAAATATTTTTGGCTTCCCTAAATACTTCATAGCAAAATAATCACTTAGTTGTTTCTTGAATACTTTTATTTCGTACATATTTTTTTCTATAACCAACATGTCATCCACATACAAGCATATAATAATATAACTTTCATCTTCAAGTTTATTTATATACATGTAATGCTCATAAATGAATCTAATATAACCTTGGCTCCATCATGAATATATTACATTTATTATACCATTTACATGGAGCTTGTTTCAAGTCATATAAGATCTTCTTCAGTTTATACACCATCTCATCTTTACCTTTGACCTCATCCCTCCCGTTGCCGCATATATAGCTCCTCCTCCAAATCACCATGGAGAAATGCGGTCTTTACATCTTGCTACTCTAAATGGAAGTATTCTACAACCACTATTCCAAGAATAGTTCTAATAGAAATCATTTTTAGTACAAGAGAAAAAATATCATCAAAATCTATACCTTTTGTCTTTACAAATCCCTTAACCACCAACTAGGCCTTATATATTTTCTTTCTTCCTTCTTCCTCTTTAACTATGTACACCCACTTGTTTTTCCATGCTCTTTTTCCTTTGGGAAGCTTCACCAAATCCCATGTTCGGTTCTCCATGAGAGCATGATGCTTCTCATCCATGTCTTACTCCCACTTCTTCCTAGAATATATGTGCATTGCTTCATCAAAGCTCTAGTCTCTACATTTTCAATCAGTAATAAATAATAAAGAGAAGGGTAAAAATGTTTTGGTTCTCTTCTTAACCTATAAGAAATCCTCAATATAGGAGTTTTGGTTCTGTTTAGTAGGTTCCTAAACTAATTCATGTGTCACTTTCCCATCAATAAGATCCTCTACCATTGCATATTATTTCTTTGTTTTTCCCTATTTTCTTACAATTTGTTTCTTATACACAACTTTCTTATTAAATACTACATCCCTAGATTGAATTATTTTCTTGTCCTTAATAATCTAGCATTTAAATTCAAATTCATCACCACCATAACCAATGAAAGTTCATTTTTCCTACTTATCCTCTAGCTTGGTCCTATCATCCTTGTCAATATGAACAAATAAATCACATACAAAGACTCGAAGAAATGAGAAATCAAATTTGTTACCATACCAAGCCTCCTCGGGTATGCCTCCATCCAAGGCACTTGAGGGTACTATGTTTATCAAGTACAACATTATGCTTACCGCTTCTGACCAAAAAGAATGAGGTGGTCATGCATGTAACCTCATGATCCTAGCACGTTCCATTAATGTTATGTTCGTCCTTTACGCTATGGAGTTCTGGAACAAATTTTTCTGTGGATTCCATTCTTAGAAAAATAATAGTGAAACTCGTTGAAATACTCCCCTCCATTAGCTGACCTAAGACATTTTAGCTTAACACCCATTTCATTCTCTACCAAGGTTTTCAATTAAACATAATCATCAAATACATCAGATTTATTTCTAATAGAATGTACCAAAACTTTTATTTTTGCATCATCAATAAATGTAACATAATAATTTGAACCCACAAGAGATGATACTTGAGCCGACCTCCACACATCAAAATGTACCATCTCTAACTTACTCTCTTTATTCGTAGGTCCAACCTTGAGAAACCTTACTCAATTTTGTTTCCCATATACGCAATCCTCATAAAAATTCAATTTTATTTCCATATATCTAGGAAAATCCTTCTTTCGATTTCCATGCCCTTGTGGATCATATGACCAAGCCTATAGTACCACAATATTGTATCTAACTCTAAAGTCACAAAATTTCCCACATTAGTGCTATTAGTGATTAAATACAAGGTTCTAACCATTGTACCTCTTTCCACTACAAAAGAAACATTGGTAGACTTCCAAGATTCTATTTTAAATATCACAGTTTAACCATCACTTCCCAACTTCCCTTCGATATCAAGCTTCATCCTAACGTAGGCACATGTCCGATATCCTTAAATAACCATGTATGCTCATTTTGTATATTTACCTGAATGGAGCCTTTTCCAACTTTGCGAGAAAACATCATCATCACCAAGAAAAACATGGCCAAAATCCCCTTGAACATAACTAACAAAATAATGCCTATGTGGAGTAGCATGTAAAGAAGCCCTGAATCTAAAACCCAAGATTCAATAATATTGTGCAAAGAAAGAATCAAAGCATCCCGAGATACATTACCCGTTGACATATTTGCCTCCTTGTTTTCTTCTTGTTGTTTATTTTTGTCCTAAAGCTCCCAAAATTCCTTTACATGCCCAAACTTTCCACAAAGTCAAACATACTATCTTTCTTTTGGATTTTGACCTTTCCTAATCTTTTAATTTTCCATGGCTTCTTCTATTATTTTGTCTCCCTCTAGATTCCACTATCAAAACATTCCCTGAAGTATAAGATTCCCTAGATCTTTTTCTTTATATTTTATAACTTAGAATCACCCCTACAACATCCTCAAAATTTAAATTTGAGTTATCGGAACCGAGTTGCTTATTTCCATTACCGTGCTACTCAAACTTAGATAAAGAGAAAATAATTATTAAAGCCCTAACTTCTTAATAAAATTCTATTGTAACCAAAGCTAGCACATTTACAATCATATTAAAATCATTTAAATGATATTTTATTAAACCATTCTCGAGATAGTGATATGCCCTTAACCTATTGCTTGTATTAGGATATGAGTAGCCGACTTGTGGCTTACCATATCATTTTATTATATCATTTATACTTTATCATGCTTATTAGGTCAGCCTTGTTGATGGTCATAACATATTAATAGTATATATAGGGGATTGTAGGTAGTAATTCTTCATCATTGGATCATTTGAGTATTATTGTATAGTTTGGAGGTTGCCCCCTCGAAGTGGAAAAGTGATTCTAATTGATTACTTTGAGATCATTATTCTGAAATATTGTGTTATTTGGTGTTATATTTATGCTCATGATCTAAATTATACAAGTAATTTCATTACAAGTGGTATCATAGCTGCGATTTGGGCCAAAATTAGGAAAAAAACCCTAATTTTGTGTTTCCACCATATCTTACGAGAAAAATAGAATTGGTGGGAGATATTTTTACCAGATTTGTGACACATTTCAATTAAGGTTCCTGAAAATTACAGACTTTTATTATTTATATTGTAAATGTTATTACAAATTTAGGGTTTTTCATAAAATCACTCCCTAGGGTGCAAATTGTGGAATTGTTTCAAATTCATTAAAGTTTCGAAATAAAAACATATTTATTTGTGGTTTGTTCTTTAAGTTCTTTAATATTTGACCGAATTCTTATCGAAATCCAAAACCCTAAAATTTGACCGTGATCCCTACATCCTACTATTTTGGGGCATCATGGTGGGGCCTTCCACAAGGGGAACAAAGAATCCCATCACTCCATGTAAAACGCTAGAAAAGGAAGAGATATTATTTGAGGAGTTGGATATAAAACATATAACTACAGATTCCTCAGGGATAGGGTTTACTTTGACAGACCATAAAGTAAGCCAACTTGAGTTTAACTTGAGAGACCTTAAATCTAGGGTGGCAAGCAAAGAAGATGTGGATAGGATTGGACATAGATTGGAGGATTTCATGTAAAAATTTAGTACGCATATGATGGGTGATCATAGTTAGGTCAATCGAGGTGGATCCTCATGCCAACATAATAGACACATTAGCCAAAGTGGATCTTCGAGTGTGCACAATCCAAATACGCGCACTCTGTAGGCCCGTACTATGTTTCCAAAAGTTGAGATGCGTAATTTTGATGGAAAGGATCCACTCAATTGGATCAACCAAATGGATAATTTCTTTGAACTACATCAGATTCCATCAGGACAAAAGGTGACAATGGCATCTTTGTATCTCGAACCTAACCAATTCATATGGTATCAATGGTTATGTGCTCAAAGATAGAAGAGTGGTCTTAATGTTACATGGACAATATTCACTGAGGATTTGTAATTCCACTACAGTTCTAGTGTGTCAGATAATTACTTCAGCCAATTAGCAAAGTTGAGGCAAATAGGATCAGTTAAGGATTACATTCATCACTTCCAAAACCATTCTCTGCGGGTGGAAAATATTACTAAAGAGAATTTGAATGACCTATTTCTTGGGGGTCTTAATGATCACATTGAGAATGAGGTGCATATGTTTAATCCTCATAAGGTTTTTGATTCGATGATTATGGCAAGAAGGGTAGATGAGAATTTTTTTTCAAGTAGGAAACAACATTTCACTTTTACTAGAGATCGCAACACCTTGGCCCCAACACTCCCTTGACCAGTTAGATTGAAAGCTCAACAAATTGAAGAGAAAAGATAAAAATGGTTATGTTTTAACTGTGATAGTAAATTTGGACTCGGACATAAATGTGCTGAAAAGAAGTTGTTCTACATTGATGGGCCTAGTGAAGATGAAGAGAATAATGAAGATGCAAAGTCAGAGGTCTTGGTTGAGCCAAAGGAGTCAGGAGATCCTCAGTCAATGATCTCATGCCCTGTAATTTCAGGTATTAGCACCCCCCAAACCCTAAAGGTGGTTGGATTCCTAAAAAAATAGAGGGTCATAGTGTTGATTGATTCAGGAAGTACTCACAACTTTATCAATCATAAGTTAGCAGTGCGCCTAAACTGTTTCATTTATCCAGCTCCTGAATGTCAAGTAATGATTGTTGATGGAGGTACTATTACTTGTTCTAGAAAATTCCATAGCATTAAGATTTCCGTGGGAGATTACATACTAAATAGTCCCATGTATGCCATTTCTATGGGAGGAGCAAACATTATGTTAGGGGTTCAATGGCTTACCACTTTGGGAACCATTGAGATGAACTTCTAAGACTTGTTCATACAATTTCACTCAAGGAAGCAATTTTGAGCTAAGCGGCTTAAGAGAAAAGTATCCACAAATACTAAGTTCTCATCGGATGCACAAAATGCTAAAAAAGGGTGTAGAGGGATTTGTGGCGCAACTCTTTTCATTGGAGGCTCATCATTCTAAGGCAATTATACCATCAGATATGCAAGCAGTGTTGGATGCACACTCTGTTGTATTAGAAAATATACCAAAGGGATTACCTCCAAAGAGAGATCATGATCATGCTATTCAGCTATTACCAGAATTCAACCGCTAACATCGGACCTTATAGGTACTCATATGTGTAAAAGAGTGAAATCAAGAAGATTGTACAAGAGATGTTGGAAGCATGAATCATCCACCATAGTCAGAGTGCTTATTCTTCTCCAGTAGTAATGGTATGGAAGAAAGATGACATGTGGCACATGTGTCCCGATTATAGGGAGCTTAATAAGTACATAATCGAGATAAGTTTCCTATTCCTGTTATTGATAATTTTCTTGATGAGTTGCGCATGGTGCTGTTTATTTTACAAAGCTTGATCTTCGTTCAAGATACCATCAAATCAGAATCAAGGATGAGGATGTTCATAAAACCACCTTTTGGACACGTGGAGGCCATTGTGAATTCCTAGTAATTCCTTTGGACTCATAAATGCACCTTCTACATTTCAAAGTTTGATGGATTTTATTTTTAATTCATTCCTGTGGAAGTTTGTCTTAGTGTTTTTCGATGATATATTAATTTATAGAAAAACATGGGAGGAACATTTGTATCATGTAAATAATTTTTGGAAACCCTTGAGCAACATCAACTTTATGCAAATCCCTCGAGTGTTCTTTTGGAATCAAGGAGGTTGAATATTTGGGTCACATTGTCTCTTATGAACTAGTTAAAGTGGATCCTAATAAGATCAAAGCCATGATGGAGTGGAAGGTTCCAAAAAACTTAAAGAATCTACAAGGATTATTGGGGCTTAGAGGCTATTACCGAAGATTTGTAAGTCATTATGGAAGTATAGCTGCACCTCTCACATCCTTATTAAATAAGGATTCCTTCCATTGGAGTGAGGATGCAACCAAAGAATTTAAGAAACTAAAAAGGCCATGTGCACCACTCCAGTCTTGGCTACTCCAGATTTTTCCAAAACATTCATTATTTAATGTGATTCATCGGGGTGGTGGGTGGGGGTAGTTCTCATGCAAGAATGCCATCTTATTGTCTTTTTGAGCCATCAATTCAAAGGTAAGAATCTTTCCAAGACAATTTCTAAGAAGGAAATGCTAGCCATACTTCATGCATTAAAGCAATGGAGACCATATCTCATAGGAAGACACTTTAAAGTGAAGACAGATCATGATAGTCTCAAATACTTCTTGAGCAGCATTTATCATCCGAAGAACAAAAATATGGTTCTCCGAGATGTTGGGATATGATTTTGAGATTGTGTATAAGAAAGGGAAGGAGAATGTAGTTGTGGATGCTCTATCATGGAAAGATGACTCAACCGTAGCCTTGTTATGTGCCATATCTAGACTACAGAAGATTGGATAGATGAGGCAAGGTCCGAATGGATAAATGACCCAACCACACAAAACCTCATTCATCATCTCCGAATGATCCAAGCATGTCTAAAAATTTGTATTGAAAGGGGATGCTTTGTGGAATAAAGATAGATTATACCTATGTAAGAACTCCACTCTTAAAAATAGGATTCTATTTGAGCTTTACTCTTCTCTAGTAGGGGGCACTTTGGATTCTTGAAAACTTATCATTGAGTAAAACAAGATTTCTTCCTGAAGGGCTCAAAGGTGATTTCAAAATATTTTTCATAGAATGCATTGTTTGTAAGCAAAATAAGGGTGAAACATTTCTATCCCCAGGTCTTCTACAACCTCTATCTATTCCTAGCCAGCAATGGGAAGAGGTTACCATGGACTTTATCATAGAATTTTCTAAATCTGAAGGAAAAAATGTCATGTGGTTGTGATGGATAGACTTGCCAAATATGCTCATTTTTGTGCCTTAGCACACCCATTTGCTGCAAGTACAGTAGTAATAGCCTTCATGGACAGAGTTTAGAAGCCTCATGGGACATCAAAGATTATAGTAAGTGATCAAGACCCTATATTTACTAGTAATTTTTGGACTGATTTATTCTCATGTTTGGGTACTCAGTTAGCTCGTAGCTCTTCTTATCATCCCCAGTTTGATGGGAAAACAAAAGTTGTAAATAAGTGTTTGGAGGGATATCTTAATTGCTTTATGTTAGATAAACAAGCAAGATGGGTCCAATGGTTGCCACTTGTAGAATGGTGGTATAACACTTCCTTCCATACTTCATCTAAAATGTCTCCTTTTTGGCACTCTATGGGTACCATCCACCATCCATCACATCATCATTGAGAGGAAAACCATGGGTTAGAGCAATAGAAGAACACATTCAGTATCAACAAGAGGTCATCTCTAGTCTCACATAGAACTTGATCATGGCACAAAACTGCATGAAGCAACAGGTTGATCAACATCGCACGAAAAGGCATTTTGAAGTCGGTGATTGGGTTTTTGTACAGTTACAACCATATAAGAAAATGTATTTGAAACAACAACAAAAGGATAACAAAATTTCACCAAAGTATTATGGCCCCTATCAAGTATTGCATAAGATTGGTATTGTAGCATACAAATTAGAACTTCCATAATCCACCGAATACATCTAGTCTTTAATTTTTCTTTCCTGAAGAAAGTAATTGGACAAAGTGTATCAGCCCAAATACTGTTACCTGAGATTGATCAGGAGGGGAGGGTCATTTTGGAACCTGAATGCATCCTTCAAACACACACTAAAATATTTAGGACACGGGTTATTACTTAGTACCTAATCAAGTGGAAGAATATGGACAATGAAGATGCAACATGGGAAGATATGACATTCCTACAGCAACACCCAGATCTTCTCAACATTGGGGACAATGTTTATTTGAAGGGGAATGGCATGCTACGCCCTTAACCTATTGCTTGTATTAGGATATGAGTAGCCAACTTGTGGCTTACCATATCATTTTATTATATCATTTATACTTTCTCATGCTTAGTTGGTCACCTTGGTGATGGCCACAACATATGAATAATATATATAGGGGATTGTAGGTAGTAATTATTTATCATTGGAGCATTTGATTATTATTTTATGGTTTGGAGGTTGCCCCTCGAAGTGGCAAAGCTATTCTAATTTCATATTGAGATCATTATTATAGAATATTGTTTTATTTGGTGTTATATTTCTGCTCATGATCCAATTATACAAGTAATTTCATTATAAACAGCTTTCATATTAAACAATTTTTTCATTAAAAATATATTTTTAGAGGTAGAGGTATTTTCATATAACTTCCATAATACATCTATAAGTTCTTTTATAGTATTTTCCTTTGAAATATTAAATAATACCGAAGATACGAGACATAGCTTGATTGTCCCAAGTGCCTTCCTTTCTAGAAAATCCCACTCTGCATTTTCATGCTTGAGGGTTTGTTCCATTTCTAAGAAAACAAAATATAAAGATCCTTTTGATAAAGGTAATATTCTATCTATATATTCCAAATTCTACCGTTGAATTTATCAAAGACATGATCTTCCATCTTTTCCCACAAACTACCACTCAAGATAAAAATTTTCCTATGATTCAACGCTTTGGAAATCCAAACTAGGATATGATACCAATTGATAGAAAATAAGGAATAAAATATGAGGAACAATCACTCATAGCATCGAAACATTAGAAACTAGTAAGCATAAAATATTAAAGATCTAAAATAAAAGTTGAGAATACAAAGAACACAACACAAAGAGACTATATTTAATGTGGTTCCCCCAATTTGGGATATGTCCACCAAGAACCACTTGTTCATATTTTATTACAAGACACCTCTCTCTCAATATAATACCTAGATATTTTTGGATCTATGCTCAATAAACACTAAAGAATTCACACTTTAAGTCACGTAGACATCCGTAATGTTTTTTCATCCCTACCATATGCACAAAACCACATAAGTATACAACTGTTTAAGTAGTTTTACAATACTATGGGTATTTAGACCATGGGCTAAAATTGTCCCATAAACCTTTAGACAAAAAAATGCCACCCATACAAGAATAACTCATTTGTCGATATATTGGGCATGTTGTTCGAGGAAATTTTTATTTTCTCTTAGTGTATACTATTACACACTTCCACACATGAAAAAATTCTTCACAACATAACAGACTTATGGAAGTGGAAATGCCCTAGTGATTTGTTTTATGTGATCACCTATTTTATCTTTGGTAGATTCGATTACGACATCTAAGACACTACCTCTGTCTCAAAGAAAATGTTGGGGTTTTGTTATCAATGACACTTTTATGCGTAGTGGTCATCAAATCCTTTTACTAAGCCTTTTCCATGGGAAGATTCCCTCATCGTAGGAAGCGACCGAACGTGGAAGCTTGGATGTATGTGGCCAAGATTTGTTGGGCCATGGTGAAGCACTTCAATACGAAATAAATACCTAAGATGGTGGCCAATATTATGTATTATCTCAAAAGGAAGAGCTCTTATGGAATGAGTTATCTTGATGCGAGATAAGCTCGGTCATCTCTCCATGAATAACAAGACATTTTACAAGACGCCCCTTAGATTCAATTGACACTTTGAGCTTCTCCAATCGATGCATATTACAAGAAAAATGGGCTAGTATGCAGATTTAACAATCTTTGTCTAGGACTCCCAACACTACATGAATGGATCCTGATTCATTGGCAACCATTTATGAAAGATAAATAAGACATTTATACCACATCACAAGGATTTTTAAATACTTTCTTTGGTGAAACCATTTATAAAGAGTTGATTTTTTTAAAATAACGGAAGTTTAAGTCACATTTTATGGTTATTAAACCATGGTTCCATATGTTTAACCCTGAAACAAATAATTTTCATGTTAATCCTATATGGATTCAAATGGCATACTATCCTCTCCAATTTTGGAGTGAGAAATGTCTAGGTTAAATAGGAGATACAATAGGAAAATGTTTATCTATATACCCTAAGACAACTTCATGTGATTTTGCCACATATGCTCACATTCTATTACATATGGATACTACCATTGATATTATGGCCTCTAGAAAAAAAAAAATGGTTTTGAAGGTTTCCCTTTAAGATGCTGAACTTGTTTTTCTCTTGGTCAATTAGCTTAAGATTTTTAGATGGGTAAGAAACAAGGTAAAATTAGATTATCATGTTGGAATAATTCAAATCCTAGTCAACTGTATTACTTGTATAATTTTTTCTTAGTGCAAGCAACAAAGAGGGATAATAGTCCCTCCTTTTTATGGGAGAGGTTCCCTTATTGAACACATGTAAAACCAACACTAATCATTTATAAATAAACAAAATTATCAATCTAAAATTAGGATTCTAATTGTTTTAAATGTCTCCATCTCATAATAATCTATTAATACAGAATAAGAGAATGTAGATGAACTAAAGATTGAAGAGGGAAGAAAGGAAACACTTTTAGATATATAGATCTCAAAGTGATATCTCTCTTATGCATGTATGGAATGTAACTATTGAATCATACACATCTGAATACCATACTTTAAATCAACAGACACAAAGTTCTAAAGATAACATCAACTATGAGAATAAAAAGTTTCCTATTCAAACATATAATGATCCATACAACTTAGATAAAGAGAGAACAAATAGATAGAACTCAAGAAAAGAGAGAACTTCTTCTGTATTGATTGTTAACTCAATATTTCTACATTCGAGACATCGAATTTGAATTCTCGTTAAATTGCAAGAGAATTTCCTTAAATAACCCTGCAGGGGTGGTTACAAAAGTGTATTTTCAATTTCCCTTCTTTTAATCAAAGGATTAATATCTAATTAAGAATTATAACACAATTGTCTTTTACTTCCATATTCTATGGCTAGAAAGGGAATATCCACCCTAACTAGAAACATTAATTAAAAGAAGAGATTAAGAATTATGAGTTTGGAAACTCGGAGGAGTGACTACGCGCTCTTAACGTTAAGTAATTTATTTTTAATCTCTTCAATTATTCATCTATGTCCATGCTTCTAGGAATGGTTGTATTTGCAGTCATGTGGGTCTAGCCATCTAGGGACTTCTCCATTTATTTGAGTTTTTAAATCATGACTTAGCCATCGTGCTCTTGTATTGTTCATTTTATTGATCAAATACAAATTTGGAATTCGATTTGGTTAGATTATTTGAATCTTCATCACTAGGATTCTCGGGAAGTACTGATACAATTAGCATGTAATCGAGAAACCAACTACCTATGAGGATCAATGATATTCTTTTTTTTTTGGATTGGAACAAGAACCACATGCAACCATAATTTCAGCATATTGAATAGAAATAGGAAAACCCCTCGATAGAGAAAATACACTTTCCTTTATTCATTATTCAATAGCAGTAGGGTTCTTGCAGATCAAGGGATGCCCAAAAATCATCAAGGTCGAGGTGTTGAGCATCACTATCTCTTATCTCAGGTATGGTTCTTTCCAAAGTGAAGAGAGATGTTTGTGCCATTTATAATGAACCTTCATAGTGAATGTGAATTTTGAATAACTTTCCAAATATAAATAAAGTCATGAATAGGCTCTTGAGGCAACGGCGAAAAGATCTTTCAATGAACTTCTTGATCCTCCAAACTTTTCTGTTGTCAAATGCGACCTCTGCTTCAACAAGTTGCAACTCAAATTTTTGAAAAATACTAGAAAAGGATTTGCGATGGCTACAAATAGTGGAGAGGGTGAATGGAATAGAAAATGGTTGCTAATTATAGGAAATTCTGTAAAACATCCAATTAACCTTGGTATTTATACGAAATTGTATTTTGAGTCGGTCATAAGGGGTGCATGAATGTAAAAATTAATGCACTATGGAGAATAGATGAGCTCACCACAAAGTGTTGACTTGAGACTATGGAATGTGGATATGGCAGAAGATTTGTGCATAACTAGATCATGTGAAAATGAGACACTTGTGAAACGGAAAGATGAGATATCTATGGTAAATGGAGTGTAGAAAAAATGGGCTCACATGGAAATCAAGGCCAGTAGTACTAGGGACATGTGGGAGATTGAAAGTAGAAATGTCTCGCAATACACACAAATTGGGTAAATTGGAAAAAATCACATGGCTAACCCTCGGGACATTGGGATGTGAGTTGTCTGAAAATCAAAATACCTACAAAGTGCAAGAAGGAATTAGTGATTTTTAGGGTTACAAAAATTGTGGTTATACAAAGAAGGATGGAAATCAACAAACCGAGAGCTTAATGGAACATGGGACATAAGGAACACAAGAGCCAGAAATTCCCATAAAACACAGAAAAAATGTCCCAAAGACTAAAAAAATAATGAAACGACTAACTTCCTAAAATTATTTCATCTCTCATAGACCCTCACAAGGACCATGAATAAGGCATCATACCAAAACTTTTTTAAATGAGGCAGAAATACACATTTTTTTGGGAGGATGACAACAAATTGGATGTTGACAATCATTTGAATAATTGAATTAGAGAATAAAGTTGATGCTATTGTGATGATTGTGGTGGTTATTCCTTTTCCGGATGGTAAGGTATGCTCCAGAATTTGGATTCTAAGTTATTTCCTATTTTATCTCATGCGGACAAAAAAATTTGAAATCATCTTTTTGTTCATTCTCAAGAGAATGTGGATCCAAATATTGGTGAAGATTGGATTATCTTGTGGGGAAGAAGAAGAAATGGAAAAAATTCTAATCCCCTTAAGATGCACTTAATATACCGTGGTAATGTATCTCGGGGATGAGCTTGTCGATTGTTTAGATTTGTTTTTTTGATCCTTTTGGCCGTTGGTAGAGGCAACTTCACCATTATATATTTTTCTCCATTTTTAAATGTTGTTACGGGGTAGGGTCCCCTCATCCCATTTTTACCGTTAATCCAATAAATTCCATGCACATATATTTTTCATACCTTCGAAGCTCAATTCAATAGGGGAAAAGTGGGGGAGGAAAGGGTGTTAATATTTATTCCTTCATAGTTTACATCTCTATCATAGAATTCAAATTCATGCAATTTATTATCATCAAGAAGTTGCTCATAAAAATGTAGCTTTACATTATTTTTATTAGGCTTAGAATAAATTTGATTTTCCCGCAATAGCACAAATCCTAAGAATATTTTTTGTAATATGGTGAATCTTATTAAATTAATTAGTAGTATAGAAATTTATTTATGAATAATCAAAGTGGGCATTGACATTTAATTTCATACTATGAAACATTCTTCCATCAACCTCATGAAGTGGATAGAAAGATATAATTTTGCACTTAAGTAAATGTTTTAGTACTATATGTGGATTGTGAGGGAAATGAGTGAGATTACTTCTAAGAGCTTATCATTTTATCTTTGTGGGTTGAGATAAAAATTTTACGATGTCTTTAACTTCACATTTATCATCATTTGGATTTGAATTAATTGTATTTTTTCCTTGAAACTTATGATTATATTGGTTAGGATTACTAATAACATATTTAAGCATATTCATGTCAAGGATCTTATCTTCAAGATAGTTTAATGTATTAAACATATGATCAAATGAAAAATATTTGTTAAATATAATTAATTATGCAAAGGAGTAAAAGAAATTTTAGTAAAAATATTCTAGCATTCACCATTGGCAAAAATATTGATCATCTTGGTAAGACTATTCTTTTATCTAGAACATAAGAAATATTTTGCTAATTATACCCTTGTCACACTTTATATACTTTAAGATAAGAAATGTTGGACCTCAAATATTGTTAGAGAATTGTGTAATAATTTTTACTAAGCAAATGAAATTCTAAAATATATACATAGGAGATCATAAAACAATCATAAAGTACTATAGACTAGAGGGAAAGAGATTGGTAAGTGTTATCACCAAATCACAGCACCCCCGAATGACTTTATATTTAAATGGGGAAATCATTGTAATTTTTGTAACATTGGATCATCTCTCAACTTGTGGGACTTGCGTGCTTGAGATGATCATCTAGAGAAATCTGGTTCTTTCTCCTAAATTATCTGCCACAATATACTCTAATGAAGGAAAAGTATATAATCGTAATCTAAATTTCCAAGGGGCTAGGGAGATAGAGTGTATGAAAACAAAGCCTACAATAAATTAGTGATGAACCAAGAAACGGAGGTGAAATATTCTAATAAGGGGGAATATAGAAAGAAAATAGAGTCGAGAGAGGCCAGACCAATGTGACACATAACTAGATCTTCATTTACCACCAATTCTCCACGAAATACAACATCCTTTTCCTGAAAATGACACATACATGCACAAAAGACAAAAAAAGGTGGCAAGGAGATACAATAAAACAATGCAAGGGTTGAATGAACACCACAGACACAAATTTGATTGCTCTTTGAATATGCATAGTCCATTACATTTTGAAATAGAGGAAAATACACTTGCCAAGCCCATGAAAGGTTTTCCAGCTCAATGGTGTGGAGAAACAAATTTTACAGAGTTTCCGCACATCATAGAATATCTCCCTTCTCAAATGAGAAGTGTTTACAAAATATAGAAAATGAATGAGATAAAGAGAAAGAATGAAACTTGTTTTTTTCTCAAATTAACCGACAACTGCCATTTAATGGTCTAAAGATGGCATGGACACCATTATAAATCATCTTACATATGCACTTTAGCTTCTAGAATAAGAAATGAGGTGCCATACTTCATTAATTGCGGTGATTGGGCACGAAACTATGTATTTCCATGCTTTGGAGATGTTTTCCAAATTTTTTACATCTAACTTTAATAAAAAAATACAATTAAGTATTGCATAGAAGATGTTGATAACTTTCCAAGCATATAATGTTTGTCAAATATTGAGAACTGGATCAAAAGTTATGCCCATCTGAAGTTTCATGCAAAAATGTCGTTTTCCTTTGTTATGCGAATTTTCCAGCTTTTCCAACATTCTGCGGACTTTCTACGCTTTTTTTCGTGTCTTTTTCCATGGTCTTTGTTACGTGGATTTTTCCGAAGAATTTGTTTTGTTGCTTTTTCACGCAGTTTGTCTATGACTTTTTCTTCGTCTTTTACTCGGACTTCTCTCTCGAGGCTTTTTCTCGTCTTTTTTGTGGAATTTGTTTAGAGGCATTTTTTCCAATTTTTCCATGGACTTTGTTCTATGGATTTTTCTCGTGGAATTTTTCCATGGTCTTTGTTCAACGGATTTTTCTTCGGTCTTTGTTTTGTGGAATTTTTACGTAGAATTTGTTCGGTGGCTTTTTCACTAACTCCTTGGAATTTTTTTGGACACGAAGTTAGAGGAAAGTAAAGGGGTACCAAAAATTTGATTTTTTACCTTTCACAATTTCTTATTTCTCCATCTTCTAGTCATGAAATTTACCCTGGGGTTGAATTTTTATAATCGTTTTTGTGACTCAGTGGGGTTACCTTCCTGCTAGGTGAAATGATCAGTGGCCTTGAAGTATCCATTGGGCATCAAGTCACCCCGATAAATAGAAACCTGATTTGAAACTCTAAAATTTGGTCCCCGAGCCACTTGAAATATTACAGAACTAGAGCTAATATCACTAAAAGCTACCTCCAATGGACTATGCATGAGAAAAAAACACCACAACACACTATGTACAAAAGATAAAGATCATACATGCCCCAAGTGGAACATGTAGAGTGTGCACAAGCACTTGTTCTGCTGAAAGAAAACCTACCTATTCTACACTAACCATAATCAATGGGAACTCAAGAAAATCCTGTAACTAGCAGCATAATTAGCTTCCTTTCTAAAAATAGGCAGCCATGTATATGATTTGGAGCTAAACATGGTTTTTATTATGCATGAAAAACTTACAAGAGGATGATCTTCCACCAAAATCATCAAGGTATTAACTTGAAACAAGATGAATACCTCTTCTAACTATTGTTTATTTCATTTTGAGAGGTATTGTTGTTGATCCTTGGTATGTTGATTCTCTCCCTCATGCTCGGGAAAAAGCATGACTATTGTTCACTCGTCTTTGGGCTCTAGTGAAGCCAAGTACTTGATTGGGAAAGATCTGGTACTTCAAATTTTCCTACTTTGCTCTAATAATTAACTATAAAAATAGAGTCCTCTTGCAATCCTTCGTGGGTGGATGGTGTCGAAGAGATAGGATCTTCATGCTCTTTTCTTTCCCTTTTATTGCTTGAAGATGACTTGCTCTTGGATAGCCTCTTCCTTTAGCATGAAATTTTTCAAATCAAAATATTCAATTCACTACTCTAGAGGACTATTTGGTACATCAAGGTCTTCTTTATATGCCTCCTCCATCATGGATTCATCAATCAAATCAGGACCTTTAAATGAAAGCAACAAATATTCAATAATGCTTTATTCATCAAGTGGCTACAACTCGATTTGATCTCTTCGAGTTGCTCCACTTTAATAGGACTCGGGGGCTGATTGTTCTTCCTCCCTCTTGAATTATTGTACATCTTGGATTAGATAAACATTCTCTTCAAACAAAGTGCCATTATAGATGCTACATTCAAGGAAAATAGATTTTTGACCTTCTTATTCTTGTTCTCCTTCTAAAAACTTAGCTTCCACCACCTATGATCGACCCCCGGCCTTCTCTGAAGGTTTAACCATTAAGGGGATTTTTATCCCAAATCTGAGAGCCAAACTTACCAAATTTTTGATCATTTCTTCTCTTCTTGGCTCTCATTCATGCTACTCTCCTTGACTAGTTGTCTGGGTTTTTTCTCCCAAGATGAACTTGAGACAACAATAGGAGGGATGGGTTGGGTTACAAAAATTTTTGCAATTGCTTGTAGTGGTGGAGGGGATAGAAATTCTTGTTATTTTTGAGGGGATGACTTATTAGAAAGGAAAAGGGAAAAATAATTCAGATGAGATGGAATATTAGAAGATGGAGAATGTAAATCAAAACTTGGGGTAACATACAATGAGCTTGAATCTTAATATTGTTAAAATGATATTGATTGAGAAATAGGAAAAGAAAATATATGAGTTGGTGGAATTACCCATTGATAAGGTTTTCTTGCACTTTTATCATATTCTTTAATATCCTTAGTCCACTATGCAAGTTGAGGAAACATTTTAACCATGATGTTAAGATTCCCTTGTGGGTCAGTAATGTCTTAGAAAAGGGCCTTCTGATGGACAAGGTGTCGTGCAAATAATTTCAAAGCTTTCATCTATGCTTTAGCCCTGGATTGAACCATGTTAGCCTCCATCCTTTGAATCTTATCCAATAGATCACCATTCTCCATTTGACTGATGTAATTATATGCATACCGTAGTTCCTGATATGTTTCATAACTAAACCAGTTTTAGACTACTCATATGGGTAAGCATAATGGTTCTAAATCTGATCATAATGCTGATCTAGAGGAGTTGAGAAATATATTGGAGGTGGACTGCACAACTACTGCTACAAGTGTGAATTCAAAGATGGGAATGAAGCCATGACTACACAACTTCATGAATGGTAGAAGATGAAAGATGTGGAAAGAATAATAGGTGGAAATTGATGGAAATAAATTATGTAACTTAGAGAATGTGTTGTTGACTAGATGGAGTCACCAGATGTGCTTTGTATGTTCTTGTAAAAGATGAATCTCACAAAGAACACATAAACTTGATTAAATGAAGTGGTAAGGTACTTCAAACCTGTCCCTTCCATTGATTAAATCAAGTAGTGAAGATCACTCGGTGGCTAATGATTTACTTCTTGGAGTTGAACACCTCTGTAATATGGAACTCTAACTTATGTGATGTCCCACTAGGCATGTCGGAACTATTATCACAAAATCACAACACCCCTAAATGAATTTAGATTTGAATGGGGCATTTGGTATAATTTGTGTAACTTTGGATTATCTCTCAAGCTGTGGGACTTGTGGGCTTGAGATGATCCTCGAGAGAAAGATGGTTCTTGCTCCTAAAGTAGCTTCCAAAATCTACTCTAGTGCAGGAAAATATCTAATCCAAGTCTAAATTTACAAGGGACCGGGAGAGAGAGTGCATGAAAATAAATCGTACACTAAAGCGGTGATACACCAAGAAAAGGAAGTGAAATATTCTCATTGAGGGGGAATAAAGAAAGAAAATGGAGTTGAGAGAGGCTAGACCAATGTGACATAGACCTAGATCTTCATTTACCACCAAAAATCCATGAAACATAACATCATGTGGCTACAAATGAGACATACATGCACATAAATATAATAACAAAATAGAGGGACAAGGAGATACAAAAAAATGATGCAAGGGTTGAAATAACACCATGAACACAAATTTTATTGCGCTTGGAATACGCATAGTACATTGCATTGTTGAAATAGATACACAAATACAATTTCCAAGCCCATCGGAGGGTTTATAGCTCAATGGTGTTGAATTTTTTTTTTTAAAAGTTTTCACACATTCTAGAATATCTCCCTTCTCCAATGTGAAGTGTTTACAATATATAGAAAATGAATAAGAGAAAGGAAAGAGTGAAACTCGGATTTTTTCTCTCACTAACCAGAAAATGATATTTAATGGTCTAAAGATGGCATGGGAACCCTTACAAATCATCTTACATATGTACTTTAACTTCTATAAGAATAAATGGGGCGTCATACTTGATGGTGCGATGGTTCGGCCTCGGCTGTGTATTTTCATGTTGGAGACATTTTTCAAATTCTTGCACATCTAACATCAATTAAATTAAAAAAACAATTCCTATTGCATAGAGGACATTAAGACCTTTCTAATGATATAATGTTTGTCAAATTTTTATCACTTTGGATCAAAAATTATTCCCATCTCAAGTTTCGCGCAAAAACTATCGTTTTCCGTTATCGCACGAAATTTCAAGTTTTCTACAATATTCCATGGATTTGGTTTTACGTGGATTTTCTATGGTCTTTGTTCTACATATTTTTCCATTGTCTTTTTCTGGATTTTTCTGCAGCTTTTTCCATGGACTTTTTTCTCGTGGCTTTTTCTACATCTTTTTTCATAATTTGTTCTGCAGATTTCCACGGACTTTGCTCTATGGCTTTTTTTGTGGACTTTGTTACTGCGCAGATTTTTCTGTGGACTTTGCTCTCGTATCTTTTTCTCGTAGATTTTTTCATGGACTTTTTTTTGTGGCTTTTTCCGCAGTCTTTGTTCTATGGTTGTTTCCGTAAACTTTTTCCATAGTCTATTTTGTGGCTTTTTCCATGTTCTTTGTTCTGGGATTTTTTTATGGAATTTGTCTATGGGCTTTGTTCGCATATTTTTCACTAACTCCTTGGATTATTTTTTGGACAAGGAAGTTAGAGGAAAGCAAATGGGTACCCAAAATATGATTTTTTTCCATTCACCATTTCTTTTTGCTCCAACTTCAAGTTATCAAATATACCTTGGTGGGTGAATTTTGGATAAATGTAAGTGTTGATGTATATTGCAAGTATAATCAAGTAAGGAAACATGGATTCAACAAATTTTCTCTACAAGATCATCCTTTTTAGGATATGCAAGAATCTTAGGAGGAATAAAAAGTACAAGAAAAATATATGAGGATGGCTTATTTTTGAAGTGGATTTAGAATCAATTGAGCATGATCAATAGAAGGTGAAGAATTACATATTACTTTCTATAATTGTAACATTTGACTTTATAAAGTATGAGAAATAAATTCAAGATATTTTATGCTACATGAAGAACAATGCAAACTACTATGAGTAAGCATATGATTTGTAGAAACAATAGAGGTTATTAGATTAGACCTAGCACCAATATGTAGTTGAATTTTTGGTTCCACCAATGAAATAAAAACTATTTATGTAGGAATGGTAGATGTATACACATTAGATGATGGAAGAGGGTCACCGAAAAATGGAATTTTCATTAGATGGTTTATCATGGGTGAGTTTTATATAAACAATAATGTAAACAAGAGGATCAATATGATGAGGCCAAACATAGTCCAATCTCACAACATATGATTTCTCTTTTTGGTTATCTAATGTTTTGATGAAGTCTATTAGTTATTTCTAGGGTTTCCACATTGTTTTATGTAACTAAAAATAATTGTAATGTTTTGAAAACAAGTATGACTTATAATGAAGGAAATTTTAGAAAATCATGAAGCACATGGGAATTTATGGATTCAACTATGAAAGGGTCCAAAACTTTACTCATTCAATTAGAACCATACAACTTGAGGTGTATTTTGTACAATGTAACGAACAATTTCACCAAAACCTAGAAGCCTTAGCGACATCCAGGACATGAGGATCATAACATCCCACCACGCTTATGTAGTCTGGACCCCGAGCTATGTTTGTACCGTATAGCATGACCACACCCTACCATAAACGAGCCCCAGGAAACCACTACAATGTCGACATAGCCACCTATGCTAGATATAAAACATGGTTGGTTTCTCTGATACTAAATGTAACAAACCATTACACCAAAACATCTAGGTGTTAGTGAAATCTTCAAATGATTATCTCAACATACAATCCTACTCCAACTCATTTTCTAGTTGTCAAATTTGTGTAAACCATTTAAAATTCATGATATATTTTTTCCACTTGTTTTTCATGTATAGATCTCATTTTCCTTTAATTATATCTTAACTCCCACAAATTTCCCACACAAAATCAAGATAAAAGCCAACGATTAGCTAGGAGAATTTACGGGATATATATTTTTTGTTTAACAATAGTTGTAATGGGATAATCTTCAAATAGATTTAATTATTTCTCGGTTAATAATTCTTTCATTTTAATTAAATCCCCTTCTAAGGTTCCCATTAAAAATTGTTAATTAACCCTAACAAGCCATTGACTAAAATACCCTTATTACATTATTTATTTATTTCAACCTTATAGATTAAAAAAGAATATTTAATAATTCTAGGAATAAATCGAAACTTACCCTCCCATTAACTTAGATTAAAATAAATTTAATCCCTATATAGTAACATTATTTAGATATCTTGATAAACAATTAAATATAAATAATGTTAAAATTCAAAACCTTTAAAATAGTCACTAGACTAAACAATAATGTCAGATTATAATCTTGCCTCCTAACACCCACCTTTAGTGGCCCCATTCACAACTAGCACATACCTTTTATTTGAAAACTTATTCCCATAAAAAAGCTCACCTAAATTTTGTAATGATGATTCTCAACCACTAGATGGACTCAAACTAACCCTAATCAACCTTATTAAAATATCCTATTCATTTATTTTGGCTTATTTTCTAATTTTAATTTTGTAGTTTTCTAGGAAGAAGGAAGACATGGAAAGACTGCCCAAGCTTATGGAGGGATACACATTTTTATTGTTGATTCAATTTTTAATTCTCTCCCAGGGTTTTGTATTTATTTATTTTCTATTATATGCTTCATTTGCATTTTCCTATTGTTTAAAATAAAATAAAATCTTATTAAAATGGTGTATATACATAACTTATATATGTATATACATTTCTATCTTTAAATAGATATTTTATTTAACCCAATATATATATATATATAATTTTATTTATATTAAATATTTCATGTTGGTTCAACCACAAATAATAAAAATGCGCAGGTCTCAAAATAAACAAATAGCACCCGAAGGGCGAGGATTTATGTTTAATAGAATGTTGGGGGTGTGGGTGATGTACCCAGCACACCACTCATACTTTGTATAGGGATTAGGGTGGGTGTTGCATCCATCTCCCCCTTTCCCCATATACAATAACCTAAACAGTGGTCGTGGCCAGCGTGGCCACAATAATTATTTTTTTGTTTTTTTGATAAATGATTTGTAATACAAGTCGTTTGGATTTTTAACTTCCCGGTTTTTTTATACGCATTTTCTTTTAAATAAAACCCTTTTTAACATTAAGCCATACAAGTTATAATATTTCACTAATGACATATATTTTGTAATATTAATGTTTATATATATGATACACACACATATTAATATTATATAACATAATTGTTTTATTTAACTTCAATAAATGAATAATGATAATATATTTAATATATATAAATTTATATATATATATATATATATATATATATAGAAACACAAGGCAATGTAGTTAAAAAAATATGTCCTTTCAAATGTGGTTAAAATCAAGAAATCAATACATTTTTATTTTATTCAAACAAAAATAACTAATGAAGAGAATATATTTTTGTTTAAAACACTAAAATTTGATTTCGCTTTTTCTTATAATTGTTATCTCGCAAAAGTGTGCCCTATAGAGAGATAGTTGCTAGTGTTCTAAGCTTGCAAAATTGATCTCTCTCTTTCGTAGATACAATGGAAACACCTCAGGTCTGTGGGTATACCTATTTTGAGGTGAGTCTTTAGTATCAAGGCCGATTCTTTATTGATTTATACTAAATTGATTTCTGAGGTTTAAGGGTAAAAGATGACTATAAAATAATTAAAACTGAGGTGATTCAACAAATTTCTATGAGGGATTTGACCGATTATATGCAAAATTGATATGTGAAAGGATTCTTGATGCACGAACTAACAATTTTCCATATAATGTTAAGGGATAAACACTTTGAGGTATTGAGGGAAAGTATCACAACAATATTGCTAAGCTAAACATACACATTAATATAATGCAGAAATTATTGAATTTTGCAATAGGGTAAGATGATTAATAAGGGAATTTGCATTCCTAAGATTAATTGAAACATACACAAGACTTACAATAAATTGGAAAGGCGAAAATACTTCACATTCGGAGGAAAAAATGGCGAAATTGCTTCAGTACTCCTATACCCAAAAAGTCCTTTGTGATTTGCCAAAGCACACAATATATAGCAAAAAAAAATTCACATCCTTCCTAAAAATAGTCTAAGGCTTGTACTCGCCCATGCATCCTATTTTTATCCTTTATTTAATAATATATAAAGGAATAAAAATAGAACATGCAATTACAAATAGGCATTAATAGCCTTGATTACATTACAGTGAAATTGAAATTTAATGTTCTATTTTTAAAAAAACAAAGGTGAATAATTTTCTAGTAATAAGCTTGGTTCTTTAGACAAGTCTCTTTCCTTGTGCATGTGAATTCGTCTTCTTGTTTGTTCTGTCCTCTTGTGAAGCATGCAAAAATCAACTCCCTGTTTGTGAGTAAAATAATTGCAATACTTACAATATTTGCAAAAATAACCATCCACACATTCATTTGATGGGGACCACCTCCATGCTCAGATTTTGATGTTGACATTCGTTGTCTAAGTGGTCACATGGGTGACATACTGTAGATCATCTTTAATTGTCTTGATAGTGGGGAGCATCTTTGCACATTGCACATGCCATATTATAGTCTCCACCACCTTTGATTAATACATACATTTTATATATCCTCGTCGGCATTTGCATATTTGAATAAGACATGGTTTGAATTTGACCTTTTCGTGATCATAGTTGGCATGTATATTGGCACTTTGTAGTATTTGGAGTTGGAATATAGTTTGGAGTTTTTATAAAAAAGGTTAAAATGCAATGATTATTTAAATCCAATGTGGCACCGGCCCCTTCCTCTATGATGACTCATCCTTGGCGTGTTGGTCGGTGGAAATTTAACCCAAACCTAATTTTGGTTTTCTGAAAGCTCACCATGTGTATGCATTGTTTAACCTTTGTTAGGTTTGGTCCTTGATGAATACCATCGATCTCTGTCCTTGATGAATTTAGTGTCATTGATCTGAAATTATAATCAGGGTTTTAACCTTGCAATTAAAATGGCTGATGGGAATTAACCGTGATGGTTTGCTTTGAATTATGGAGCTCAATCTGTGAGCATTGATATGCTGTCCTTTTGAATCACGGCCGTTGATCCTCCAACCATGTTTGATTTTGAATCAACTCGATGCTTGGGTTTAGGCGATAAAGAGAAGCTTGAACCTAATGATGATTTCATTAGGTTTTTTGTTCATTTTTCGGTCTTCTAAGCCTTTGTGTACCTGTATATTTTCATCTCGATCTGTTTAGAGCTTTATCGAGAAAGATTCTATTGATTTTCACTTTATTATTATCATCTTGAGCTTGGATTTTCTATAAAAATGATTCTCTATCATTCGAGCATTTGTATTACTCGTCCTTCATTTCTGTTTGAGTTTTTTGAGGAAGTTTTGTGAGCTCATTCCTTGATATTTCTCGATGCAGTCACCATTTTTGAGTTTGAGCTCAACCCTTCTTTCTAAGAAATATTTGATTTTAGTTTTTGTATTTCCCGCCATCATTGACCTCTGAAACTCAATTCTATGTTGCTTCTTTTGATGGCCGCCATGGTTGAAAGCTTCAAGATTGGTTTTTGTATTACTTTTTGGTCTCTGCGAGCTTTTCTTAAAAATGGCTGCCACTTTGTGAGTTTGAACTCGGGACCATGGTTTTCATACTATTCAATGTGGAAAGGTAAGTTTTGAATTGCTTGGATATAACTGTTACTTCGTCGTAACCACTTTATTGTTTGAGAAATACTGATAGTCCATTCTTTCTTTGTATTTTCGGATTTTTGTGGCTCGACCTTGTTCTTTTCGAGTTAAACTCATTCTGAGATTGATCTTCTTTCTCTGAACTTGATGATTCTTTGAGGGTTTACTCAGCTTCAAAAACTAGTAAGTACTTGTTCTTACTCTTATTTTGATACCCATTAATGGGTTTTTACGATTAAGGTTGGAAACTGTAATTCCTTTTCTCGGATCTATTACTTGAAACCGATTTTAAATGGGAATATTGACTTCTAAAAGAAAATTTTGAAACTCATTTTGCCTAAATGTGCATGTAATTTTGATTCAAGTTTTTCCATGCGAGTTTGCGATCTGAATGCTAAAGATTTTTCCTCTCTCTCTAAACTAATTAGACCAAGGCTTATTGATGTGGGTGTTTGAAACTTCTTCATTCTTTAGTGATTCTGCAATCCCCTTCCCTTTTTTTGAAGATTATAACAAAATGCCTGTTCATTTTGATCTATTTCCGATCCTTTGCATTTTTGAGATGGCATTGGATTTTAATGTAAACCATGTTCTAGATTCTTGTCGGCATGCATAACCTACATTCTCGTGTAATTTTACTATAGTTTTGGTCTTCTTCTCTTAATCACCAATGTTGTGTAAACAAGCTTTGCTCCACCTTAGTTAGTTATGTCTTCTACATAAAGCTTTGGTTTGAGCATTGAGAAGCTGGGAAAAGATCAAATGATTTTATTCTTTATTTATCCTAGAGTGAAAAGGTGAACTCTGTCTTTGAAAATTGATGGCCATGATTTGTTGTTTCAACCGTCTCAAGCATTTGTTTTCGATCTTGTTTGTATTGATTCAGTTTAATGCTTGGAGCTCTATCTGTGTGAGTTTCCAACTATAATTTATACTACCTATTTCATCCTTTGTCTAGTGACTATAAGATCATCTGTAAATACCTGTAGCTCTCTTGTAACTTAAAGATTTTCTAAGATACATTGTACTCTGGATATTTTCCTTCAATGGAGCTTATGTTCATTCATGTTTATTCCACTGTAGCTAGATTGAGTCTTGAATTTCTATGATGAACCTAATGTTAGTATTTTCTTGATCTACTTCCTTGCATAAATAGTTGTACCTCTTTTATATGACAATATTTTTGATTTTCATACTTGCTTTACTTGAAAACTTAAATTCATAGAAGTGCTACACTTTGTAAGACCACTTTAAATTTCAAGTTATTTAATTGTTAAGCTATAATCAATGCTCCCAAGTACTTCAATTTGATGACTGAAAGTGAATTCTATTTCTCTTTTATATTATATATTGTATTTCCTTTTATTACAGCTTTGATATGCATGCTAGAAAATTTTAAAAGTTGATTTTTCATGGCGAAGCCCTTGAAATTTTTTTCCAAAATTCTCTCTTCCTTCCCTTTTCATATGTAGTAGTTGTATTTTCTGATTCAGAATACATAATGTAACACTTTTCTGTTGAAGTTGATTTGGTAGTTGGAAAACTGAAACATAATAACTGTTTATCTTGATCATGGCATGCTTTTCTACTTTTCTATATCAATTACTTGATTTACATAATTATTGTAAAGGATGTAATAGTTGGAAACAACATAATGAAAATTAAGTAAATGTCCATTTTATATGGCAAAGACTTGTCAAAATTTTCAAGAATCTTCTTTTTCATTTTCTTTCAGTTGTAACCCTTTCTTTCTAGTTAAATTTAGCTTCTTGAAATATGATTCTTCTTCTTTAGTCGCAAACAAAAACATGTACTTATATTTACACCCCTCTTTTGTAATGTAACTTCTTTCATTTGCAAAATAGTTACTAGAACTTTAATTACATTCTTCCTTCATTCTAGCTTTGTACTTGACTTATTAATTTCTTCTTGGCTACAACCTATACCTATACACTTAAGAAAATAGTTAGAAAATACTTAGGATTTTTGGCCTCTCTTGTGTCCATGGTTTACTTTTCTTTTCTCTTTCTTCTTTCCGAGTAAGCAAAGCATGTATGAAGTTTGATCTTCAAGTAAACTATAGCTCATATTGTTAAGAGATTCATATGCACACATTAGGACAATATAGGAATATGGATTGATCCCGAAGCTCATAATCGACAGTTCCCTACTTTTCTTCTTTTCAGGTATAATGACTTTTACAACGAAGATGAAGAAGGAACAAAAGATGGAAATGGAGATGCTTCAAAGAAAGAAGAGAACCCCCAAGGCAATGATTATTTCAATCGAGACTCCTTTAATTTATCTTTCATGCATGTGTACCTCTTATTTTAGTAGTTGTACCTTAATTTTTAGTTACATCCCACGGCTTGTGTGGGAAACATTTGAAAATTCCTTATGAATAAAACATTGAATTCTGAAAATGAGTTGTATATTTCTTTTTGCATTTCAGCTTTCTGTATGAATTGTATGATGAACTAAACAACTCAGTGATATAATTGAATGTCTTAATCATGAAGGAAAGAACATTAAAGAAAACCTATAACATCTAGTAATGAACTCTAATTTCTACAATTTGCACTTATGTATGCTTTGTTAAAAAAGTAGCATTTCACATATTTTGTAATCGAATGTCTTCATCAAGACAACACAACCTGTCCTTCGGGGCCTTGTCTTCTTTGCTTGAGGATAGTCATGAAATTACTGGACTATGTGATGCTCACTACGCTTTTATAACGACACACATAAACTGCATATTTTATGTAATCATTTAACTAATTCAATAGTAATAATAATATCAAAACTCAATTAGCTTAGGTATACTACAGCAGATGCCATATATCATAACAAACTTTTGAGTTTCCCATTTGTGCACAAGTGCAAAAATTGTCAAAATTTCAAGATCCGCTGGGAAAGTTACTCGCTAGCTTATAGACCAGGTGCCTTGCTCTTGTCCATTAGGCATGGAGTCCAAACATGTAACCAAAATTTTCCTTTCCGAAGGTCCAACCCTTCGAAAACAACTAAAAGCGAGAAATGATTTGGTAAACCGATCACATGCATAAATGCACTTATTGAATTGAAAACAATGCAATGTGCGAAGCGCACCGCACTATTGAAGGGAAATCCTACTCTAACAGACACTGTAGGATTTTCAATAATAGTGTTTGAGAAACATACATTCACATGAATGGGAAGTTCCTCTCCATTCAGCCTCAATATTTGAAAAGCATTTTGTTCTTTGCATGCTGAAATCATGTAAGGACCACTCCGCATCATATCAAAATTTGTGTGTCTTCTTGGATTTGCACAATCAACATCCCACTTTAACACAATATCTCCTCCATTGAATATTCTGAATTTGGCTTTCTTATGAAAATATTTTCATCATCTTTACTTCGATTCTTTTCCATATTCAAATGAGCTTGATCTCTTAGCTCTTGTAATTCCATTAACTCTACATAAAGAACTGCAATGGTTTGTTCTCGCACTCCATTTGGTGTAACAAATCTAATGCGGGTAACTTAGTTGAAATAGGCATTCTTGCTTCATTTCCGTTCTCAATTTTGTATGGTGAATTGTCAACTGATCTTTTAGGATTGATTCTGTCCACCCAAAGTGATGAATTTAACATCAGATGCTAAACTCTTTGATTATCTTTGAGTATTCTTCTGGTGATCCTCAAAAGGTTCTTGTTTGTACTTTCAACCAAGCCATTACCTTGTGGGTAAAAATTAGATGAATAAATTAAGTAAATTCCATGGTTGATAGCCTAATTTGTTATCTTCGTACCAAGAAACACTAAAGCATTATCTAATATGATAGTTGTTGGAACACCAAATCAAAATTATACCTTCATAAAAGGATAATATCGAAGTTTTATTAGCATCTTTCAAGGCTATTGCTTCATTCCATCGTGTAAAATAATCTATAGCAGATTAAAATCCACTTGTGTCCTTATGATGAAGGTAGATTTATCATCCCAATAAAGTCAAGACCCCACTTTGCATAAAAGGTTGATCAACTGAAATGGGTTATAAAGGAAGCAAGGCTAAATATTCTGTTGGTACCCAAATTTATTCTCCTTGAACTATGAGTAGCATCACAGGTTTTCCGGGTAGCTTAAATCTAGATAGATCATGATGAGTTGTTTTATAGCCAAGGATGGGATCTAACTGGTCATTAGTCACTCGGATGTGGAGAAATGGATAGCATCCTCAAAAGGATTTGATCTATCCTCACTATTTTAGGTTATTCCTTTCAACCAAGGTAAGAAAACCCTTTTGTAGCCTATTGTTTATAGAGGAGATGGAGATATCCTTCCTGATGGAGATGTTAAGGAGACCTTGGAGAGAACATGATCAATACAAAAAAATCTAACTCTCACGAGTTTTCACTCTAGATAGTGGATATATTCTCTAGACAAGGTTCAGGCTACTAAAGACATTTGGAATCTTGATTGTTTCTACATGTTTTGGTAGTAAAATTTGTGCACTTGTATACACACATGACAAATAGGGTTAGTATGGGTAGGATTAATTATTTTGGATGAATTTTGGTAGGAGGTGAAGCGGGATAAAGTTGATTAGAACAAATACTTGAGAAGTTTTACAAAAATGGAAGGCTCAAGCAATAGAATGTTTTCGAGTAGTTAGGGTGTTCCTTTAACCAGAATATGTGCTTCAAATGGAGGCCCATATTAGCTCCTTTTCATATAATATATGAGACTCTAACACAAAGGCTCAAGTTGGAAAGACCCAACAAAGCATAAAGATCTGAGCCAAACCACGCCTAAGGTACACCAACAGGGCTTACAAACAATCTCTATCAAACACATGAAAGAAAATTGATTTTAAATCGTTTATTTCACTCCCGGATGAATGTTATTTTGAGAAATGAAATTATAGATGCCACTAAACTTTCACAAGGATTGAGACTTGTGTGATTGGAACATATTCTAATATAAGATTGCAATAGGAACAAGAAAACTATTTGTATACATTTAGAAGTGAAACAAACACATTTTTCATAAGATCCACATAGAATAATTTGAGTTTCATTAAATTTATTAGTAGGAAAAAGGTTCTTAGAACAATCTCAAAGCTTGTCAATGGTTGTACCCTTAACCACCTTGACATGATCAAATTTAATATAAAAGAGATATATAGGCTTCTCAAACAACTTCTTAAAAGATAGGATTTGTCAAATTTTCCTCTTTTTCCTCCTCCCCCTTTTTTCGGCCTCTAACACTCCAACTTATAGAAAAAACAAGAAGAGAGAGAGATGGAAATCCCGAAACTTTCCCTTCAACCACTAGTAAGAGGTATTAAATGGAGTGAAATTATTTCGTGTTGCTTGCAAAAGGATTCCCATACTATCCCATGACTTTTAGCGTGAAAGAATGATATCCATGCCTCTTAATTGCACTCCCAACCACCAAATAATACATTGTTATGAACCGGTCACATTTTTTACAAAATCTCTATCTATCCTTCATTAAATCCAAGATTTCTCTCTTTTTGCATTGGGATCAAAGATATGATTCCAATGGTACCAATTTTGTTTGATTTCGTTGAGAAATAAAAAATTTATGGCCTTCTGAGTGCGAGCAACTATTTTGGGTCTACTAGTCATCTTCAGTCATTTGACGTGAATGAGCATTAATTAACTAGAGCTGAATATTTTTCTTTTATTTTAATATATCTAACCTCATCTCAATTAATAAATATATATTTTTTTATGCGAGAGGACATCATGAAAATTCCAGAAAGTCCATTTTTAAAAAAATCGAGCTCAGAGACAAAAGTTATGGCCATTTGAAGTTCAAGGGGTCAAACATTCACTTTTTCTCTTTCTTTCTGCGGCTATTTTGGAAAAATCATGTTCACATGTCTCTGTTGTCTCGAAACATTGTTCCGCATCGCCAATTCGGTTTCCCTAATCTTACGCATCCGCCATTGACCGGGCCGTGAGGGTCGTTGACCTCCGCATTCTCTGCAACGTATGGTTCCTTTTGCATTTTTTTCACCTTTGCACATCTCGCATGTACCTATGTCCCAACCGTCTTCGGTGCCGTGCAAGATGAAAACTTCGATTTTTCTGATTTTCACTTGCCTACGGCCATTTCGGCTTCACGCATCCCACACATACCTGCATCCCAACTGTCATGTGGACCATGCGGAAGAAAACTTCTGCTTTTTCCAATTATCACTACATGCGGCCATTTCGTCTTCACACATCTGTGCATACTTGCGCCCCAACTATCCCATGGACCGCCTAGGACAAAAAAATTCCATTTTTCGTAAAACACTAGAATGAGCTCACCTTTCAATTTTTTTCGAATTTTCAAAGTGGAAAAATGGCGAGCTGCGGACTTTGAAGAAATTGGGGAAAAAACGGGGCCAAGTCGGGTAATTCTTCAAGGTGGGACATGCCCATGGATTTTACAAACAACTCAAAGAATCAAAAATGGAAATAAAATCTTTGAAAAACCCACATCAAGAGGCAAAAAAATTTCACAATATGCGGACCAAGGAAAATAATGGAAAATGAGGTGAGATAGATATGAGCACCAACACGTTTTTTCCAACAAAAAAACACATTTTTACACTTTTTGATCCATTCAAACAGGTCCTTGAATATGCTAGGCCAATAGTAACCAGTCTTGTCATGATTTTTAAGTTTGTGGTACATGTTGAGAAGTGACCTCCTGCAGGTCCATGGAATTTTGATAGTAATTTTTGAATTTTATCATAGTCAACACATCATAACAAGATTCCATTTATATCTCTTTTCAACAACACACTATCAACATAGATATAGGGACAACTTGTAATATGAAATATCTTTGTTTATTCTTGTTGATACTTTACGGAGAGATGCCATGATGTAAATAGTTAACCAAATCAGTCATCCATCTTGATTAATGAGTTTCTTGAGCAAGTTTAGGTTGTTGATTTTCTGGTTGGACCATGATGTCGATTGATGATATGCAATTTCAGCATGTTGTTTTTCCATATCAGCAATTAGGTGTTCACACAAACCTTTTCCTCAAACTTTCTTAGCAACCCGGATATCAACATCATATTCCATAACTTTCATTATCCAACTTGCTCTTTTCTCATTCAATTCTTTATTTAACAAGAAATCTTTCACACTTGGATGAGAAACAAGAACATGGATTTTATTTTTGAAAGAATATACTTACAATTATTTAGTCCCTTAACTACTAAAGTACTTGTTTCTCAAGAAATGTGTACCTTGTTTCGTAATCATGCAAGCTTTGTCCAAAGAAAGAAATTGGTTGTTAAATATTTTCATCATTATCTTGAGTTAATATAGCTGAGATTGTTTCAATTCCTGCAAGGGCATACATTGTAAAATCTTTATAATAATTTGGATTTACAAGATTAGGAGCTTCAGAGATGGTTGTTTTGATTGCATCAAACACTTCTCCCGCTTTGCTTTGCCTAAGAGAAAGTTCTCTTTTTTAACATAGTTGTCAACGGTTTAACCAATGCTAGAAAATCTGGAACAAATCTTCTAACAAAGTTTATTTTTCCAATTAAAATTTTTCATGCCCTATTATGACGAAGAAATGATCGCTTGTGATATGGCTTTGATTACTGAAATGATCAATTGGTAATCCTTTCTTAGAAACAATATGACCAAGTATTTTACCTTGATCTACTAAAAAGATAGATTTTTTGGGATTCAAAGATATCCCAAATTGCCTACACAACTGAAAATTCTATCTTAGATGTATCATATGTTCATCAGAATCTTTCAAAAATACGGTAACATCATCTAAATAAACAAGGATGCATTTATTTAACAAGATGTGAAAAGCCATGTCCATTGTCTGATGAAACGTTGCACCAAAGACATTGGAAAGGCTGAAAGAAATTCTTTTGTAAGCATAAGTACCCCACTTGGTACTAAAAGTTCTTTTGCACATATACTCTTCTCGGACTAAAATTTGATTGTATCTCACTGTAACCACCTATAACGATAGTCTATCGGAGACCCGAGACTGTTCTCAAAATCTGATCCATATTTGGTAGTGGGTAATGATCTTTTATTGAAGCTTTATTAAAATCTCTGAAATCCACACATAATCTGATTTCTCCATTCTTCTTCCTAACAGAACAAGATTTTCTACCCAACTTGAATGCTTAACTAGAAAGATAATACGTGATTCAATTAAATTGGATAACTCTTTCCTCACTAGAGGCTCAATGTTGGGATTTACTGAGCCTCTATTTCTACCTAACTAGTTTAGAATATGGCTACAATTTGATAGTATGTTGTGCAAAACTAGGATCAAACCCTTTCGAGTCTTGGTATTTCCAAGAGACAAGATCCTTAAATTCCGTACAAATAATAATAAAGGATGATCCTAGTTTCGCACAACATACTATCGAATTGTAGCCATATTCTAAACTAGTTAGGTAGAAACAGAGGCTGTAAATCCCAACATTGAGCCTCTAATGAGGAAAGAGTTATCCAAGTTAATGAATCGGGTATTATCTTTCTAGTTAAGCATTCAAGTTGGGTAAAAATCTTGTTCATGTTAGGAAGAAGAATGGAGAAATAAGATTATGTGTGGATTTCAAACTAAAACATACCTTTCCGAGAAATTTTTTTCCTTCATCAACTAAAATCTCTTCATAATTATCAAAGATGTGTTGACATCTTTGTTTTGTGTTTTCTTTATGATCATTAGTGCTGAAAATGTCTTCTAACATGACTAGACCTCGAGGTAACTTATTTTTTTAATTGAGCAATATGATCTCCATATAAATGTTGTAATTTATCCCGGTTTACTACGAAAACTCACTTCATGTCTTTGTAAAAACTTGTAGATTTGATCATCAATTTCGAAACCTACCAATTCAAGTCATTATCAGGTATATAGGGCTTGACAATCAACTTAATATGAGGCTGAATTTTTTTATTCTCTATCTATTCTAGTACTTCAAAACTAGCACCAACTACTGCAAGTCTGTCTGCATACTTATTTCTAGTTCTAAGAATGGACTTAATATTAATAGCATCAAAATCTTCCATTAAGTCTTAAATTAAATGTCTGTAAGAATTCATTAATGGATTCTTACAAATATTAAAATTCTTTACTTGATTGATAACCAACTTCGAATCACCAAATATTTGTAATGTGTTGATACCTCTCTTTCTAGCCCAAAGCAATCCATAAATTAATGCTTTGTATTCAGCCACATTACAAGTGCATAAAAATTGTAGACTCAAAGATGAGAAATACCTTTCGTTTATTGGGGAAGTGAGCATCAAACCTTGTCCCTGTCCTTTCTTGTTCTTAGCTCCATCAAAATGAAGCTTCCAAATCCCTTCAGTTGAATTTTCTATTTTGGACAACAAGGGAAGCCGTGTGTTTTCTTTATGCATACAATACACACAAAACAAATTTTATTCAACTTCCTTATAAGGATCATGAGCATGTTCTTCAACTATCTTTTCATCCATAAACATCTTAGAAATACCATCTAATGCTAAAAATTGAGCTACGTCGTCAAAGTCGATTGATCTAAGGTGAATAATTAGCCACCGCATTTAAAGAGTGAGGCTCAATGTGAAATCGCCAACGGCTCAATTGATAGTAAATTTGGTGTTTTAACGAGTAGTGAAAAATAAGGACCAATCTGAAGAGAGATAACCTCCTATCTTTGCTGTGAAATCTCTAGATAAGCATAATGCAAAGTAAGGAGGTAAATCTACAATAGTGACGTCTTGCAGAATAGAAACATTTGGGCAAGCATGCAATGTTACCTCTAAATTCTTGATTACACCAATTGTATTAGTTGCAGTTCCATCAAGCTGTAAGACACTCTTTTCTGTAGGCTCATACTACAGACCCAATTTTTCTGTAATTGCTTTTGGCATAACTATGCTACTTTTGCACCTCTGTCCATCAATTATTTACAAACAAGATGTTCTCCGATAATTAGTGATAGATAAAATGGTGGTGTCTTCCGATGTCATGAGCATTTAACACTTTATAAACCATCCATTTAACATATTTGATGGGATTTTTTCCCATTGTTCCGAGGACCATCTCTTCCTTCTAGACATCCTTTTACTCGTTGTTTTAGAAGAAATATGCAACTTAGCTAGTTCATGAGAAAGTAAATCTTGTTGTCTTGGAATACTTAGAGAATCCCACATTGAGATGTTAACATTATGCTTTTTCATTACATCAACAATGTTAAAAGAAGCAACAATTTTAGAGATATATTCAATTGTTTTAGGAAAGGCCGTAGAAAACACTAATTTTTCTTCACTGTCTTTGATATCTGAGGTATAAACAATCTTATTGGGTTAGGTTGTGGTGGTTTTTGCTTTCTTTTATCAGCTAAAACACTTGCTATTTTTTTAGGAACAACGAGACTGTTAGCTAGTTTTGGGGTTGTATTTACTTTCTTATCAGTGACAGTGGGTAAAATAGGCCTATTTTATTGTTTTTGACTTTTAGCAACTTTTCTTTGAGCCCTAGTAGTGACTGCAATGAAATCATCGTCATTGAAACTGACTAAATTCTATTCAGGTACTTTTTGAACCTAAGTATCTTGCTGCCCACTCTCCATTTGAGGCATGAATAATGTCTCATGATTGAGGTTGTGTAACAAGACTTATGTTCAAAAAAGTATTTGGGCAACTTGTAGCTGAATGAGGTTGATTACAAGGTTGAAACCACTCTTCTATAGCCATATTAACTGGAACTAAAGCATTAGATAAACTAGGAGGCTTTCGGTCAAATTGCCTTTCTTTGATAAGGCTGCCTATTTTGCTGATTTTATTGATACTGGCTGATAAGGAGCCTGATAAGGTTTGCTAGGTAATGCAATCCTATTCTTAATTGAAGTCAACTTGTTCCCCATAGTCTGCAAGGATTTAAATAAGTCATTTGATGGGGCGGAAACAATAGGTTCTATAATTGTGATAGGATGAGGAATAGGTGCTAAATCTACCAAAAAAGGAATTGAAGGCCTTGTTGCTAATTTGCCGGCTTGAATAAGACTACTTTCAGCTAGGATGGAAATATTAGAGGCTGCTGGGATTGTCTCTCCTCCCATAGTTTGAATCATAGTTGAAATATCATTGTTTAATGCCCTAATATAATAAATAAAAGTGTGATCATCTTGAGGCTTGACAGTTACTAGAATTTTTCCCAAGTTCGGTAAAACGGATTTTGAAAGTTGACATAAATTTGTTGGGAAATTTTTTAATGGTAGATAACTGTTCTATAAGAGATAAATTATCTAAATTATCTTGAAATTGTTTCAGAAATTTATCACTTAAGTTACCCCAAGTTCTTATGCATCCAATCTCTAGATTTCTATAACATTACAAGGCTTGTCCTTTAAGATATGCATCTAAAAATTTCAAAGCTACATCCTCATGAGTAATATTATGAACTACACATAAGGTCAGCAAAGATCTTTAATGTGGTCTGTAGTTGTAATATGATTTTCGCTAGTGAACGATGGCAAAATTTTCGTTACAGCATTAGGGATGTCATGGTAAATGAGGATTACTAATGGGCTACCATTAGTAAAGGTTACAAAATTCCTAGTGGTTGAATATTCATATGAAAAACTAGGATTTGAACAAAAATATTAACACATGGTGAAGGAATATTAGGAGGATTATCAAAACCATACCTATTATAAGGTAGATTACTACCAACTCTTCTCCTTCTTACATAATTCAAAGGTAAAAAAAAAAATCAGGAGGAATTCCTCTTACCAATAATCTTGTAGTCACTTTAGGCATGGAACATGCTGCGATATCGGCTTTGAAATCAGATTTACGAGTCACCAAAATATCTTTAAATCTTTAAAAATAAATTGTTGTAGCTTGCTCTCAAAATTAACTTTAAATCTGTTTCTAGATCTACCGTAGATCTGTTGTGGATAGTCATAACTTGCATGAAGATCTGATTCGTTGTCCCACCGGTGTGCTAAAAACTATTATCTTGAGAAAGTGCACCCTATAGAGAGATAGATGCAGGTGTTCTAAGCTTGCTAAATTGATCTCTCTCATTCATAGATACAATGGAAACACCTTAGATCTATGGGTATACCTATTTTGAGGCGAGTCTCTGGTATCAAGGCCGGTTCCTTATTGATGTATCCTAAACTGATTTCTGGGGTTTAAGGGTAAAAGATGACTATAAAATAATTAAAACTAAGGTGATACACAAAATTTATATGAGGGATTTGACTAAGTATATGCACAATTGATATGTGAAAGGATTATGGATGCACGAACCAACAGTTTTCTACAAAATATTAAGGGAAAAACACTTTGAGGTATTGAGGGAAAGTATCACAACAATACTTGCTAAGCTAAACATGCACATTAATATCATGCAGAAATTATTGAATTTTGCAACAGGGTAAGATGATTAATCAAGGAATTTTTTTCAACAATTAATTAAAACATACACAAGACTGTAAATAATTTGGAAAGGTAGAAAATACTTCACATTCAAAGGGAAAAACTGCGAAATTGCTTCAATACTCCTATATCTAAAAAGTCCTCCTTTGTGCTTTGCCAAAGCATAGAATATATAGCAAAAAGAAAAATTCACATCCTTCTTAAAAATATTCTAAGGCTTGTACTTGCCCATGCATCCTAATTTTATTCTTTATTTAATAATAGATAAAGGAATAAAAATACAACATGCTATTACAAATAGGTATTAATAGCCTTGATTATATTACAATCAAACTGAAGTTAACTCTATTTTAAAAAAAACAAAGGTGAATAATTTGCTAATAATAAGCTTTCTTGCTGGACAAGTCTCTTTCCTTGTGCCTGTGAATTCATCTTCTTGTTTGTTATGTCCTCTTGTGAAGCATGCAAAAATCAACTTCCAATACTTACAATATTTGCAAAAATAACCATCCACACATTCATTTGATGGGGACCACCTCCATGCTTAGATTCTGATGTTGACATTCCTTGTCTAAGTGGTCACATAGGTGACATACTACAAATCATCTTCAACTCCCCTAACAGTGGGGACCACCTTCACACATTACACATGCCATACTAAAGTCTCCACCACCTTTTATTAATACATGCATTATATATATCCTCATCGATTTTGCATATTTGAATAAAACATGGTTTGAATTTCACCTTTTTGGTGATCATAGTTGGCATGTATATTGGCACTTTGCATTATTTGGAGTTGGACTATAGTTCGGAATTTTTTTTTTAAAAAAGTAAAAAAATGCAATGATTATTTAATTCCAATGTGGGGCTAGCCCCTTCCTCCATGATGACTCACCCTTGGCATGTTGGTCGGTGGCAATTTAACCCAACCCTAATTAGGGTTTTCTGAAAGCTTGCCATGTATATGCATTGTTTAACCCTGGTTGTTTGGTCCTTGATGAAGACCGTTGATCTCTGTCCTTGATGAATCCAGTGTCATTGATCTGAAACTGTAATTAGGGTTTTAACCCTGCAATTAATATGGCTGGTGGGAATTAACCATGATGGTTTGCTTTGAATTCTAGAGCTCAATCCTTGAGCGTTGACATGTTGTCCTTTTGACTCACGGTCATTGATCATCCAACCATGGTTGAGTTCAAATCAACTCGATGCTTGGGTTTAGGTGGTAAAGAGAAGCTTGACCCTAATGAAAAATTCATTTGATTTTGTCTTGTGGGCGAAGCCCTAGAATGTTTTTTCTCGACGCGCCATTGTTGAGTTTTGAAGCTCGATTTAGTTCATTTTTCAGTCTTCTGAGCCTTCATGTACCTGTATATTTTCATCTCTGATTTGTTTAGAGCTTTATGAGCAAGATTTAGTTGATTTTCACCGTTATTATCATCTTCGAGCTCGATTTTCTATAAAAATGATTCTCTATCATTTGAGCATTTGTATTACTCATCTTTCATTTCTGTTTGAGTTTCCTAAGGAATTTTTGTGAGCTCATTCCTTAATAATGCTCGATGCGGTCGCCATTTTTGAGTTTGAACTTGAACCTTCTTTCTAAGCAAGATTCGAGTTCAATTTTTGTATTGGCCGCAATCATTGACCTCTAAAACTCGGGTTTTGTGTTGCTTCATTTCATGGCCACCATGGTTAAAAACTTTAAGCTCTATTTCGTATTACTTTTTGGTCTTTGTGACATTTTATTAAAAATAATAACCAATTTTTAGTTTGAACTCGGGCAATGGTTGTCATATTGTTCAATGAAGAAAGGTAAGTTTTGACTTGCTTAGATATAATTGTTACTTCTTTGTAACCACTTTATTGTTTGATTAATATTGATAGTTTGTTCTTTCTTTACATTTTTGGATTTTTGTGACTCCGCCTTAGTATTTTTGAGTTAAAATAATTTTGAGCTTGATCTTCTTTCTTTGAACTTGATGATTCTTTAAGGGTTTACTCATCTTCAAAAACTACCCATTAATGGATTCTTATGATTAAGGTTGGAAACTATAATTTTATTTTCTAGGATATGTAACTTGAAACTAATTTTTGACAGAATAGTGACTTCTGATAGAAAACTTTGAAACTCTTTTAGCCTGGATGTGCATGTAAGTTTGATTCATGTTTTTGTTAGGAATATTTTAATATTGTGAACATTATTGTTATTGTGCAAATAATGAGTTGGTGACAACTCGTAGAGATCTCTTAGAGAGATTCTAGGTTTGTTGAGTGAGAATAGGTATTGGGAGAGATTTGTGGGATGCTGAGTGATTAGTGGGATGAGTGTTGACTCCTAGAATCGAGGAGATCAAACTCTATATATGTAACCTCTACCTGTGAATAATATATCCCGAATCATTTGAATCTATAATATAATTATTCGGTGTATTTTCTCTGTGCAAAACTGGTTGATTGCTATGATTTGGTATCAGAGCAGGTGCGAGACATTTATTTTCTAGATGGAATGATAAAATTATTATGAAGGGGCGTCGTCAATTCTGGTTCCTGCCCCAAGCTATGCAAGACATCATTATGCTATAAATTTGTTAAGTGTAGTTATATTATTTCTCAGTTTTTTTTAAATATCTGTAATACAGAATGCGTCGGTGTAGTTTCTATCAGTGTCATACCGTATTGGCATTCAATATTGTGTGGGAAAAGTCTCCAATCTACATGCATATGCATCACCGATCAAAAACCGCGTGCTAAAAGCATCTCAGTTTCAGATATATTCTCAACACTATCAACAGGAAATCGTGGCTATTGTTTTGGTTCTATTTTATCTCAACGCCATATCATCAGACTACATCATGTATTTGGTGTGGATAAATTTTTTTTTTTGTCAAGTGTGAAACTTATTTCCTCCTAACGGTTGTGTATTTGACTACGCCTGCTGCATATATACAGATCTGACCAGACTCTACTTGATTTATTTTACGGAAGCTTCCTTCCTTGCTCGTATATCTCTGTTCACACTCTCGTGAAAATACTACATTGTAACATTGGCAGTTGAGATTTGATTCGCATGTGTTTAAAGTATTCAAGCAGCTTCATTGGAGCGACGACATTAGTTCTTGCAAGCATTTCGTTGAGATCTGTGCCTGTCTTTGGGGGCTGTGTATATCCTCCATTCATGTTTGGTGTATATTTTGGGTTTATTGACTTGGATTTGGCTATTTTGAGCCAACATTGCATGAAGATCTTTTGGCTCGAAACCTCCATTGACCACGTCTTCCGATCAACGTTTGGTGTTATGGAGATACGTATGAGGTTGGAATTTTAATTTCATTTTCCTTAGGATTCAAAGCAATAGGTGTGATATTTGAAAAAAAAAAATAAAAATTAGTGTGTCGTGTCATCTAGAGTCCTTTATGATATTTCTTGTTAAAAGTGTCCAATATTTGTATGTGTCAATATATTTGTGATGTCACATTCACAATGTCGTAAAGTAAGTCATCGTGAGTTAAACTTGTGTCGAGAATATTAGCAAAGTCACTGGTAAGAGTCAATGATATTATAGTGTTTATGTTTATAGTCAAAATTTGTCAAAGTAGTCTCATTGTCAACGGTAAAGTCCAAATTTAGAGTTTTTGTCATTGTATTGTTAAAATTGTATACTGGGTCATTGTCAAAATTGAGTCAAAAATTTGTTTAAAAAAAAAAAAAAAAGGACAAATGAGTGTATTTTCGGTGTAATCCGACACTTGATTTTTAAGGGAAAATGAAAATGAAAACCGTTTTGACTTGGGGCTCCGCCTCGACCCCCTCAGTATCGCGACAGGAACGTATCGTCCTCGGCTATACTTTCTGCTGAGTTAGCAGGGACATTCTGATGGAGGCTAGAGGCAACGGATGCAGGAGGGAAATCGGCGACCTCTCGTCAGGCACCATCGACGAGGCCGTGGTATTGATTTGGTGGCCAAGTATTTCAGTTGTGTGTTTCATTGTTTGTAATAAGAATAGATGTCACATTCCTGTTCAGAGTTGTATTTCCTTTTATAACCTCCTGATGTAAATATGTTATAGTAGAAAGAAGAAAACACAAGTACAAAGTCGGCATTATGATACTTGAAGAGGATGAACAGAGGTTCATGAGCAGGGGCTCGTACCTAGGACAGAGGTCCGTTATTGTCGAACAGGGGTTCGTATTGATGAACAGAGGTTCATGAACAGGGGTTCTTACCTTGGATTGAGGTCCATATGTGTACCAAGGTCATGAGCAAACAGGGGTGTGCAAGCTGCAGAGAAAGTGTAACTATTCTTTTCTACATTGTTCACATTAGGGGAGTGTATGTGTGGAAATAATAATGTTAACAATAGGGGAGTGAATGTTAGGAATATTTTAATATTGTGAACATTATTATTATTGTGCAAATAATGAGTTGGTGACAACTCGTAGATATCTTTAGAGAGATTCTAGATTTGTTGAGTGAGAATAGGTATTGGGAGAGATTTGTGGGATGCTGAGTGATTAGTGGGATGAGTGTTGACTCCTAGAATCAAGGAGATAAAACTCTATATATGTAACCTCTACCTGTGAATAATATATCCTGAATCATTTGAATCTATAATATAATTATTCGGTGTATTTTCTTTGTGCAAAACTGGTTGATTGCTATGAGTTTTTATGTCTGAGTTTACGATCTGAATACCACAAATTGTCCCTCTTGCTCTGAATTGATTATACCTGAAGTCTTATTGACGTGGATGTTTGAAAATTCTTCTTTCTTTAGTGAATCTACAACCCCCTTCCCCTTTTTTTTAAGATTATAACGAAATTCCTGTTTGTTTTGATCTATTTCCTGATCCTGTGCATTTTTGAGATGGCATTGGATTTTAATGTAAACCATGTTCTGGATTCCTGTCAGCATGCATACCCTACATTCTGTGTAGTTTTACTGTACTTTTGGCTTTCTTCTCTTAATCACCAATGTTGTGTAAACAAGCTTTGTTCCAACTTAGTTAGTTATGTCTTCCACATAAAGCTTTGGTTTGAGCTTTGAGAACTGGGAAAAGATCAAATGATTAGATTCTTTATTTCCTCTAAACGAAAAGGTGAACTCTGTCTTTGAAAATTGATGGCCATGATTTGTTGTTTCAACTGTCTAAAGCTTTAATTTTCAATACCCTTTGTATTGATTCAGTTTATGCCCTGGAGCTCTATTTGTGTGAGTTTCCAACTGTAATTTATACTACCTATTTCATCCTTTGTCTAGTGACTATAAGATCATCTGTAAATACCTATAGCTCTCTTGTAACTTAAATATGTTCTAAGATACATTGTACTTTGGATATTTTCCTTCAATGGAGCTTTTGTTCATTCATGCTTATTCCACTGTAACTAGATTGAGTCTTGACTTTCTGTGATGAACATGATGTTAATATTTTCTTGATCTACTTCCTTGCATAAATAGTTGTACCTCTTTGATATGGTAGCATCTCTAATTTTCATACTTTCTTTACTTGAAAACTAAAATTCATAGAAGGGCTGCACTTTGTAAGATCACTTTAAATTTCAAGTTATTTAATTGTTAATATATAGAATAATTATTAAGGCTTGCATCTCTACGGCTAGATTCTCAGTGGTAGTCAATGGTGAGCCTGTGGGTTTTTTCACTAGCAGCAGAGGACTTAGGCAAGGGGACCCTATCTCCTCCTTTTTCTTCATTCTTTTGGCTGACAACCTTAGTAGAACAATTGGCAAAGCAGTTAATGACAGGCTTTTAAATGGCTCTAAGCCCACTTCCATCAGTCAAGCTGTCTCCCATCAGCAATTTGCGACGACACTATCCTTCTTCTTCTGGCGTCAGTCATTGAAGCCAAGGCTACCAAGGCTTTACTACGGCTCTACGAATCTACTTCTGGGAAAGAGATCAATTATGATAAAAGCTCCATCTTCTTTTTCAACACTCCTGAGGAAAGGCAACTTAAAATTGCTAAAATTCAGGTTGTAAAATAAGTGCGCTTCCAGCCACTTACTTGGGCCTTCCTCTCGGCACTAGGAAAGTCTCTTGTAAGGTGTGGGATGATTTATTGGAGAGATTCCAAAAAAAAATGGTTGGTTGGAAAGGAGCCATTTTATCTAGTGTTGGTAAGTGCCTGCTCATTAAAAGTACTCTTCAAAATCTACCCATTTATGTCATGTCGCTCTACAAGATCCCCTCTTCCTTCAGAGATAAGATTGAAAGGATTCGAAAAAAAAATTATGGCAAGGCATGGAAGAGAAGTTCAAATTTCACTTAGTGGCTTGGGACAAGGTTTGCACCCTGAAGTTTATGGGAGGTCTGGGTATAAAAGATATTGAGAAAATGAATGAGGCCCTCATTGCTAAAATGGGCTGGAGAATGCTATCTGAGAAACAACCCTGGATTGATTTAATCAAAGAAAAATACCTAAATCATCAAACTGTGTACTCTTTCCTACAAGATGAGCACCTCCCCTATGGTTCCATTTTTGGAATAATCTGGTCAAGAGCAGAAATTTCATCAAGCAGGGTAGTAAATGGAAAGTGGGGGATGGTAGGGACATAAACTTCTGGGAGGATAATTGGTTTAATGGCAATCTCATGGATAGATTTGGGATTGTTAAGGACAGTCTTATAAGCAAGTATGGAATTGTTAATATATAATGAATGCTCCAAATCACTTCAATTTGATGATTGAAAGTGAATTCCATTTCTATTTTGTATTATATATTGTATTTCCTTTTATTACGCTTTTTATATGCATGCTAGAAAAATTTAAAAGTTGGATTTTCATGGCGAAGCCCTCAAATTTTTTTCCATAATTCTCTCTTCCTTCCCTTTTCAGTTGTAGTAGTTGTATTTTCTAATTCAGAATACAGAATGGAACACTTTTCTATTGAAGTTGATTTGGTAGTTGGAAAATTGAAACATAATAACGATTTATCTTGATCATCATACGATTTTCTACTTTTCTGTATCACTTACTTGATTTACATAATTCTTTTAAAGCATGTAATAGTTGAAAAAATCATGATGAAAATTTGTAAATTTCCATTTTACATGGCGAAGACTCAAAATTTTCTAGAATCTGATTTTTATTTGGTTTTAGCTACAACCATTTCTTTCTAGTTAACTTCAGCTTCTTGAAATATGATTCTTCTTCTTTAGTTACAAACTGAAACATGTACTTCTATTTTCTAGTCCCTCTTTTATATTGTAACTTCTTTCATTTGTAGAATAGTTACTGAAACTTGAATTACATTTTTCCTTCATTCCAGCATGTACTTCTGACTTTTCTATTTTTCTTAGCTACAATCTTTACTTGTACACTTATAAAAATAGTTAGAAACTACTTAGGTTTTTTGGCCTCACTTGTGTCCATTGTTTTATTTTATTTTCTCTTTCTTCTTTACGAGTGAGAAAAGAATGTATGCAATTTGATCTTCAAGTAAACTATATCTCCTGTTTTTAAGATATTCAATGCACAAATTAGAAGAATATAGAATATGGATTGATCCCTTAGCTCAGAATCGACTTTTCCTCCTTTTCTTCTTTTCGTGCACAAAGTGAATTTTACAACGAAGATGAAGAAGGAAAAATAGTTGGAAATGGAGATTCTTCAAAGAAACAAGAAAACCCCAAGGAAATTAAGGGTTTGCTCATGATCCTTTACTTTATCTCTCATGCATGTGTACCTCTTATTTCAGGAGTTGTACTTTACTTTTCATTTACATCCCACATCTTGTGTGGGAAACATTTGAAAATTGATTATGAATAACACATTGAATTATGAAAATGAGTTGTATATTTATTTCTACATTTTAGCTTTTTGTATGATGATCTAAACAACTCAATGATATAATTGAATGTCTTAATCATGAAGGAAAGAACATTAAAGAAAACTTGTAACATCTAGTAATGAACTTTGATTTCTACAATCTGCACTTATGTATGTTGTTCCAAAACTTAGCATTTCACCTATTCTGTAATTGAATGTCTTCATCAAGACAACACAGCTGTCCTTCGGGGCCTTGTGTTATTTTGTTGAAGATAGTCATGAAATTGTAGACTATGTGATCTGTTACATTTTGTAATAGCACACATAGCTACAGATTTCATGTAATCATTTAACTAATTATGCAGTAACAATAATATCAAAAACTCCCTTAGCTTAGGTATACTTCACCAATGCCATCCATCGTAATGAAGTTTTGAGTTGCCCATTTTTGCACAAGTGCAAAAATTATCAACAATAACCTAGTATGGGATTGACTATAATTTCCGCATTTCAATATGACTACTTTTTCTATCAAATGAAAATTTATCTCTTTCCTTATTAAAAAAATGAAATCGATTTCAATAAGTTAAAAGAAGTATCCCTTACAAAATTTATTCCAAATTCTAACACAAACATTTAACTAAATGATACACAAGAAAGTATGAATTTAATTTCAGTTTTGCGAGAATATACTTTGAATTTTTATAAACTTTCAAGTTCATATTTCCAACCATTAAAATATTACCACTATAACTAGATAACATTAACAAATTTTCTCAAGAACTTGGTTCATTTTCTGTACAATATAATAGTCTCTCTTTTAAAAAAGATAAAAGAATGAATCACAAGCTCTCCACTTTAATCTTAATACCAAATGGCTAACATTACAAATTTGATAAATAGAGTATCCAAGAGCTTCTCTTTAAAAATTCATGTTTACAAGCCTTCCACATTAGTGGAAACAACATGGATTTGTTTTACAAAGGTAGGATGACGATCTCTCTTCATTTTCTTCAAGGTACAACTATGACCAAAATTCCACTTGAGCTCCACCATCTTCTCCAAATAAAAACACAATAAAGAAATAGGGGAGTAGGAAACACTCTCCACCCAAATCAATAATCTAATAAGGAGGAGAATCCTTCTTCCTCATTGGCCCCCAAGCCCCAAAAATGAAACAATAAGAGGTATAAGACAACCAAGGAAACTTTACATGGATTCCATAACAACATTCAAACAACTTCCAATAATGAGAAAAAAAAATCACATCAATAGACAAGTTTCCCAACACAAAGGCTCAAAACGTAAGCCATGAAAGAGAAATAAACATGGGGATATACTTTTTCCTCGTAAGGGTTTGGGTACCCACCTTAAAGCCTCAAAGAACTCAATCACATACCCACAAAACTCTTATGCCTACCTCCAAGAGAAAAACATTTATGCATCCCTCAATAAAATAAATAAGATAAGCACAAATTTTACTTATCAACAAGGTCGGACACCCCAAGCCAACTCCCTCCTAAAGTACCCAGTAATACACTTATGCCTCCCACCAAAATATCTACATTTCCATTTTCTCTTGTACAACCTTAAGGCCATTCTATTTTCCAAAATCAAAAACATGCAACAATCATCCTTCCACAAACATATACACATGAAAATAGCAAAATAAAACATGGGTTAAGGCCCTACCTTGGAATTGCAAGAGTATCCAATCCACAAGCACAAGATCCAAGCATTTCCAAGTCTAAGAAAGCACAATCCAACTCCAAGCTCCAAACAAAAACTCTAAAATAAAGCTCCTCTAAAAATTACAAGAGTCCAAATAAAACAAGTAACCCCAAAATCATCAAACAAACTTGAATAAATAGAAAAGAGAGGAGAGAGAGGTGATGTGGCTCCATGTAGGATGCCACATCATTTCTCCTCCACTCCACATCACATGGTCAAACTCAATCCCCAAAGCACAATAAATTGGTGGTTGAGGGAATGACAACCCTCTTACACACTCAAACTCAAACCCACACCTCTAAAGGACAAAATTAAAAACATATGTAATAAATTACAATAAATAACAACTTTTCCCATAGGGGTAGTTGGTAGGTGAAATTAAGAGGTGTGGGACAAGCTTAACTTGTCCCACAAGCCTCCAAAAGTGTCCATTAAGCCCAAATCTGAATTTGACATGCAAGGTTGAGTACACAACACTCAAAAATTATTAAATCCTTACAAATTAAACACAAATAAAAAACCACCTACCCACATTAAATACTCCCTTTGGTCACATGCCAAATTAAAATCATTAATCAATATTAATCAACTTAAATAGTGTATACTAATAAACAACAATAAATTGGAGCATAATATAATAATAAATCACATACTCATAAAAGTAATTAATATGAAGAGGGGAACAACACATTTTCCCTTGGTCACATTTGAGGCAACCCTCCCAAAAGGGAAGCTCCTAAGGTCCATCTAACAACAAAAAACAACATTCAATTACATAATTTTCCAAGGTGACTGTTGTCAATACCCCAAATCCCTTAACTTTTGGTCTCCTATATCTTTTTTTTTTTGTGTTACAATTTTCTCGCAAAATTTTTTAAAAAACTATTATGACCTCATGGCCATATCAACAACATCAAGATAGAAAAACACATACATGTACATATCAATTTACACCATACATTATCATAGCTAAACCATTTCCAAAATAAAGTAATTCACCGATTGTTCACAATTTCAAATATTTTGATTTTATAAATTCATCAATTAGCAATAAGATCACAAAACCAACTATATCATCTAGAAAAGTCTATATACCAAATCCAATGTGTTAGTACAATACTATTATAGATCATCAAATCAAATATGGAAATCCATGCATATAATCCACCATATAAGTCACATCATGTCCAAAGTCTAGCACATCTATATTGTCCATCAAATAAGCTAAAAATATATAGTAATGTTCATCTATCAATGTCTAAAGATCAAGTATGATAACAATTTATATTTCTCCAATCCAAAGTAAGAAAAATCATAGTAATATCAATGTCGAAGAGGAGTGGGTATTACTTCCCTCCCTTAGACTTGACTTCCTCCCGAAGTCACGAAAAGATGTAGCCAAACAAAGCATACAATTAGTAGTCGTATTTTGTGGGGTTTCTTCACTTCAAGTAATTTGTGCACCTTGAAACTTTAGTTTTTTTCAACACTTTGAAAAAGGAGAAGGGAGAGTATAAGGAACAAATAATAATCCTCTTAAAACTTTAAGAATAATATCTACAAGGTTAATCAAGTTTATAACACAGGGATAATATTTAAATAAGAATTTTCAATGAGAATCCCAAAGAATGACAAATTAGGGTCCATGAGGAATACTAAACTTCATGTACACAAGCTGCCCATATAACCACTCGTGGATACTACACATGGTTAAAAAAATATAATTCCACTTGGGTTGAATTTACACTACAATGCTCGTTATTTTAGATGAGATCAACAACTACCAATCATGAAATTAAATTCGCATTTAGGAAAAAACCCTACTCAAAGGTATAATTTTTTTCAATCACACAAGATGATGTTTAACAATAAATAAAACACCTGAATTTTCAAACATTTACAAGGAAGAAGGCTAATCATTGGCAGTACTTCATATAATTGAAGGTCTCACTTATATTTTCATGGTAGCACAAAACATACACTTGACCACAAGGTTCCCATAACTGAATCATTTCTTGAATACTGTAGTACACAACCACACATCCTAATTTAATAACTCAATCAAATAGATGACATTTATTATCTTTCTCTCTATGTTTTGTTTTTGAAAGGAAATCTTAGCTCATACCATCATATCAACACAAGAGATACCATTCACTCTATAAACAACAAAATTTCATAATCTAGGCTTTCCCTAGCTCAAAAGGTTCTTAAAATGAACATAACTTAATATTATATCACATAGGAACATTCAAGTGAGTTAGGGAAAATTAAGAAACAAGTGGTGTTAAACTAATAATTTAATAGAGCAACACATAAAAACATTCCTGAAGACACTTATGGACTATCTTGTACCATTCTCTTCCCAAGGAAAGGGGTAACAACATCATGGTTATCCATACGTAAAGAGGATTCCAAAATTCCTCCATATCCTTAACATATGTTGTCTAAGAATGTAATAATCCTAGGTCACCAATGACCTACTCCAACACAAGAAGACACCTTCCTAATAACTCAGAGATAAAGACTTGCTTCAAAAGGGTCATAATTTATACACATGTCGAGATAAGAGAAAAAAGGGTACCACGACCTGAAAGGCCCAACAAGGAGGACTAATTACATTGATGTTCAAGGGATCACAACATGACTAGAACACATCACTCTCAACAAAGCACTCTATTCAAATAAGGTGATAATTTCCCTATGCATACTTCTAAAATTTCATACTAACTAGGGGGTCCAAAATAATATAGCATGTGTCTTGTGTTATAAACATTATACATGTGTTTTTTGTTTGATTATAACAAGGGGGTATAATCATTTTATCGGCATGGTTTCCACCTTGAGTTCATTATGAGGTTCACACACACATATATATATGCATATGTATATATGTATATATATATGCATATGTATGTATGTATGTATGTATATATGTATGTATGTATGTATGTATGTATGTATATATATCTATATATATATATCTATATATATATACACATTTGTAAACTAACCTATCATTGAAATAACTCATTCTTCATGATTTATGGTTCTGGTATTATATCACATACCAATCGTCATAAAAGATCATGATCAATTTACATTAATAACATAATACATGTTATGTAAAGGTTATATGCATATTCAATGCATTTTCCTTTTGTTCAAACATTAATGCAACATCTTAACACCTTTAGGTGCATTTGAGATTGGAAAATCATACCGTAGCTCAAGGAAACTTCAAAATTCGTTCTATTAATCATATTACATCCTTTACAAATTTTTGAGCATAAAGAAGTAATTTTATACAACAAGGTTGTTTATTACTTATTTGTTCTTGTGTGAAAACTTATAAATTTATCCATTCCATACTCCAAATTATAAGACACAAGTTATAACTACGTTTGTAAACATATTTCTTATAAGTTTTCTAATTAATACATTTCTTATATTATGATATCCTATATCTTTTATCATTAGGGTCATCACCAATGTTAACATGATTTCATGCCATTCCATCAAGGTGGTAAAACATATTACTTCTACTTCTAGGGGGAGCATAATGATTATTTTTCTATTTACACATAGTTCTATTTCTTCTATTAAATCACAAGGTTAGAGATATAATATGCTCAAGTTGTTACATTACCAATTGGATTTTAATGAGTAGGAAGAGTTATCTTATCACATTATTCAATACATAGAAAGAAGATGTCATTAATCTAAAGCAAAGCACACAAAATTTATAAGATTTTTACCACAGCAATTACATGCATCACCGATGCATTCTAAGTGGGTCTCCACAAGTGTCAATAGGAGTTATGATGAAGGCACATAAAAGTTACCGAATTTTTTTACCAATTCAAGGAGTTTAGATCAGTATGGGGAGAAAATAATGTTTACAACTTATACTCAAAATAGGTTTACTATAAGAAAGGATAGTTTCCCAAAAAAACTTATATCCACACAAAATTCCATCAACCAAGAAATCAAGGTAGCAAGGGAAAAAAACATAGCCCATAGGTATCACACACCCTCACCGAGAGGGCATCTAAATAACAAGAGGGCCATCAAATAATTTACTCAAACATAGCCTCTAAGGCCAACAATTATAGCCTTGGAAGAAAGAGTATGACATAGCCATAACTAAGGTCGGATTCCTATGACCTATACAACCAAAACATCCCAGCACAAGTCCAAGGGAGCCCAAAATCATCCATTCCTATCTAACATAAGCTTGGAAATAATAGGTTATAGTTTTTTAAAGATTAAATGATATAAGAGGTTAAGACAAGGGTAAAACTATGTATGTGTTCTTGAAAATAAAATGAGCACACTTATTTACGTACAAATTCTCGAGGGTTTAAGTATAACCATAATCATCAAGAATATTTATAGTCAAAATTTTTGATACTTTAATAGATATCATAAATTAACTAAGTTAGAACCCTAGTATGTCCATATCAGATATCACATCTATTCTAACAATGTACGAGGCTCCTACTGTGGTGCGGTAATAAATATAACTACCGCAAAAAATTTCAACAATATTACACGACCCGGAGAACTCTCTCCCTAGAATGATGAGTATATAAATATTTAATCCAATTTATGGGCACACAAATTTCCATCATAGCAAAACCAAAGGCATGAACAGAAGCACCTAGGATAGCAACCAAGACACCTAGGGCGTACTCTCATACGACGAGAGAACATAACACAATAGTGTAGAACCAACTCATCGGATGACAAGAAAAGAGTCATGTAACATTATTGAAAACATTTACCCAAGTGGAAAATAAAAAAATGAGCTCTTCTAAGTCACTAATCAAGGGTAAAATCTAAGAAATATCAGAAATCAAGAAAATGGCTAAGTACTCACATTGCAATCCTTAAAAATATCGAATAAGAAAAACAAATAAATAAAATAATAATGAGAGACTAAATGTAGTGGCCACTTCCCTTTGACACCTTTTGATACTGATCAATACACCTATTGACTATATCATGAACATTGTTATAGTTTGTATTTAGTATGGTGTTAGATGTTAGAGCATGGATTGTTATTGACTCGATTCATATATGATGCATGATGATTACTAGGGACATTTTATATATTGATGATGATATACTATTCAACATGCTTATATATCTATGGATGTTAGGACATGTGACATTTTTGATATATTGAGTAGACCTAAGGAAAATTGAACTAATTTGATGATGATATAGTTGTTGATGAAATTTTAAGTGGTATTCTTGATTTTCTTGATGTTGTTGTGATTTATATATTAATTGATGGCTTTGGAAGTATATTATATTCTATTGGATATTTTGATATGGCCACGAGGCGGCTAAGGAGGAATTTCTATTTTTCAGGTTAAAATATCACAACACACATCGAGGGATTGGAGACCAACCACATTGGAATTCTAGATGAATTCAACAAGGTCACCATGGCAACTGTATTTTTTTGTGTGTGTTTGATTGTTGTTAGGGATTCCCATGGGGGTGGGGGAATCACCTTCAAATGTGACCAAGGGGTTTTATGTATTTCTTTTATTTGGTCCCTTTGTTAATGTTTGCATGTGTTTATTTAGTGGTGCATTGACCCCTTTCATTATTTATTAAATGGTGTGTTAATATTGTGAGTAATCATGTTGTTAAGTTAATTAATTAAAATATTTCATAAGAAAGTAATTAATAGAGTTGTTGGCCTTGAATTAAAGTGTTGTAAGAAATGTGTAAGTGATGTGTACGAGATATGTAAGTTGATTTTGGAGCATGAAAAACTTCATCCGATCTGAAATTTGAATTCGTCCTTGGAGACTGATTTTGGACATTTGTGGAACAAGTTAAACTTGTCCCACACCTCTTAAATTTATTTACCAACCATACCTATGGTTGGAGGGTTAAATTTAGACCTTCATTATGCATTTTTGAAAGTCAAGTTGAATGTTTTAATTGCACTTTTCTTACATGTTTTAATTTCAGTCCTTTTGGGTGTGGGTTTGATTTGAGTGTGTAAGTAAAAATGTCATATTATTCACCCACCTATTTAATATGCATTGGAAAATGAATTTGAATTTTTGTTATGATTGAGGATGTTTGATGTGGCATCCTATGGATCCACCTCACCTCTTTTCTTCCCTCTTCTATAAAATTGGAATTCCTTACCTTCTTTTGTGTTGCTTCACCTTTGGATACTCCATTTTGGGAGAATTATTTTTGAATGTTTGAGAGCTCTTGCTTTAGAGAAGTTTTAAGATTGTTGAAGGTTTCTGCTTTGTGGATTTTTTAATCACTTGCCGGAATTAAACCGGTGTTTGGAACTTGGAAAAACTCCATCATGGAGAGGTAGGAGCTTGGCTCTTGAAATGCTCCTCTTTTATTTATGCAAATGTTATTGTTGTGAATTTGTTGAGATGTTTGTGGGTTGGGTAGATAGCCAAGGAATGTTGTAGAAGAAGACTATGGGGTATATTTTGTGGGAGGCATGAGTGTTTTGGGGGAGGTATAAGTGTGGAGGGAGTTGGTATTTGGGTTCCACCTTGCAAAGAAATAGCTTGCATTTCTTTAGTCATTATGGGGTGCCATAAGAGGTTGGGGAGGCATAAGGAAATGTGAGGAAGACGTGATACTTGGGGAGGCATAACGACATGTCAAGGTTTTGGTATACTATATTATGGCTGCTTGTAATCCGGTGGTGATACCCATTTCCCTTTTATGAGGAATAAGTAGCATCCCCCATAGTTTCTTGCTCCTTTGGCTTGCATGATGATGCCTGATTTTTTTTATGTTTTAATGTGGTTAGAAACTACATTCTATTTTGGAATGTGTTTTAAATGTGAAATCATTCTTGTGTGTTGTGGAAGCCCACCATGAATTGAAACACATAATCTATTGCATTATGGTTGGGGATTCGGGCCAATGAAGAAGGATAACTTCTCCTTTTCATTGGATGTCTTGGTTGGGTGGAGAGTGTTGCCTTTCCCCTACTTTTGTTGTGATCAAATTGGAGAATGATGGATCTACATGTTGTTGTTCTGGAGAAAAGGAGAAAAAAATAGAATTGATAGTCATTATTGAGATTATTCCTTATTGTAACCTTCTCCCACTTGAAGTGGATGACCTTGTATATTATTGTGATGGAAAGATGTTTTGTATTGACTATGAAAGTTGTAATTCGAAATGTGAAAGAGATATACTTTGTTTTCTACTTTTGAAAGAATGTGAAAGAGATTGTATTCTGTATGTTGTATTCGAGGAATGGAAGAAAGAAGTTGTAAAGATATCCTTTTGAATCAATAAAATATTGTATTAATTTTCTCAAATGGTATTATTAGGTATTAAAATCTGATTGTTGAATGTATTTTGAAATCTTTGTTGGAAAGATGAAAAGTGAATACATATGAAGAAATGTCATAATGCTCTGTTCTTTAGAAATGAATGTTTTGAAAATAAGAAGTTGTAATTTGGCATTTGAATACCTTGCTTGAATCAACTTAATAGGTTAGAGTGTTTTGGAATGAATTCATAGTTGAAGTTGGTAAATGTAAACAAATCTATTCGAATTGGATCGTTGTTAGATGTTTTCAAACTGGAAAATGTTTTATAAAAAAAACGATTGACCCTACAACCTTGGAAAATGAAATAAAATGATTGAATTGAGGTTACATGATCAAAATGACCCCAACAAACTAAAACACTTAGGAAATTTTTAAAGAACCTTTCAAATCAAGCAAAGGAAAAATTGGAGTCATTTTTCTCTCAAAGGTTGAAAAAAATTTAATTGTAAATAAATAAAACAAAATATAACTTGTAATCCATTCTAAATTACTCTAAGAGAATTCCTATGTGTCCTGCATATGTTGAGAAAGGAAGGACGTCAAATTGAAAAAATTCTATAAGTTAAACGTTACAAGTTCAAATTTTTAAAGCCTGAGATCATTTTATTAAAATTGACCCTTCAAAGTTTATCAAAATTAAAATTTTAAGCTTCTGTGCAAAGTGTATTTTGAGATATTTCCAAAAGTACTTGTTTTCCAAAACCTATTTCCTAATTAGTAGTTATGACATTTTGAAGTTTCTACTTCATCTCGTGCTCAAAATTTAAATTTATCTAAGGGGAAAAAAATTTTAATCGGACCCACGGCCTGAATTTGACTTAGAGAACTTTGGAAAAAGTCAAAAAAATCACCGTGGCTCCACAATCCTCCATCTTCCCATTTGGTGGAAAATGTTCTAAGTTCGAAAAGTAAATTTGGAAAAGTTTTTCCATAGCCAATGGATGGTTGCCACGTGGCTCTACGATGCCATGGTGGAGGCGCTGAAGTATTTTAAAATTTGCACTTCAAAATTCAAACTTTCCTAATGCTCTCTGCCCGGCTCGCCGAGCCACAACCAATTAGGAGCTCACATGCCCCCTTAGGCATCAAGGAGGCATAGGAGAAAACTTCACGTTTCACCCAAAGGGCTAAAGTGATAAATTATGCCACAGCCTACATGCCTGATTGGGAAAATTTTCCCCTTAGGCCCATATCCAATCATTGGTTGACACGTGGCATCTTGGCGCGTTGGTGGGGGAGTGGGATAAAATGTTCCTTTTCACCCTTTCTAAATTAAGTCAAATATCATGTTTTACCTCCGTCGACCCGCCTTCTTGCCTACACATGGATTCTAGACATGTTTCATTAGTGGTGCGGGCATGAAATGTGCTTTTTGCCCAAGAGCGCTAAGGGAAAAATTTCTTCCCCAGGCCCGCAGGCCCGCTTTTGGAAAAATTTTCCTCCCAAGGCCCACTGGCCCATAACTTGAGAAATATGAGGAGTTAGGAGGACTTAATTATATCATCGAAAAGGGGAGGAAATTTCCTATCTAATGGGTGTGTTTTTTCATAAATTTTGAGTGCGTTAATTTTAAGAAAAATCAGGTTTAATCTTTTAAGTGAGTTCTGGGAGTGGGTAAGTGAAAAATTGTTGTTTCAATTTTAAATGACTATTCTAAACCTTAGTTTTGACCTCAAGAAATTTAATAATTTTTGTAATGTGAAAAATATAAGCTATTAATTTTAATTTACCTTTAAACTTGTTGTGGCAACTTCGGTATTATAGTATGGTTGTAGACACTTATAAACAAAAAAATAGTATTCCATAATTTTTCTAACTAATCCTAGGTTGTTCTTGGGTATCAAGTGGGTTGTTTTGATGGGTGTTAAACTTAGTATTAGATTCATTGGTTCAAATTTTACACCCTTGGGCACACTAAAAAAATTGAGACATTAAATTTAACCTAGAATACTATTTGAATCTAGAAAAATACTTTGTGTCGAAATTGCATATTTTAGTAAACATGGAAAAATGAATAAAAACCTAGGAAAATGAACTAACTCTCACCTTGGTCTGTGCAGGAGGCGCAGACAAGATGAGGGGTCATTTCACATAGACCTAGACTTACCACCACCGATCATGCTTTGCAGCTTATCCTACCACATATTTTGTAGACACTTCAAGATGTTAATGCCACTCTACGCGGAGGGACCGTAGGGGCACATTCAGTTAGACATGATAGGGTGACATCCATTGAGGCTCATGCATCTCCTCGACATAGTGAGGAGCATAGAGGAGATAAATCCCATGAGGAAATAGCTAGAGCAGAGGCACCACAAAGGGGACAAGGGGACCGAGTTTAGGACATAAAGATAGATCTCGGAGCCCTAGGCTTAGAGATGAGCATGCAGAGAGGCCTAGGGGCCGTCAAACTACAATTGTAGATCACATCAAGGAGATCCTGAAGCTACGACCAGCTCATTATTCTAGTGATATAGGTGGATTTCAGGTAGAGGCTTGGTTGGTGAGCTTGAGCGGATGCTTCAAGCTCTATCCTTGTTCTAGAAACATGAAAGCTTGTGTTGCATCCATCTACTGAGGGATGGAGCTGGTGTCTGGTGGCAAACAGAGGAGCAGAAGCTCCATGTTGATTCTAAGACAGTTACTTGGGAGCTCTTTGAGGAGTGATTCAAGAGTAGATATTTATCACAGAGGTTCATACAACAAAAGATTGATGAGTTTCATGACCTCTCGATAGGCATCTCTTATAGTAGTAGAGTATGATACTAGATGTCCTGGATCAAATCCACTATGTTTATTACATGCACAATGAATAGGTGTGCATCTACAGGTTCATTCAGGGCTTGAATCTAGACATTGGAGGTGTAGTGCAGATCCATTGTCCTCAAAAATTAGTTGAAGCTGTTGAGAAGGCATATATAGTAGAGGATACTTGGAGGAAAACCCAACATGCTAGAGAATGAATCCAGATCCATACAAAATAGATGCAGGAAAATAGATTAAGGGGTTAATACCTCCTCCTCAAGGTGGATAGGGTTCAACATAGTCGTCTTTTAGACCACCAAGTAGCAGCAACAATATTACCCACCTTATAGACCTCCACATATATTTGATGCACAGAGGAGTAAGAGTATGGGGCCTCCTCCTAGGGGTCACATTAGGACACAAGGTGTACGTGAGCTCGGCAGCGAGAGCTCACCAAGAGAGACCTCGCAGTCCATAGAGTACCAAATGGACCTATTACAGTGTTCCCGAACATTTCTCGGAGAGATTTCCTTAGAACCCTAATAAAAAGGGTAAGACACAGATCTCGAAACCTACTTTCGGTGACATGGGGCATAGTCACAGGAATTATGGTACAGTTGAGAACTACCAGGCCAAGCATCAAAGTATAGTTATTGATACTACAGGTAGCATTGGTGGAATTCCTACCTCCATTTTGTTTGATTCTAGTTCTTATAACTCTTTTATTGCACCATCATTAGTAAAGCGATGCAGTGGTGGCGCTTAGGAAGCGTCATAGTTGGGACATTCGGATGGATTTAGAAGCCAAGATGTTGTAGAATCCTTAGTCAAGGAGTTTGTAGTGTATTTGGGACCTTTCACCACTACCTCCGATCTCTCGTATCCTTTTGTTGGGCTCGTATAGAATCATCTTGGGCATGGACTAGTTGTTTGCATACGAGCTAGAGTGGATTATTACCATAAGTTCATATCTTGTACAAATGATCTAGAAGTTGTGGCAGTGATAGCTAGGGGGTCGAAAGATCCATTTCTATTCGCACCATCTCTGCTATGCAGCTTAAGTTTGTGTGTGCAACGAGGTTGTTAGATGTTTGTCTGTGTCACGTTGAATGACCAATCATATGATGGGTCTAGTGGACCATCGCTAGATGACCATCCCATTTTGAGAGAGTTTTATGATGTATTTCAAGGGGAGCTACTAGGGTAACCACCCCCACATGAGATTTATTTTCATATAGATCTGATTCGGAGAGCAGAGCCTATCTCATGAGCACCTTATCAGATGACCACCCCAGAGCTCTATGAGATCAAGTTGCAGCTAGAGTGCCTTTTGGAAAAATTCCTAATAAATCTTACAAGATACCCTTGGGGTGCAGCAGTGATTTTTGTGAAGAAGAAGGATGGATCTTTATTGGTTTGTATAGATTACCACCAGTTGAACAAAGTAACAATCAAGAATCATTACCCCCTTCCGTGCATTGATGATTTGTGTGATTAGATAAAGGGAGCCATAGTTTTCTCAAAGATAGATCTTAAATCAAGCTATCATCACCGAGGATTACAGAGGTGGATATTCATAAGACCGCTTTCATCAGTACGAGGTATGGGAACTATGAGTTCACAAAGAGTGCATTTTGGTTTGTCTAATTCCCCCATAGTGTTTATGAGTTTGACGAGTGGGGTATTTAGGACATTTTCATTTACTCACATACGATGAGGAGCACGAGGGGCACCTTCATGAGGTTCTTTAGTGTCTTCGTGAGAAATAACTTTATGGGAACTTGGAGAAGTGTGCATTCTATCGTATAGAGGTGCATTATTTCAGTTATATCATTTCGGGAAAGGTATCATGGTGGATCCTTCTAAGATTAGGGCTATTATGGATTGGCCTACATCCACCGTTGTGACCTAGGTGCACACTTCATGTGATTAGTAGGTCACTACAACAGATTTGTTCAGGATTTCTCTCGATTGCACACCCCATCGCCCCTTCAAAGGGAAAGGGAAGAAGTTTATTTGGTTGGACAAATGTGAGCAGGCCTTTAGGACACTAAAGGGATGTCTCACTACAACACCTATTCTAGCAAAGTGGTGGATCCACATGGTGAGTTCTTCATGTGCACGGATGCTTATTTGGTAGGTCTTGGAGGTGTGTTGATGAAGGAGGGTAGAGTAGTGGATTTTGAGTCTCACAAACTCAAATATTATGAGCTTAATTATCTCGAATCATGATTTTGAGCTTGTGGAAGCTATGCACGCCTTAGTTTGATGGAGACACTTCCTTCTTGGTAGGAGATTAACACTCGTGATAGATCACTTGAGTCTTCACCACCTCTTCATCCAACCCAATCTCAACGCTCGTTAGCAACATTGGACATGAGAGCTATTTTTTTGAGTATGATATGTAGATAGAGCATGTGAAGGGGAAGGAGAATGTGGTTGCAGACACCCTTAATAGATGAAGACATATAGCTTTGGCCACTTCAAAGTGGGCATAGATTCTATAGCAGCTTCCTCATGAGAACTTCTACATTGTAGCTAGAGAAGAGATTGAGTCCCGAGACCCTCGACGGGAGGTTTGATGGTTGCTCATTAGAGTTAGATGGAATTCTCAAAGCGCAGATGTCGGATTTATGTTCCAAGAGAGGGAGGATTGAGGCAAGACATCTTGATAGAGGCTCATCGTACACCCTATTCAACCCATCCTGGGTGAAGAAGATGCACACTACATTGAGATAGTTGTATCATTGGAGAGAATTTCATAGAGACATGGTTTCAATTTGTGTCACTCTTTTAGAGTGCCGTAAAGTGAAGGATGAGAATCAACCTAGCTAGCCTTCTTTTTCCTCATGCTATACCAAAGTGGAAGTGGGACACCATTTCCATGGACTTCATTGTTGGGATATGGATGTTGAGATACCACCACAACGCCATCATGGTCACGGATAATAAATTGACAAAACTATCTCATTTTTCTCCTGGTGAAGAACACTTATATAGTTGTTGTAGTGGCATGGGTTTATCTCGATGAGATTTTCAGTTACATGAGATTCCACGAAAGATTATTTGTGACCATGATCCTTTGTATACTTCCCCTTTTTGGACTCTCATGCAAAGATGCCCTCGGGATGAAGATCAACTTCAGCATAACATATCACCCCAAGATAAATGGATGGATTGAGTGGCTGAATAAGATTTTAGAGGATATGTTTAGGAAGTATGTGATGGATCATCACGCGAGATGGGAGGATTATCTATACTTGGTAGAGTTTTCCTATAATAATAGTATTCAAATTTCTATAGGCATGGCTCCTTTTGAGTCTTTGTATGGCAGAGAGTGCAAGACACCACTTAGGGTTTCTCTTGGACCAAATTTATTATAGGAAATGGAGCAGCCGATAGTTTTGATCGAGATAGAGACTGTAGGAGGCACATGATAGGTAGAAGAAGTATGTAGATCAACATAGGACTGACCGTAGTTTTTATGTGGACATGAAGGTGTTCCTTCGTGTTAGGACACACAAGATCCCTATCCATTATGGAAAAGGTTCTAAGTTAGCTCCTAGATTCATTGGTCCTTTTGAGATCTTGGAGTGTATCGGCCCTTTGGCCTACCGTCTATCATTGCCACCTAGTTTTTCTCGCACTCATGATGTGTTTCATGTTTTATTACTTAGGAAAAATATTGTAGATCATTCTTATGTGCTGGATTGGACATCATTGTAAGTGCAATATCGGGGGGGGTGATGGTGAGACCCATTTTCATTATAGATCATAGAACCTTGAGCCTTCAAGGTAGAGAGATTGACCAAGTCTCGGTGCAATGGGAGAGGTATGATGAGACTGCGGCTACATGGGAGGATGCTACTTAACTATGAGTTCAATTCCCACATCTCTGTTCTAGTGACTTCTAGAAGGAAGTTGAGTCTAAGGTGAGGGGATGTAGTGTCCACTTCCCTTTGACAACATTTGATATTGATCATGACATTGTTGACTATATCATGGAAATTGTTATAGTTTTGATTTAGTATGATTGTAGATGTTAGAGCATGGATTATTGTTGACTCGATTCATATATGATTCATGATGATTAGTGCGAACAATTTAAATATTGATAATGATATACCTTGTTCGACATGGTTATATATCTATGGATGTTAGGACAAGTGACATTTTGGATGTATTGAGTAGACCTAAGGAAAATTGAACTAATTTGATGATGATATAGTTGTTGATGAAATTGTAAGTAATATTGCTGATTTTCTTGATTTTTTTGTGATTCATATATAAATATTGATGACTTTGGAAGCATATTATATTCATTTGGATGTTCTAATATGGCCATGAGGCTGAAGGAGGTATTTGTGTTTTGCAGGTTAAAATATCACAACACACATCAGGGGATTGAGAGACCAACCACATTGGAATTCTAGATGAATTCAACAAGATCACCATGGTAATTGTATTTGTTTGTGTGTGTTTGATTGTTGTTATGGATTCCCATGGGGGGATCACCTTCAAATGTGACCAAGGGGTTTTATGTATTTCTTTTATTTGGTCCCTTTGTTAATGTTTGCATGTGTTTATTTAGTGGTGCATTGACCCCTTTCATTATTTATTAAATGGTGTGTTAATATTGTGAGTAAACATGTTGTTAAGTTAATTAATTAAAATATGTCATAAGAAAGTAATTAATAAAGTTGTTGGCCTTGAATTAAAGTGTTGTAAGAAATGTGTAAGTGATGTGTAGAGATATGTAAGCTGATTTTGGAGTATGAAACACTTCATCTTTTTGAAATTCGAACTTGTCCTTGGAGGCTGATTTTGAGGTTTATGAGACAAGTTAGACTTTCCCACACCTCTTAAATTTAATTACCAGCCATACCTATGGTAGAAGGCTTAAATTTAGACCTTCACTATACATTTTTAAATTCAAGTTGAATGTTTTAATTGCACGTTTCTTACATGTTTTAATTTTAGTCCTTCGGGAGTGCGTTTGATTTGAGTGTGTAAGTAAACCTCTGTCATATTTTTCACCCACCTATTTTAATATGCATCGGAGAATGAAGTTGACTTTTGTGTTGGGATTGAGGATGTGTGATGTCAGATCATACATGGATCCACCTCATCCTCTTATCTCCCCTCTTTTAAAATATTCAAATTCCTTACCTTGTTTTGTGTTGCATCACCTTTGGATACTTCATTTTGGGAAAATTCTTTTTACTGTTTGAGAGCTCTTGTTTTGGAGAAGTTTGAATATTTTTCAAGGATTGTGCTTGGTGGACTTTTGGATTGATTGCATTGGAATTAAAATTATGTTTGGAACTTGCAACAACTCCATCATGGAGAGGTAGGATCTTGGCTCTTGAAATTCTCCTCATTTATTTATGCAAATTCTATTGTTGTGAATGTGTTGACATGTTTGTGGGTTGTTGGTTAGATGGGCTAGGAATGGTGCATGATTAGAATATCGAGTATATTTTGTGGGAGGAATAAGTATTTTGGGGGAGGTATAAGTGTGGAGGGAGTTGGGATTTGGTTTCCACATTGCAAAGAAATAGCTTCCATTTCTTTACTCATTATGAGGTGCCATAAGAGGTTTGGGAGGCATAAGGAAATGTGAGGAATAAGGGGTACTTGGGGGAGGCATAAGGGCATGTCAGGGTTTTGATATACTATATTTTGGCAGTTCTAGCCAGGTGGTGATACCCATTTCCACTTTGGGAGCGATAAGTAACATCCCCCATAGTTTCTTTCTCCTTTGGATTTCATGATGAAGCCTGAGTTTAATTTGTTATATTTGAATGTGGTTACAAAATACATTTTATTTTAGACTATGTTTTAAATGTGAAATTTTTCTTGTGTGTTGTGGAAGCCTTTGTTGCCATGAGTTGAAACACATCTTCTATTGCATTGTGGTTGGGGCTCGGGGGCCAATGAAGAAGGAAGGCTTCTCCTTTTGAATGGATGTCTTGGTTGGGTGGAGAGCATTTCCTTTCCCCTACTTTTTTTGTGATCAAATTGGAGAATGATGGATCTACATGTTGCTCTTATGGAGAAAAGGAGAAAAAAACTATATTGAGATTATTTGTTATTGTAACCTTCTCCCACTTGAAATGGATGACCTTGTATATTATTTGTATGGAAAGATGTTTTGCATTGACTACGAAAGATGTAATTTGAAACGTGAAATAGATAGACTCTATTTTCTACTTTTGAAAGAATGTGAAAGAGATTGTAATCCATATTTTTTATTCGAGGAATGCAAGAAAGAAGTTGTAAAGATATCCTTTTGAATCAATAAAATATCGTATTACTTTTCTCAAATGGTATTATTAGGTATTAAAATATGATTGTTGAATGTATTTTGAAATCTTTATTGGAAAGATGAAAAGTGAATACATATGAAGAAATGTCATAATGCTCTATTCTTTAGAAATGAATGTTTTGAAAATCAGAAGTTGTAATTTGGAATTTGAATACCTTTCTTGAATCAACTTAATAGGTTAGAGTGTTTTGGAATGAATTCATAGTTGAAGTTGGTAAATGTAAACAAATATATTCAAATTGGATCGGTGATTAGATATTTTCAACCTAGACAATGTTTTATCAACAATCAACAATTGACCCTAAAACCTTGGAAAATGAAATAAAATGATTAAATTGAGGTTACATGATCAAAAAATACCCCAAACAAACTAAAACACTTAAGAAATTTTTAAAGAACCTTTCAAATCGAGCAAAGGAAAAATTGCAGTCGTTTCGCTATCAAAGGTTGCAAAAATTTGAATTGTAAATCAATCAAACAAAATATACCTTGAAATCCATCCTAAATTCCTCTAAGAGAAATCCTCCATGTCTGTTTGGCATGTTGAGAAAGGAAGGAGGTCGAATTGAACAAAATTCTATAAGTCAAATGTTACGAGTTCACATTTTTGTAGTCTACATAACATTTTCTTCAAATTGACCCTTCAAACTTTATCAAAGCTAAAATTTAAATATTATTGTGCAAAGAGGACTTTTAGATCTTTCCAAAAATTCTACTTTTGCCAAAAATGATTTCTCAGTCAAAATTTATGACCTTCTGAAGTTTTTACTTCATCTCGGGCTCAAAATTTAAATTTAGCTAAGGGGAGAAATTTTTTAATTAGACCCGTGGCCTAAATTTGAATTAGAGAACTTTGGAAAAAAATCACAAAATTTACAACCGCTCCACAAGCCCACATCTTCCCCTTTGGTAGAAAATGTTTTAAGTCTTAAAAGGAAATTGTAATAGTTTTCTCTCGTGGCCTCACCACCCACAACCAATGAATGGCTACCACGTGGCTCTATGATGCCATGGTAGAGGCGTGGAAGCATTTTAAAATTTGTGCTTCAAAATTCAAACTTTCCCAACACTCTCCATCAATTTACTGACCCACAACCAATAAGGAGCTGACATGGGGTCCCTTTGGGCGCCGAAGGAGGCATAAGAGATAACTTCACGTTTCACCCAAACGGCTAAAGTGATAAATTCTCCCCTAGGCCAAAGACGCACGCACGGTTGGGAAAAGTTTCCCCCTTAGCCCCACATCCAATCATTGTTTGACATGTGGCGTTTCATTGCGTCGGTGGGGAGCAAACTAAAATTTTCTTTTTCACCCTTTCTAAATTAAGTCAAATATCCTGTTTTACCTCCGGCAACCCACCTTCCCACCTAGGCATGGATTTTGGACATGTGTCCTTAGCAGACCCCAAGTTCAAAATTTTCCTTTTGGGCACAAAGCCCCACTATGGGCGCATGGAAGTGAAATGTAATTTTCACCCAAGAGTGCTAAGGGAAAAATTTCTTCCCCATGCCCACAGCCCACCTTTGGGAAAATTTTCCTCCCAAGGCCCGCCGACCCATAACTTGAGAAATATGAGGAGTTAGGAGGACTTCTTTATATCACCGGAAAGGAGAGGAAATTTCCAATCCAATGGGAGTTTTTTTGAGGAAATTTTGAGTGTGTTAATTATGAGAAAAATCAGGTTGAATATTTCAAGGGATTTTTGGGAGTGGGTAAGTGAGAAATTACCCTTTCAATTTTAAATAACTATTCTAAACCTAAGTTTTGACCTCGAGAAATTTAATAATTGTTGTAATGGGAAAAATATAAGCTATTAATTATAATTGACCTTGAAACTTTTTTGTGACAACTTCGGTATTGTAGTATGGTTGTAGACACTTTTAAACAACAAAAAAATTATTCCATAATTTTTCTAACTAATCCTAGGTTGTTCTTGGGTCTCAAGTGGGTTGTTTTAGTGGGTGTTACACTAAAATATTCTCAATCAAATGATTAAAATAAAATACTTGTCCTTGATAAAAGATATAAGTTTACAAATATAAAATAATAGAAATATAACCATCACAATCACTTCACAAACCTTTGTGGCCATTGATAGGGGTACTCAACATTGAGCTCACATCTCAAAATAAACATAAAAATAGATCTACTACACATTAAGCCATAATATCTACTTTCCCAAAAGGGAATTATGTCCATAAGCGAAAAACCAATGGCAACTTGCCTAACTACTCAAGAAAACGAGGAGCTCTAAACAACAAATCAATCCTCATATTTTCTCCAAAATGGCCCCTAAATGATACCTCTAGCACTAATTCCCAAGAATAACACCAAACAAAATAGTAAACAAAATAAGGGAGGGTATCTATGGAATCAACACCATCACATGACCACAACCAAAAGCTAGGAGTTCCATTAGCTAACATCTTTTCCAGGAACCAAATTTCTAATACTTAGGTAGCTCATAAGAATATCAACTTGGATTACATTTCCCGCTAACAAGGTTCGGGAAGATACTGATTAAGCGATACAACAATCCAAACAAATTTTATTATTGTTATTACTATTTTAATTTTAGAGGTTCAAGTGTCCTAGACTTAAGTGTGGGCAATCAAGTTGTTGTGCTACCTTGTCTTCCGAGAGTCTAAGCGTTGAACCCACATCTCTAATACCAAGTGTAACTTTGAAAAATTTCCCGTGAAACAATCAAGCCAAAATCCAATTATTAGTTATGAGAATTTAGAGAATATATATGTTTTTGTTTAACAACAATTGTAATGTGATAACCTTCAACTAGATTTAATTATTTCTCAACTAATATTTCCTCCATTTTAATTGAAAATTAATTATTATTATTTCGATTGAACATTTCAGACTTAAATCCCACTCCAAGGTTCTTATTAAATTTTTTTATTTAACCCTTAAAATCCATTGTCTAAAATACCCTTATTAAATTATTTATTTAATTCATCCTTATAGTTCAAAAATCATTTATTTATTTAATACTTTATGACTAAGTCCAAACTTACCCTCCCATTATATTAAGTTCAAATAAATTTAATCCCTATAGTAAAATTATTTAGTTATCATGATAAACAATTGAATTTAAATAATGTCAAGAGTCAAAGCCTTAAAAAGTCACTAGACTAAACAAGAAAGGTAACATTATAATCTTGCCTCCTAACACCCCCTTTAGTGGCCCCATTCACAAGTTGCACATACATTTTATTTAAAAACATATTCCCACCAAAATCATCACCTAACTTTTGTAGGGATGATTATCAACCATTTGATGGATTCAATTTAGGCCATTGGATCTTAGGGATCAAAACTAACCCTAATCATCCATATGAAAAGCTCTTATTCATTTCTTTTAGCTTATTTTCTCCTTTTCAATTTCTAGGTTTAGGAGGAGAAGGAGAAGAAGGGAATGATGGAAATTTTTTTCAAGCCTCGGAGGGATTAACATTTTTATTCCTCATTCCATTTTTAATCCTCTTCTAGGTTTTTCTTTTAATATATAATTGCTATTATATGATTCATTTGCATTTTTTGTATTTGGTTATGGGCATTTTTGCCCCAAAAAAATAAAATCTAATTAAAATTGTGTATATACATGATTTATTTTGATGAATATATATATATATGTGTGTGTATGTGTGTGTGTGTGTGTAGATATATGTACATATATATATTCTTTTATATATATATTAAATATTTCAAGTTGGTTCAACAAATATAAAACAATGCGGAGGTCTCAAAATAAAGATACAATGAAAAAAAGAAAGAGGATTTATGTTTAATAGAATGTTGGGTGGGGGGTGTTGGTTGCTTCAGCCACCCCACCACTTATACTTTATAATAACGTTGGGGTGGTCATGCACCCACCCCCCGCTTTCCCCATATATAATAACCTAAATGATGTGCCAAAATTAGCAGGAACTCCGACAAGGTCATAACCGCTGGTGTGTGTGGCATTTTCTTCACCTATTATTTATTTATTAGGTGTATTACCACCTCACCAAGTGAGTCATCTCACTTAGGTGAGATCATAGGTCTTAGGTGTCATATTAGTTATGACATTTCTCTTACTGCATCTTTCATATGTATAAGTTGCGTCATAGGAGTTACATTCCCATTTAGGAAAGTAACTCCTCTTCTCCATTATGGAGGAATCTTTTCTTACATGGGAGTTCAAATTTACTCCCCTATATGTACACACCTTTCCTGATCTATGAACAATGGAGTATGGGCCTATTTTGAGCCATTTTTCCTCAATGCATGCACATTTCTTCCATGAATGATTTCTTGCTTCGATCTTGAAGCTACGCCATTTCCGCGGTTGAGTGCAACATGTCGATGCTCACGGATTCCCTCCAGATCTTCGTCATTCCTCCGACATGGTATTAGAGCTACACGACTTGCCGTCACACCAAAAGCTCAAAATTATGGTGGAGAGGGATCTCATCATGTTAAACAGCTGCTACACCAACACCCTCCCACACGATGGAGCCGGGTATACACCCAATCAAGCCCAACAACATTAGGAGGAAGTGACACCAAGAATTTCTCGGAGGTCACCCATCCTAGAGCTACTCCGGGCCGGCGCTTAACTACCCGGGTACATGGGTACCTCATCGGGCTTTGTGTCGAGACCCATTTCTCATTTCTAACTTACTTGCCTCATCCTAAGTTACGATGAAGGGAGGTGTTCGTGTGTGTTATTTTCCACATCTTTAGGTGAGTCATCTCACTTAGGTGAGATCGTAGGTCCACGTGTCATTTAGGGGTCATTATGAGATTCCCTTATGTGTTATTGCATTAGCGCATCAATACGTCGGTGCGTCGAGTGTGTCATATGTGTCATTGGGAGTTACACTTCTATTCTCGAGAATATAACTCCCCTCTCTACTCGAGGTGTCATGATTACAAAGATTTGGGGTTACTCAACACCTCCTATATGTACATGTCTTTTGATCTATGAGATAGAGGAGAGTTTTATTGCTTGATCAGGTTCTTCCCACATTTCAATTCTTTTCATGCACATTCGGTTGATGCTCACTCTTCCCGAGATCTCTTCACACTTCCATTCACACATCCATTGATGTGCACGTCATCCCTCGTGATCCTCACTTGCGGGTTTTAAACCCTCTTTCATGGTATCAAAGCAGATCTTGTGGATCCATGAACCCTTCGGCATTTTTGTGCATGTTTTCGGCTTCCAAAGCATGATATTCAGATCTCTTTTAGTGTGCGTTGTAATGGATATTCTGACCGTGCTCTACTTGTATTGATTTTGGGCGTTTATACCTCTCCTTGGGTTGTTCGTGTGTTTGAGGTGGTTGTTCAAGTTTCTGGTGTTTTTTTTTTCAAGTTTAGTGTCTTTGACCACTCAATTCTTCGGGTTTGCATGCGCGTTTGGAGGTGTTTTTATGAGGTGTATTGCATTGGTTATTGGTGCCGTCAACCTTGACTTATCCATTGCTGAGTTCATGATTGCTTCTTCCGCGTGGCCTTGGTAATGGTTTTTCAGTGGGTATTCCTGGTTCATTATTTATTATGATTGTCACTTGCTCGTGGCACTCAGACTGGTAGTGATTGGTTCTTTCCCATAGCCTTTACCTATTCTTCCAGCCCGTAGGATCTCTGCATGCATTCTTGGTTCATTATATGCTCGTTGTTGGCATTTTTCTTCTGTTGCATGTTGTACATTGCCTTGTCCTTCGTGGTTGGTCTGCACATTAAGAAGTTGGCTCTCTGTAACTTATTTGAGTGGTGGTGTCTATGTTGAAGACCTGCACCACTTTTCACGTGGCCTTGGGCATTTTTAACTTCTGCAACTCATTTTTAGTTGAGCAGACTCCTCAGCTGATGTGCATTGTTCCTGTGCTTGTGTTGTTCCCTCCACTAACACAACAGTCTCCGGCTTCTACTCCATGCATTATTCCACGAACCAGCTCCAACAACTCCAGCTTCAACCACCCTCAGCCTGGAAAATCACGTGGGTAGCAGCAACCTCCAGTGACCTTCCCTTAGGCATTTCAAACTTGCACAACAAGCACGTGGGCTCTCCTCTCTCTGCCACGTTCAGCACCAACAGCCCACATGCTGCCTTCAGCATTGAATTTTTTTTTTTTTTTAACCTACATTTTTTCCTTGCATTGGAAAACATTTTTTTGTTGTTTCACTCTACCATGTTCCTTTTTTGGCATTCCCAACAGCTCTGCAACACCTCCTCCAATGTGCTCCCAAGCTCCACGTGTTTGGCCCTTTTTTTTGGTCTTTTTTTGGCATTTTTGGCTTTGGGGTCTTCAGCCTGCAACCTGCACGTTGCCTCCAGCTCCAAACAGCTCACTCTTCTCCAAACGCACCAACATGTGGTCCTTTGCACATGTGGATCTGCCTACAAACTTGGACGTTTCTACCTAAGCACAACACTCCAGGCCATTTTCAATCTCCACGTGGCTTTTTTTCTTGTTGTCCACTCTTCCAACGTGGGCCCCCACCTTCTTTTTGATGTTTTAGGGTGTTTTAAAAATTAAAAAATTCAATCATGGCATGTAATATTCAGTTTGGCATTGTAATTTTTTAAAAATTTAGGTTTTTGACTTGTATTGCTCAACCCTCCTATGCTTGTCAAAGACGGACGAGAGGCGAGGTCCAGGTTTGCAGGAGGCTAACCCCTATAGTCAAAACAAACCCCTACTAAAATTCCATGTCGTTTCCAACGGGTACCCACACGATACCCTTTACACCCATTTCAGAACTTGTTTAATGCGTTTACAACATCTAGTGCATTTGTACATCAGTTGCCATGGGAATTGTTTTAATGCTATAACTTTTGACTCATTGCTACTTTTTTAGCACTTCCTTAGTCAAAGCTACATGATTTTCCACACATTATGTGATGGCATTATCATATTTGTAAATGCACTACTTTTATAAAGTGCCGCATTCTGGGGGGGTTGCCTGTACTCTTGGGTTTTTACACGCAGAGGCATTATCGACCGAGTCTGATGTCTTGCTTTCGTGCACATTACATCTTGCATTTTTTCATCATGGATAGTTCTCCTTCCAGACTTGAGCGTTTTAGGATCACCTTACAGCCTCCGCCACTTCTCACCGGGAGAGGGAACTATTCAGCTTGGTGTGCTTCCATGGAATGTTACTTTGCTCACGAGGGTCTTTTACCCTTCTTGCTTGGTTCGAGTTCCTACACCCTCGATCGTCATCATCCGGAGGACTTCCTTGACACTTTTGACCATGTCTTTGGTCACATGATGATGCATGTCTCCAGATCTCTCTGGTTTCACGTGGCACAATCAGATCCACCTCACCGTGTCTAGAGCATTCTTCAGTCCCTCTATGGAGACCCTTCACATACTTTGCCATCATTGTTGTTGCTCCTGATTCAATTGTCTCCTTTTCTTCGTGTGATGGAATTTCCACTAACATAGAATCTCTTGATTCTACTTCTCATGATGAGGATTATGCACCTTGTTCTAATGTCAAGAGTACTACAGAGAGGACTCTTCTCCTCTTTCTCTCACTATTCCATAGATTATTGTCAACCCCCACATCTCATTAGATATCGAGCAGTCTTCTACTCAGCCTCATACCATCATCACACCCACCTCCATTCCACTTCTAGTGTGCGAGGCGCCTCTTCCACTCCTTTTCCTTCATTGGATGACTCATACCTATCATACATCGATCTTCCTGCTTGTTGAGCCCCCTCATTGGGATGAGTCTCTACCCGACCTTAGTCATCTTTTAGTAGAGTCTACTACGATGCACTACAGTACCTCATCAATCTACATGTGTTTCAAAGGAGTTCATCATCTCTGTTGTTGGGAGTGCCCCTTCCGGAATGATGTCACTTCCACATCTCTAGAGACCTTCATTGATCTACCCTCGGCTATGGATCTCTTTTTTGTTGTGGAGGATGTTTTGTTCCCTTCACATCACTTGGACATCTTTTCTGAGGGTTTTCCTCTTCACTCTGACAGTTCTACGCATGTGGCATTACCTTCGGTTCATTGGCACTCACTTGTTATATCTATGTCACACTTCCGTGCACCAGACTCAGAGTTCTTCGTGTTGCTTCCTTCATTTTCCTTTGTGGAGTGGATGGAATTCCAGCACATCATTTCTATCCTTCCTAAGTCTAGGCACACTATTCATTGTGGGTGGCTCTTCTTCAGTCCAAAGGTAGAGGATCTCGTCATCGACATTCTTTTGGGAGACTTCTTAGAGCTACAAAGTTTAGATCCGTCCATCGCATCTTCTGCATTCCTCTCGTCTCCCTCTTCTTATCACTTCTTCTTCTTTCCGAGAGATTTCCTCTTTGTTCATGGGTACCTTTTCGGCTGCCTATCGTCGGGACCCATTTTTGGCATTTTTCTTATATTAGAGTGTTTTTTTCTCTTGTGGTTGATGTTTTTCCCACCGGGTTTCCTTCACCGCTTGGGACCTTTTTCTTGTACGTGGGTACCTCATTAGGCCTTGTGCCGTAACCCACTTCTCATTTCGACTTGCCCCCTCATCCTAAGTTACAATGAAGGGGGTGTTGGTGTGTGTGGCATTTCCTTCACCTCTTATTTATTTATTAGGCGAATCGCCACCTTACCAGTGAGTCATCTCACTTAGGTGAGATCATAGGTCTTAGGTGTCATATTTGTTATGACATATTCTCTTACATAATCTCTCATAAGTGTAAGTTGCATCATAGGAGTTACATTCCCATTTCAGAAACCAACTCATCTTCTCCATTATGGAGGAATATTTTCTTACATGGGAGTTACACATTTACTCCCCTATATGTACACACCTTTCCCGATCTATGAACAATGGAGTATGGGCATCTTTTGAGACATTTTTCCTCAATGCATGCGCATTGCTTCGATGAATGATTTCTTTCTTCGATCTTGAAGTTATGCCATTTCCGCAGCTTGAGTGCAACGTGTCGATGCTCACCGATTCCCTCTAGATCTCCGTCATTCCTCCAACAATAACTTGAGCTCTGATGTCTGCTTTAGTCTTTTTTTTTTAAACCGCGTGTTTTGATGAGAAGAACACATTGGGAACCCATCCTACCGGTTGGAGCAAGTTTCGGCACATTTTCGGGCCCTAAATCCGCAATTTTGAGGTGAAAAATAGGATTTGTTATAGTTCGGTTTTTTCCTATTTTTGGGCATTAGTTAATTTTAGTCTATTAGTTGCTTTATGAGTTAGAAAGTTGGAAATTCCTCTAATTTAGGAATGTATAAGATGCTTGGCAATTTACGTACCATTTAATAAGCATGCAAACTTACTAGGAATAGAAGGTTCTAGTAAACTACTAAAAATAGTAATTTCCGCCACCTAGAGTAGATTTAGTGAAAGTTAGTTAGATTTTTCTTGGCAACTCGATTTGGGAGTTTTTTTCCTATTTAGGGAATATTGTAATTCATTATTCAATAAAAAGAAGGAGATTTATTTTCTTTTGGAGTTCATATTTTTTTAGTATATCCAGTTTGTTTAGAATTTGGCTACATTATCCTGAATCGAGAAGGTTCGAGTCTTTAATAAATGGAAGTTGAGGATGAGGAAGAGGAGGCGGTATTTATGAGATGAATAGAAATGTGTAAGATATTTAGATACAAGTTACTGTGCTTGCTGCAATGATAACCCATAAAGGAAATCAAGGTGGAGATGACACAAATGAAGAAGAAGTTTGTTAAGAGCAGAAACGCAAAGCACCACAATTAGCTTTTGAAGAAAGAATGCTTCAAGCATAAGAAGGAAAGAATGATGGGATAAGAGTTGATGTTTCAGAGTATGGTGGTAGTCTAAAACCAGAGGAGCTAATAGACTGGTTGACTAGCATGGAGAAATGTTTTGAGTGGAAGGCTATGTCAGAAGAAAAGAAGGTAAAATTTGCATGCATGAAATTGAAAGTTCATGCTATGTTATTGTGCGATAACCTACAGAAAGAGTGGTTAAGAAAGGGAAAGAAATAATTAGGATGTGGAGTAAGATGGAGAAGAATCTGAAAGATAAATTTCTCCTTGTGGATTATGCATAAACACTTTACAAGAGGTTTTAGAATCTCAGACATGAACTTACAAACAATTCAAGAATACACAGATGAGTTCTACAAGTTGTCCATTCATGTAGAGAATGAAGAAACTGAGGAACAAATGGCTACAAGGTATGTAAATGGATTAAAATTTTCTATTCAAGATGAGATAGGTATGCATAGGATTAAGAGCATGGAGGATTCCTATCAATTATCCTTAAAGGTTGAGGAAAAACACTATCGTCAAAGTTTTAGGACATCACCTAGAATGAAAAGGGGGCCTCGGTGTCCTTGCAAGGATGAGCTGGTTTCAACCAATGTAGGTGAGTATCATCTCTTGGAATAGAAAATAAATCGGATATGAGACAAGATTTCCACAATAAAAAAAAAAGAGGCAAAGGATTTTCTAGGGGCACAGGATATCTTTGGTGATAAAGGATGGGAGGCTCCACAAAGACCATTTTTTTGTTACAAATTTGGTGAAGAGGGGCATCGGGATTTTGAATGCTTAAATTGTTATACACCTTACAAGAGGCAAGGATATTCTCTAAGAGTAAATCTTGTTGAATTTGAACAAGTAGAAGATGAAAAATACCTAGAAATTCCACCATATGTTGGAGAAAATTTGATTATCAAGAGGATGACGATTGCTCCAAGAAAAGATATCAAGGGGGATGCATGGCTGCTTTCAAATATTTTCATAAAAAGATGCACTTCATGAGGAAAGGTATGTAATTTTATTATTGATGGTTGTAGTTATGAGAACATGGTTTCAAATGAGATGGTCAAGAAATTGGGTCTGCATTATGAGAAGAATCGTAATCCTTACCGTATTGCATGGTGTAAAAAAGGTAATGAAGTTACTATTGATAAGATATGTTTAATAATTTTTTCTATTGGGAAGAGTTATAAGGATGAGATTTGGTGTGATGTTATTCCTATGGATGCTTGTCATATGCTGCTAGGAACAACACACCAATTTGATAGAAAATTTATTCATGATGGGGGAAAGAATACCTATAATATCTGGAAGGATGGCAGAAAAATAGTTGACATCTTAAGGAAGATGGGAAGGCTGCAAATATGCTTCCTACAAAGGAATTTGTGAAGGAGGCAAAGGAAACCGGTTTTTGTTATGCACTAGTCGCAGGTAAGGATGAATATCCAAGTGCACAAATACTAGTAGAAACATCATAATTAATAGAAGAGTTTTCTAATGTTTTTCCTAAAGATCTGCAAGATAGATTACTGCCCAAAAGAGATATTCAACACCATATTGATTTAATTCTAAGATATTAACTCCCAAATAAAGCGGCTTATAGGATGAACCCGACATTGTATGCAGAGTTTAATATGCAAGTGAAAGAGCTCACGAGAAAGGGGGTCGTAAGGGAGAACATGAGTCTGTGTGGAACCCCAACTTTATTAACACAAAAGAAGGATGCAACATGGAGAATGTGCATGGATAGCAGAGAAATCAATAAAATTACAATCAAGTATATAGGTTCTCAATACCTCGCTTTGATGATACGATGGATGTGTTTCTTTGGATCTATGTATTTCACCAAGATTTATCTTTGAAGTGGTTACCATCAAATTCGATCGTAGAAGGAGATGAGTGGAAAATAGCATTCAAGACAGAAATGGATTATATGAGTAGTTCGTGATGCCATTCGGGTTATCAAATGCACTAGTACTTTTATGAGATTGATGAGCACCGTACTACGGGAGTATAATGGTAAGTTTATTTTGGTTTATTTTGATGATATCTTGATCTTTAGTAAAAATAAAGAAGATCATTTGAGTCATCTAAGGGTGATATTTGAAGTGGTACTGAAAGAGAATCCTTATGCAAATATGAAGAAGTGCACATTTATGCAAGAGAATTTGGTATTCTTGGGCTTTATTATTTCAGCATATGGGGTACATATGGACTCAGAAAAGATAAAGGCAATTATTAAATGGCCTACTCCACAGAGTATGACATAGGTAAGAAGCTTTCATGGTCTAGAAACATTTTACATAAAGTTTATTAAAAATTTCAGTAGTATTGTAGTTCTTATAACAAATTGCACAAAAGGAAGGGATTTTTTGTGGACAAAAGTAGCTAAGGATAGTTTTCATTTCTCTAAGAAGCAGTGACAGAGGCACCCATTTTGCACTACTGGGTTTTGATAAAGTGTTTGAGGTTGATTGTGATGCCTCACAAATGGGTATTGGTGTTGTTCTAATCAAGGTGGAAATCTCGTAGCTTTCTTTAGTGAGAATATGAATGAGGTAAGAAAGAACTAATCTACTTATGATGTGGAATTTTATGCAATTGTACAAGCATTAAGGCATTGGAGGCAATACATAGTGCCTAAGGAGGTTTTTTATTTATAGACCACATAACCATGAAGTATGTGATTACACAAAAGAAGTTCAATAGTAGGCATGCAAAGTGGGTATCATTTTTTTAGGGTTGTACTTTTGTCTAAAACATAAATCAGAAAACATAATAAACTTGCGATGCATTGAGTAGGCATGCAACTTTGTTTACTATTGTGAAAAATGAGGTGGCGGGTTTTGAAAGCGATAAAGGGTTTGTATTGTTTTGATTCTCGATTTCAAGGATATTGTTGAAAGGTTAATTTTTCCATTATTAGACAATGTAGGAGATGTCCAAGATGAGTACATTTTACAGGATGGTTACCTATTCAACGGATGCCAACTATGTATCCCGAGTTGGGTCTATAAGAGATAATATTGTGAAAAAGTTGCATAGTGGAGGATTGCCTAAGCATTTCTGTAAAGATAAGATGATAGGCTTGGTAGAAGAGAAACAATATTGGCCAAATCTGAAAATAGATGTAGTAAGATATGTGGAGAGGTGGTGAATTTTCCATTTCTCAAAAGGCCATGAATAGAATACAGGGTTGTATATGTCGTTTCGTGTTCCTAAAGGGTCATGGATAGATCTGAGTATGGATTTTGTTTTGGGATTACCAAAAACACAACGAGGTAATGACTCAATTTTTTTGGTTATTGATAGGTTTTCTATTATGGTTCATTTTATTAATTGCAATAATACAAGTGATGCGATAGAGGTAGCAGATTTATTTTTCAAAGAAGTTGTTCATTTACATGGTGTTCCAAAAATCATTACTTCAGATAGGGACACAAGGTTCTTAAGTCACTTCTGCATACTTTATGGAATAAATTGGGAACTCAACTATAGTTCAGTAGTGCCTATCATCCTCAGACTGATGGGAAAACAAAGGTGGTAAATTGGAGTTTGGGAAACCTGTTAAGGTGCATCATTGGGGAAAATCCAAAACAATGGGACTTAGCATTACCACAAGTTGAGTTTGCATATAACAATTCCATAAATAGATCCACAGGAAAGTATCCATTTTAAATTGTGTATGGGAGTAATCAAAATGGAGTGCTAGACTTGGTAAAACTATTTATTGATGGCGAGAGTCAGTGATGATGCAAAATAATTTACCGAACATATACAACAATTGCAGGAAGAAGTGCGAAAGAAGTTGTAGAATAGTAATGATAAGTATAAGGAAATAGAAGATGTGCACAAAAAAAGAAAGGTATTTACAAAGTGGGTGAGTTGGTTATGGTATATCTGCAGAAGGAAAGGTTTCCAAAAATAACATATAACAAGTTGAAGTACATGAAGATTGGTCCCTACAAAATCATGAAAAAAATAAATGATAATTCTTATGAGGTGGAATTGCCAGGTAATTTTGATATTTCTCCAGTGTTTAATGTTTTAGATTTGTATACTTTTCATGGGGATGGTGTAGAAGGGGATGTTATTGATGAAGTAGTAGATTGAAGACAGTAGGTTTCGGTGAAGAAGAAAGAAGAAGTGGATCGATTATAGATAAGAAAACAATGGACAAACGACATGAGAAATACAACAAATATTTAGTTGTAATTGAAAAGGATTGGAATAAGAGGACAATACTTGGGTCACAGTGGGATATTAAGAATTTGGATGCGAGATAAATGGAAGCAGTTTTAAGAAGACAACTTGTAGGAGCTACATTTTTTTCAAGTAGGGGAGAATGATGCGCAAAACCTAGCAGAACTTGACAAGGTCATTACTTGAGCTCCATGTGTCCGTTTGAGTCCGTTTTTTTTTTTTTTTCGACCACATTTTTCATGAGACTAATGCAGCGACAACCCACGCTATTGATTGGATCAAGTTTTGGAACATTTTCGTTCACTAAATTCGCCATCTTGAGGATGAAAATTAGGATTTAAGTTGTAGTTTGGTATTTTCCTATTTTTGGGCATTAGTTAATTTTAGTTTATTACTTGCATTATGAGTTATAAATTTGTAAATTCCTCTAATTTAGGAATGTAGAAGATGCGTGGCAATTTTTTGTGCTGTACGAATAAGCATTCAAACTTACTAAGAATAACAAGTTCTAGTAAAGCTAAAAAATAGAAATTTCCGCCACCTAGAGTAGATTTAGTCAAAGTTCATTAGAGTTTGCTTGGAAAATCGAGTTAGGAGTTTTTTTCATATTTAGGGAACATTGTAATTCATTATTTAATATCAAAGAAGGAGATTTATTTTCTTTTGGAGTTCATATTATTTGCGGATATTCGATTTGTTTAGAATTTAGCTACATTACTAAATAGTGGCCGTGGCTAAGCACGACCACTAAATTTTGTATTCTTGTTTTTTTAATAAATTATATGTAATACAACTTGTTTGGCTTATTTGACTTCCCCTTTTTTAATATGCTTTTTGTTTTAAATAAAACCCTTTTTAACATTAAGCCATACAACTTAGTATATTTCAAAAATGACATATATTATATAATATCACAGTTTATATATATATAATTATATTTAGTTATGTAAATTTATTTTATAAATTTATATATTTAAAATATATTATCATTATACGTTCATTGAAATTAAATAAAACAATTATGTTATATAATATTAATGTTAATGTGTGTGTGTGTGTGTGTGTGTGTGTGTGTGTGTGTGTGTGTGTGTGTGTGTGTGTGTGTGTGTGTGTGTGTGTGTGTGTGTGTGTGTGTGTGTGTGTGTGTGTGTGTGTGTGTGTGTGTGTGTGTGTGTGTGTGTGTGTGTTTATTTAAATAATCAAATTAAGTTAAATAGTATAGTGAAACACAAGCAATGTAGTTAAAATTTTATGTCCATTCAAATGTGGTTAAAGTCAAGAAATTAATACATTTTTATTTTATCAAACCCAAATTAGCTAATGAATAGAAAATATTTAGTGTTTAAAACACTAAAATTTGATTTTCCTTTTTCTTATAACTTAGTATGGGGTTGAGTGTAATTTCACATATTTCAATATGTCTACTTTTACTATCAAAATGAAAATGTATCTCTTTCCTTTTCAACAAGAATGACATCTATTTCAATAAGTAAAACTAAGTATCACTTACAAACTTTCTTCCAATTCCAACTCAACCATTTGACTAAAGGAAAACACAAGAAAGTATGAATTTATTTTCAGTTTTGAGAGAATATATTTTCCATTTGAATACAACTTTCAAGTTCTTCTTTCCAACCATTACAATATTAGCACTATAACTAGCTAACAATGCAACGTTTACTCAAGATCTTGGTTCATTATATTTAAAATACAATAGTCTCTCTTTTCAACCAAATAAAATAATAAATCTCAATATCTCCACTTTGATCTTACAACCAGGTGACTAACATGAAAAATTTGATAAATAGACTATCCACGAGCTTATTCTTTAAAATGCAAGTTTACAAGCCCTCCACATTAAGTGGAATTAACACGAAAGAATTTTACAAAGGTAGGATCTCTCTTCATTTTCTTTAAGGTATAACTATGAACAAAAATCTACTTGAGCTCCACCATATTCTCCGAATCCAAAACATAATAAAAAAATGGGTGAGTAGGCAACACTTTCCACCCAACCAATAATCTAATGATGAGAAAATCCTTCTTCCTCATTGAACCTTGTGCCCTACCCATGAAACAATAAGGGGTATATGACAACCAAGTAAACTTTACATGGCTTCCACAACAACATTGAAAAAACTTCCAAAAATGAGAACAATAAAAAAATCACATCAACACACAAGTTTCCCAACATAAAAGCTGAAAACTCAAGCCACGAAAGAGAAAGGAACATGTAGAGCTACTTTTACCTCCCAAGGGTTTGGGTGTCCACCTTAAATCCTCAAAAACTTAATCACATGCCCATAACACTCTTGTCCCTCCCTCCAAGAAAAAAAAAACTCTTATGCCTCCCTCAACAATGATGCATCCCTTAATAAAATAAACAAGATAAGAACAAATTTTACTTATCAACAAGGTGGGACACCCCAACCCAACTCCATCCTAAAATACCCAATAATAATCTTATTCCTCCCACCAAAATATCCCCATTTCCATTTTCTCCTACACAACCTAAAAGCCATTCTATTTCCCAAAATCACAAACATGCAACAATCATCCTTTCACAAACATATGCACAACAAAATAACAAAAGAAAACATGGGTGAAGGCCCTACCTTGCCATTGCAAGAGTATCCATTCCACAAGTACACGATCCAAGCCTTTCAAGTCCAAGAAATAAAAATAAACCCAATTTAAGCTCCAAACAAACACTCCAAAATAAATTTCCTCAAAAATTACCAGCATCCAAATAAAACAAGTAACGCAAAAATAATCAAACAAACTCGAATAAATATAAAAAGAGGAGAGAGAGGTGATGTGGCTCCATGTAGGGTGCCACATAATTTCTCCCCACTCTACATCACATGGTCGAAACTAATCCCCAAAGCACAATAAATTGGTTGGTGAGGGAATGACAACCATCTTATACACTCGAAATTCAAATAAACACCTCTAAATGATAAAATTAAAAACATATGTAAGAAAGTGTAATAAATATCCTCTTTTTCTCTTACAATAACATAATGGGGTCTTTTTTTGACCCCTTAGCCCAAAGGGGTAGTTGGTAGGTGAACTTAAGAGGTGTGGGACAAACTTAACTTGTCTCACAAACCTCTAAAAATGGCCATTGTAAGGTTGAGTCCACAAAAATAGGAAGTTATGAAATCATTTCAAATCCAACACAAATCAAAAACCACCTAACCACAATAAATACTTTTTAAGTCACATTCCACATTATAATAATTAATCAAGATTAATCAACTTAAATAGAGTATACTAAAAACAACAATAAAGTGGAACATAATACAATAATAAATTACATACTCACAAAAATAATTAAAATGAAGAGGTGAACAATTTTGTTTCTCTTAATCTCATTTGAGGCCACCCTCCCAAAAGAGAACCTCGTAACCATCTAATAACAACAACCAACATACAATTACATAAGTTTTCAAGGTGACCTATTATTGATATCTCAAAGAGCTTCATTGTTGGTCTCTTATACCCTTATGTTTGTTCTCATTACGATTTTCTACAAAAATTAGAAAATACCTTTTTGGCCTCATGGCCATATTAACGACATCGAGATAAGAAAACACATAAATATACATATCAATTTATACCATCAATTGTCATATCTAAAACATCACCAAAAGCAAGTAATTCACCAATTGTTCACAATTTCAAATATTTTGATTTTATCAATTCATTAGTTAGCAATAAGATCAAAAAACCAACTAGATCATCTAGCAAAGTATATATACCAAATCCAATGTGACAGTATAGTAGCAGCTCTAGATCATCAAATATTGATATGTCAATCTATGCATATAATCCATCATATAATTCACATCATGTCAAAAGTCTAACACATCTATATTGTCTATCAAATAAGCTAATCAAATATAGTAATGTTCATCTATCAATGTCTAAAGATCAAATATGATAACAATGTCTATGGCTCCAATCCAAAGTAAGAAAAATCATAGTAATATCAATGTTGAAGAGGAGTGGGCACTACATATATAGTTAAGTATTGATATTCTCTTATATATTTGAGATATCATTTTATCATTCATCAATTTTTGTAAGTTATAATACATTAATTAGATTATGTAGGTAATATTTTAGCTAAAATTTTGATTGTTTGGTGAATAAATGTAATTAATTTAAGAAAATTATATTAAATCGGCACCAATTGATACATTAAGTTTGATTAAGGGAAACTCGAAATACATGTAAAAATTTATTTTTATTGCGTAATTTTATGTCAATATTTAAGTAAATGTTTTTAGATTATTCTTTTTTTAGGTACAATCACATAAATCTTGAAATATTTTAGGAAATTCACGCCTATATGGCAACCATTTATCACTATTTCTGATAGAAAAGCATTTTTGAGACAATTTAACTAAACGAGACAATAGTAGTTGGTATGAAGTGGAGGTGGCTAGATTTTACATGAGCTTAGCATGTACGAGCATCATTTACCATCATTTGATGATCTCGTTACATGTTTTAAATTATTTTATTATATAGTTTATCCTCTATTAGGTGAAATCACATATGTAAACAACTAACATATACATTTGAGAAATATTTAAAATTATCATCATTGAATGTCATTATTCCATAAAATGGTTATATTTGATTGGTTTATTACTTTAATCAAGTGACAATCAAGGTTAATTTATCCCAATGAATATAATTGTACCGTATTATCGGCATTAAGAATAAATTAGTTATAATTTAAATCAACTATAAAAAAATTATGTTTGTTGAGGCTTAGCTTAATGTGTTGAAATCAATTAGCGTGTATGTATATTAATGTTTCAACATACTATCATCTCTCACTATATTTGAGAACTGCTAGGCTTTCTAAATTTTATTTTTCTCATCTAAACTAAGATTGACAATGTTACCAATCAATTCAAAAGGCCAAAAATCTTCATGAAAACTAAATATTTTCCAAAAATATCTACTATGTATTAAATTTACGAATGGAGAACCTTAAACTTCCATACATAAATAATGTAAAAAGGCTAAGTGCAACATAAATATAAACTTAACATTTAATTTAATTAATATGTTATAATTCCAACATAAATTACCAAATTAACTTTTATTACCAACTTTAGTATAAAGGGCCCAATATTTATGCTTACACAACATTAAATTGACAGGTTTTACGCCCTCTGAATATTAAGCTAATTTCTCCCCATGTTAACGCAATATTAATATATTTTTGATTAAATCTAAATGAAAAATAGAGGTGATCAAGATGATGTATGAATAAGTGAAAAGAGTGAAAGTTAAATAAAATGTTAAATATATGTAAATAATTATCAACTATGAAACAATATTAATTATCTTTTGTTATATCTCCTAACAATTAATTTTTTTAATTTCATGAATTTCTTTATAGTAAAAATATTTATTAAAATATAATTAGTGATAATAAAGATAAAATATCAAATTCATCCCATATTAATGAGTTTTATATTATAGATATAACTTTTGTTATAGAGTACCTACTATAAAGAATTGAATTAAAACCATAAGGAATTCCACAATCTTAAGATTCACCTAAAGATTAAATACTAATCATCTCAATAATTGAACAATAATAACATATTAATAAGAAAACATATCTTAAGCTGATTTAAGTGAACACTAAAAATTAAGAATATGTAACGATATCTTAACCCACTTCATAAATGATGTCATTTTGATATAGGAATTAATATATTTCAAACATTTTTAAACAAATTTCTATTCTTTTTAATATTCTAATTTTGAATAAGTTATATTGGATACACGAACAATATTTCCTATTATCTCAACTTATTTCTATGTTTTATTTAATGTGAGTTAATAATATATCTTATTTCCACCTACTTAATTTATTGCTTGGTTAACTAATCTTCTTTATAAATACATGACAGATAAATTCTTTCATTTTAACCTATTCATATCCATCCACTAAAACTTTTAATTTTTCATGTGGGAGAAGAGTGTAGCATTCAAACATAAAAACTGTAATAGAATGTATTGGAAGACTTTTTATTCTTTCTAATAATTTTATTTTTGATAAATTGTATTGGACAAGGGCACAATATTTCTTATTTATTTCAACTTGTTTCTATCTTTTATTTGATGCAAGTAAATAATATATCTTATTTCCACAACCCTAAATTTATTGCTTGGTTGACTAATCCACTTTACAAAGACATTTGAGGGATAAAGTCTTCCCTTTGTAACAATTCATATGCATCCAATCAACCTTTTAATTGGTCACGTTTAAGAACAGTATATAGAATTCACACGTTGATATTCTCCGGTCAATGAAAACTGTAATAGAATGTTCTAATGGTATTCCAATTTCCACGAACGTGGAATAAAGCGTAGATTTTATTTTTTTGATGTTAAACACGAGTCTAAAAATTTAGTTTCTTGATTTCAGACCTCGGAAGAAAATTGTTTTAATTTGTATGAAGCAGAAGAACGCATACTTCTTGTCGGGCCTGTCTAGAAGATATTTCCAAAGAGAAATTGATAGGAACGTGTTTTAATAAATATATCTTGTTGCAGAGAGCGACATACGAAGACTTCTACTTCATTTCAGCAAGGAAAAATAAATTCCCATCGTTTCCAAAGGGTGTGTGCCCCTTACTTTGTCAGTACATTCTACCTAATATAAAACACGTTACCGGAAGATCTATATATATATAAATATAATATTAAAACGAATATGAGCACGATCCACCAATGAAGGTGGAGCGAGATTCTTCTCTAAACAAAATTAAATGCAAGAAGACACGTGCGATATACTTTTTTTGTCTGTTTATAATGATCGAGAGTCGAGACGTTACTTCTCGAACACGGCCTCTTTGAACTAGCGGGTTTGCGTTTGCTTTGGATAAATTTCAACGTGAATAAAAGCATGGAATTGACTGATTGACATGTTGTGTCTGAAATCATAGCTGCTTTTGAATTACAGGCTGATAAACAAGAATCACGAAGTGGCAAGTTTCTGTCATCCATGTTGTAAGGTTTAGAAGGTCTTGGTTGATTATTTTTCTAATACTTGAGTTGAAGTAGGTGAGGAGAATAGTGTATGTTTAATACGCAGAGATTTGATTGTGATATTGGAATTTGATAAATTAATTGACAAGTGTATGGAATATTTGTTTTAGTAGTTCTGGGGAAGGAATCAATTTCAAGTAGTAATGTTTTTACAACGCATAACATGAAAGAAAAATTACAGTTTTATTGATGTTTTTGAAGCTGACATTATTCCACTTGATGCTTTTGATGTTGTATTCGGGAGTCCTTACTTGTATGTTAGGGATGCTATATTTATGAGGAGGGAAAACCAATACAGATGGGTCAAGGATGGGATCAACTACAACATCCGAGCACACCAACATAAGACACGGGTTACTATGGTAAGTGCTAACCAAGCAAAATGACTTCTTTATGTAAATCATAATCAGTTTTGTTTACTTTTATTAAAGGATAAACAATGACCACCAAAGTACAAGGAAATCTATGACACCCAACATGAAATTGTTCCCTTCTCTTTTCGACAAGTCACATACTAGTCCCACCATAAAACACACTTGCTGTTAGGGGCATCCCATGGTGAAAGTATTTTAAGGCTCCTTAACTCACTAAAACATCTTTCAAACTGACTTATGTTTTAGGAGATTTATATTTTGATTTGCAAAACTCTTCTTACCATCTGGATGTCTTCTGTTACAAGTTAATGGGTAAAGCTTAAGTTCATCTCTAAAAAGATAGTTATTTGCTTAAATTTGTTTAATAAAAAGGAGGCATTCACCACAAGCTAGCATCAAAACACACACTAATGAAACTTTCTTGAAGCTTCATTGCACAAGTATCTGACATAAACTCCAATTAAGATGGAGTACAATTTTCGTTTGGAGTTGTAATTTTCTTACGCATGGATCAAATTTTATTGACGCCGAGGAGAGAAATTACAATGAACCTTGGCAAAAGTGATCCATAGGGATCCAAAATGACTCTACTTTATCAAACCATCCAAAAAAAAAAGAAGAAAAAATGATACATAGAGGTTATGTTTGTTTAGTGACGAACCGCTACCTCTGTAGTAGCGGCGGTTACATAACCACCGCCTCACCATGGTGGCGGTCCTACTACTTGCCCGGTTGCATTGGGCGCGATCCACGGCTCTTGTGGACAGAAAATAAAATATGACGCGAACAATACTAGAATTCCAAAGGGTGTCCATCTCTCTTCTTATCCCTGATATTTCACATTCTCTAGTGCATGGGAGAACATGAGAAAGGCTATAAATGCATGTTATGGAAGAGAACAAAGGCATCAAAGCATTAAGCAAGTGAGTAAGAAGCTCTTAGTGTTGGAATTGTGATTTGTAGAAGCAAGGAGTAATTGAGATAGAGCAAGCAAGTAATTGGGAGGAAGTGCGAGATATTATCTACTTTTATTTCATACTTATTGTAATTTCTATACTTATTGAATTGGCCAATAAAAGTGGGAAGAAAGAGCAATTTCCCTTCCCAACTAGTTTTTCCTCCTCTGGAGGTTTTCTAGGATAAAATTGTTGGTGTATGAGTTTATATTCTTTTCCTTTATGTAAATTATTGATTCTAAGCACAAGTATAATTCATTCACTAGCTATCTCTATTATTTTCTAATAGAAAGTAGAACAATAGCGATTAATTGTGATTTTGTGGATAATTCCAAAGTTGAAGAGTTTACAGATCATTTTGGTATCAGAACTAACAATTATATAGGACTGTGGTATTCATTCTTTGATTTGTATGATAGTGATGAATCTAAAGGTGAGAAGGCTTTACCTTGTGATCCAGAAATTTATACAAAGAAGTGGAAACATAGAATTCAGGGGACAAATGGAGGAAGAGAACTTGGTCCGTAGAATCGAAATCTTTGGAGACTATGATAGATAAGATGTTTAGAAGGAAAGAAGAGATTTCTGATTTGAGAAGACAACTTCAGTCAAACGAGACTCCATGGACTCAGTGGTTTGGGGCTTAGCTGAAAAGTTTTGCATAGGAAGGAGCCACCATGAGGAAAGTTATGGGGAAGAGCATGAATAAGATACTTCTAACATAAGAGAAAAGGTAAAATTTGATCACACTCCTTTTAATGTTGAAACGAAAGTTGAGATTAAAATATTTGAAGGACAAGTAGATGCAAAGTTGCTTGATAAATGGTTAAAACAATTAGAAGTGTAGTTTAGCATCCATAATGTCATTGAGGCACAGAGGACCACCTTTGTACATCTCAAGATGGAGGGACATGCTCTTGTTTGGTGGAAAACTCATCTAGCCACTTGTTAAAAGAAGAAGCGTCTTATTGTGAAATGTTTGCAAGCATTTAAACAATTACTCGACCTAACTTCTATCCTATTGGCCATAAGAGTGACCAAATGATTAAATGGCAGTATTTTAGACAAGCAAAGGGCCAAAGTGTGCGGACTATAACACAAAGTTTAGGAGGCAAGCCATGTTGCTTATAATGGACTTGGAGGATGAGGATATTCGACCAAGTACATGGGAGGAATTCACACTCACCTTCGAAGATGTATCATCTTCACAAATCCCAAAGATCTCAACGAAGCATGCATACACACGTACTACATAGATGATGAAAAGAAGAAAGGAGAAGCAGAGCCAAGGGTAAATAAATCAATAAATCAACAAGCGATAGCTTGGAAAAATAAGTAACAAGGGTAAGTGGAAAGGAAAGGTAAACAAGTTGCTGAACTACTTTAAATACTTGTAAAGATCCAAATAATTTTTGCAAGAATTGTGATATCAATGGTCATACGGCACTACATGTTGGAAGTTTCATCTGGAGTTACATCTAAAGAAACAAACCAAGGACTCAAAGAATTCCATGAAAGCTATGAAAACAGAAGGGAAGGTGGAAATCGAAGATGAATCTGATGTAGACGAGAGGATTGGATGCATGGCCACAAACATGGACAGCTAGGAAGACGAGATGATTAGACTATTCTAGATCAAAATGTAGATCAAGAGAACTAAGGTAAATGCTTTGGTTGATACCCGTTCTCAGTATAACTTGATTTTTGAAGCAGTTGTAAAGAAGCTTGGTCTTGAGACTTATGAGCATCCACACCCTTATCCTTTGGGTAGGGTGAAGAAGAGTGTTGAAATTACAGTAATAAGAAGATGTAAGGTAAATTTTGGGATAAATTCCCAATATATTGATGTTTTTGAAGATGTCATTATTCCACTCGATGCTTTAGGTGTTGTATTCGGAGTCCTTACTTGTATGTTAGGGATGATATATTTATGAGGAGAGAATAATGGTACGAGATGGGTCAAGGATGGGATCAGCTAGAACATCGGGGCACACCAACGTAAGACACAGAGTTACTATGGTAAGTGTTAACCAAGAAAAATGATTTATTCAAGTAAATCATAATTAGTTTTGTTTACTTTTATTAAAAGATAAGCAATGACCACTAAAGTACAAGGGAATCTATGACACCCAACATGAAATTGTTCCCTTCCCTTTTTGACAAGTCACCACATACTAGTCCCACCATAAAACACACTTCTGTCATTAGGGGCATCCCATGGTGAAAGTATTTTAAGGTTCCTTATCTCACTAAAACATCTTTCAAATCTAACTTACGTTTTAGGAGATTTATATTTTGATTTGCAAAACCCTTCTTACCAATATGGATTTCTTCCTGTTACTGAAGTTAATGGGTGAAAAGCTTGAGTTTGTCTCTAAAAGATAGTTATTTTCTTAAGTTTGTTTAATAAAAAAGGATGTATTTACCGAAGCTAGCATCTAAACTCACACTAATGAAACTTTCTTCGAAGCTTCATTGCACAAGCAATACAAGCATAAACTTCAATTAAGATTAAGTACCATTTTTGTTTGGAGTTGTAACTTTATTACGCATGGATCAAAGTTTATTGATGTTGAGGGAGAAATTACAATGAACCTTGGCAAAAGTGATCCTTAGGGATCCAAAATGACTCTACTTTATCAAAGCATTCAACACGAAGAAGAAAAAAATGATACATGGAGGTTCTGTCTGTTTAGTGATGGAACAACCATCCTATGCAGGACGGCGGTTACATAACCACTGCCCCACAAGGGTGGAGGTCATGGGACTTCCTGTTTGTATTGGGTGGTAATCCTGGCTCTTACGGACAGAAAATAAAATATGACATGAACATTCCCAAAATTCCAAAGGGTGTCCATGTCTCTTCTTTTACACAACCTTTCCCATTCTCCAGTGCATGGGAGAACATGAAAAAGGCTATAAATGCATGTTATGGAAGAGAACAAAGACATCGAAGCATGAAGCAAGTGAGTAAGAAGCTCTTGGTGTTGGAATTGTGATTTGTAGAACCAAGGTGTAATTGAGATAGAGCAAGCAAGTAATTTGGAGGAAGTGCCAAATATTACCTACTTCTATTTCATACTTATTGTAATTTCGGTACTTATTATTGAATTGGCCAATAAATGTGGGAAGAAAGAGTATTTTCCCTTCCCGACTAGTTCTTCCTCTGGAGGTTTTCCATGATAAAATTGTTGGTGTATGAGTTTATATTCTTTTCCTTTCTATAAATTATTGATTCTAAGCACAAGTATAAGTCATTCACTAGCTATCATTGTTATTTTCTAATAGAAAGTAGAACAATAGTGATTAATTGTGATTCTGTGGATAATTCTAAAGTTGAAGAGTTTATAGATCATTTTGGTACTAGAGCTAAAAATTATATAGGACCGTGGTATTCGTTCTTGGATTTGTATGATAGCGACCAGAGCTAATGGCGAAGAGGCTTTACCTTACGATCCGAAATTTATACAAAGAAGTGGAAACATAGAATTTGGTTACAAATGGAGGAAAAGAACTTGGTTCGTAGAATCGAGATGATGGAGACTATGAGTGACAAGATGTTTAGAAGGAAAGAAGATCTTGCTTATTTATAGAAGATAGCTTCACATTAAACAAGACTCGATGGATTACGTGGTTCGGGGCTTAGCTAAAAAGTTTGGCATAGGAAGGAGCCACCATGAGGAAAGTTATGAGGAAGAGCATGAAGAAGATACTTCTATCACAAGAGAAAATGTAAAATCAAATCATACTCCTTTTAAAGTTGAAACGAAAGTTGAGATTAAAATATTTGAAGGAAAAGTAGATGCAAAGTTGCTTGATAAATGGTTAAAACAATTAGAAGTCTACTTTAGCATCCATAATGTCATTGAAGCAATCAATAAATCAGCGAAAGAAATAGTTTAGGCAAACAAGTAGCAAGGGTAACTGGAAAGGGAAAGGTAAACAAGTTTCCACTACTTTGAATACTTGTAAAGATCGAAAGAATTTTTGAAAGAAGCTGTGATGTCAATGGTCGTCGCGTGACGGTACATGTTGGAAGTTACATCCGGAGTTACATCTAAAGAAACAAACCAAGGACTCAAAGAATTCCTGACAAATGTGTGAAAATAGAAGGGAAGGTGAAAATCAAAGATGACTCTAATGTAGACGAGAGGCTTGGATGCATGACCACAAACATGGACAGCCAAGAAGAGGAGATGATTAGACTATTCCAGATCAAAATCCAGATCAAGATAACTAAGGTAAATGCTTTGGTTGATACTGGTTCTCAGTCTAACTTGATTTCTAAAGCAGTTGTAAAGAAGCTTGGTCTTGAGACTTATGAGCATCCACACCCTTATCCTTTGGGTTGGGTGAAGAAGGGTGTTGAAATTCAGGTAACAAGAAGATGTAAGGTCAATTTTGGGATAAATTCCCAATATATTGATGTTTTTGAAGATGAAGTTATTCCACTTGATGCTTTTTATGTTGTATTCGGGAGTCCTTACTTGTATGTTAGGGATGCTATATTTATGAGGAGGGAAAACCGGTATAGATGGGTCAAGGATGGGATCCACTACAACACTGGCACTCGAACGTAACACATGGGTTACTATGGTAAGTGCTAACAAAGTAAAATGACTTCTTCAAGCAAATCATAATTAGTTTTGTCTACTTTTATTAAAGGATAAACAAGATGAGGTAGAAGTTACTGATATTTTCTAACCAGGGAAAGAATGATTTGGATAGTATTATTTAGTCCTTTCAGGAAGTATTTCAGGGATCTTAGTTGGTTACCACCAAAATGAAAAGTATAGCATGAGATTCACCTATTTCCTGAATCCCCTCTACCGAACATTAGTTTGTATAGGTAATCCTCTTTTGAGAGTACTTTGGAGTAAAGAAACAATTTCATGAACTAATAGACCAAGGGGTGATACATCCGAGCACCTCACCATGTGGTTTTCCTATCATGATGGTGCCAAATAATGATGGTTCTTGGAGAATGTACATCGACTAATGTGCTTTGAACAAGACCACCATAAAGAACAAATATCCATTTCCCTGCATAGTTGATCTCTTGGACCAACTTCAGGATGCAAAAATTTTCTTGAAGTTGGATCTCAAGTCAGGTTATCGGCGAGTCGAATCAAGGAGGAGGATATATGGAAGATTTCCTTCAAGAAAAAATAGGGTTTGTATGAATGGTTAGTACTTCCTTCTGGGTTATGTAATGAACCTGCTACATTTATGAGATTGATGAATGATGTATTGGGGGATTTCATAGATTCATGTGTCATTGCATATATAGATGATATCTTGATGTTTAGTGCTATATGGGAAGAACATCTAACTCATTTGCACCAAGTCTTGTAAATTCTCGGGAGAAACAACTACTTTCTAATATGAAGAAATGTGAGTTTTCCAAATAATCACTTGTATATATTTGGCACATGGTTGGAGGAGGAGAGATATGAGTGGAACCAAAGAAGTTTTAATCCATCACTACTTAGCCAACACCAAAGCATAAGCCACAAATATTAGGATTTTTGAGGGAGCAATACAAAGATACATGGAAAAATTTCATTTTGGGCTTCTCGGTGATCGCAACACCTCTACACATAGTGGCCACAAAGAGTAATATTTTTGACTAGGGTAAGGAACAAGACAAATACTTTGAGTTCTTGAAAAACAATATTAGTCATGCTCCATTACTTGCTCTTCCTAATTCGCAGTGTCCTTCCTTCAAGTAGAGACAAATGTCGGTGATTATGCCATGGGTGCAAAGTGTTGCTTCAGGAGGTAAACCCATATGTTATCATTTTGAAACTTTCACTTCATAGAGTTAAAGGATATTCAAGTATATGATAAAGAAATGTATGCACTAGTTCACACAATTAAAAATGGAAGCGTTATTTGTTCAAGTAAAGAAACTACAGTGCACACTGACCACAAACCTCTCAAGTAATTGCAATCCCAGTCTAAATTACATTAGGCAAGTCACTATAAATGGATGGGGTTCCTTTAGCAGTTCCATCTAGTGATTAAATACAAGAAGGGTAGTACAAACTTGGTGGCGTACATGTTGTTTAGGCCACCCACATAAGAGAAGTATTCCTGTTCAGCCATTATCTATTAGATCAAGCCCTTCACGAAGGAAGCTTATGGATAGGCATATGCCCAAGAGAAAGACTTTGGGGTGACATTTCAGTAGTTGCAGTCCCAAGGGGCTAAAAGGGCAGGTATTTAAGATTGTTATCTCTAAGAGGGGCTGCTCTACTAATGGGGAAAGCTTTATGTGCCAAAAAAGAGAGAATTATATTGATGAGGGAATAACATACCTTGAAAGTAGTGGGACATTTTAGTGTTGGTAAGACCTAGTCCACTTCCAAAGGTACGTGTATTGGCCCAATATGCAAGAAGAAGTATAAAAATTTATATGGGGATGTAAAATTTTTATAGTAGCAAAGCCTAAGACTAGGAAGGAAGGTTTTTATATGCCTTTTCCATTACCGACTCGTCTACGGGAGGAAATTTCTATGGACTTTTCAGGAGGATTACCTTTGTATAAACATGTCCACGAATATCTCTATGTTGTTTCGATAGATTTAGTAAGATGTGTATTCTTATGGAAAATAAAAAAGACAAATAAAAGCGCATGAGGTGGTAGACATTTTCTTTGCTAATGTATGGGTGCATTTTGTTTGCCAAAGTCTATTATTTCTGACAGGGATTTTAGGTTCTTGGGGAAGTTTTGGACTACTTTGTGGGAAAATATGGTTACCAGGTTATAGAGGAGCACAACTTTCCATCCACAGAAAGATGGAAAAATAGAGGTAGTAAACAGTTATTTGGTACAATTGATCAGAGGGTATAACAAAAAATACTGAAGGACTTGGGATGAGTCCTTAGCCCACATTCAACATTGCTATAACCGGGTAGTACACACATCCACTATGAAGTCACCATTTAAAGCATGCTTGGGATATCTACCTACAAATCCATTGGACATAGTAGTTGGATAGCATGATGAGAAGGATACACGAGACACAAAGGTGACTAGAGAAAACAAATTCATTGAGAGGATCCAAAAATCCATCTCAAAGTCAAGGAACAACTAGAGAAATCTCAGGCCAAGTACAAAGCTAGGCACGATTAGCATAGAAGGGAACATAAGATTCATGTTGGAGATAGAGTTTGGCTTCACTTGAGCAAGGAGAGAATATAAGATCAAGCACATAAGCTTAAGCCACTATGATATGGACCAATCACCATACTGGAGCAGGTTGGAGAAAATGCCTTTCAACTTGATTTTCTGTCATTCATGAGAATGTACTCTATAATAAACTGTGAGAACTTGTTCTTGTATGAGTCATCCATGCTAGATGAAGATGAAGAACTATAGTTGCTACCTTCCATTGAGGATTGTGTCTTGAACTCACAAGGTGAATTAGAGGAGGATGTAGTACTACAAGTAGAAGTTCGAAAGAGAAGGAGAAGTCCACGAAGTATTCACAGATTGGACTGAAAGAAAAGACACCAAAGGAGGCTGGTAGTACACTCGGAGGAGCAAGTGAGGGATTTATTTCCTCATCTACTGCCCCACTACACACTTGTGGGACCAAAAGCCTCCTAATTAGGGGAGGTATGATCCATAGGGATCTAAAATGAATTTATCTAAGAAGCCAACATGAAGAAGAAAAAAATGATACGAGGAGGTTTTTTTTGTTTAGTGACAGGACCGCCACCCTATGCAGGGTGGTAGTTAACAAACCACTGCTCCACTAAGACGGCAGTCCTAGGACCTCTGGTTTGCATTGAGTGGCGGTCCTAGCTCTTGCAGACAGAAAATAAAATATGACGTGAACAGTCCTATAATTCCAAAGGGTGTCCATGTCTCTTCTTCTACATGACCTTTCCCATTCTCCAGTGCATGGGAGAACATGAGAAAGGCTATAAATGCATGTTATGGAAGAGAACAAAGGCATCGAAGCATGAAGCAAGTGAGTAAGAAGCTCTTAGTGTTGGAATTGTGATTTGTAGAAGTGAGTAAATGAGACAGAGAAAGGAAGTAACCGCGAGGAAGTGTAAGATATTATCTACTTCTCTTTCATACTTATTGTAATTTCTGTAATTATTACTGAATTGGCCACTAAAAGTTGGAAGAAAGAGAAATTGCCCTTCCCAACTTGTTTTTCCTCCTCTGGAGGTTTTCCAGGATAAAATTGTTGGTGTATGAGTTTATATTCTTTCCCTTTCTAAAAATTGTTGATTCTAAGCACAAGTATAATTCATTCACTAGCTATCTCTGTTATTTTCTAATAGAAAGTAGAAAAAAATGATTAATTGTGATTCTATGGATAATTGCAAAGTGAAATAGTTTACGGATCAAAAAGTTAGGGGAAAGAGAGTTATATACAACCCAACTTTATTTAGGCTTTGTTGGTTCTCAAAATTGTCTCGCCCCATCTGTGCCTGTGAAAAATGATTCATTCATGACCTCTATCATTTTATGCTTCCCCATATTGTGTTTGGCTAGTTTTGTTTACATTTTAATCTACTCCTGGGTTGAAGATCATGTATGGGTCTGCATGGTTCTCATGGTTCCTTTGTTCCTCTAAAAAGGCTTGGTATTTTGGGTCTCCCGTGCTCTGTCCCTTCAAAGCTCACGTTTTCCCATTTTCTCGATTCTCCATAGTTGGAATTTTTTGTTCTTACCTTTTTTACCCTAGGTACTCGAGGAGATATGAGTTGATGTGTCCCAAAAGGTCTTGTTTGAGCCTTGCAATAGTCTAAATTCTCTATCCTTGAAAAAACTGCATTTCCTAGCTTGAATGGACGTTTCTCTTTGTTTTACGAGTTTGAAGGGTGTATCTCCAAGTCAAATTTACATCATTCAAAGTGGATAGGGAAACATGGCACCTCTTAGTTGGATGCGAGATCATCTTAATTTTTAATGTTTGGTGAATAAATGTAATTAATTTAAGAAAATTATATTAAATCGGTACCAATTGATACATTAAGTTTGATTAAGGGAAACTCACAAAGACATGTAAAACATTTATTTTTATTGCGTAATTTTATGTCAATATTTAAGTAAATGTTTTTAGATTATTCCTTTTTTAGGTAATACATCACAAAAATCTTGAAATATTTTAGGAAATTTATGCCTATATGGCAACAATTTATCACTATTTCTGATCGAAAATCATTTTTAGACAATTTAACTAAACGAGACAATAGTAGTTGGTCTAAAGTGGAGGTAGCTAGATTTTACATAAGCTTAGCATTTACGAGCATCATTTACCATCATTTGATGATCTCATTACATGTTTTAAATTATTTTAATATATAGTTTATCCCCTATTAGGTGAAATCGCATATGTAAACAACTAAGCATATACATTTGAGAAATATTTAAAATTATCATCATTGAATGTCATTCTTCCATAAAATGCTATATTTGATTGGTTTATTATTACTTTAATCAAGCGACAATCAAGGTTAATTTATCCCAATAAATATAACTGTACCATATTATCCGGCATTAAAAATAAAAGAGTTACAATTTAAATTAACTATAACAAAATTATGTTTGTTGAGGCTTAGCTTAGTGTGTTGAAATTAATTAGCGTGTATGTATATTAATGTTTCAACATACTATCATCTCTCACTATATTTGAGAACTGCTAGGTTTTCTAAATTTTATTTTTCTCATCTAAACTAAGATTGACAATGTTACCAATCAATTCAAAAGGCTGAAAAAATACATGAAAACTAAATATTTTCGAAAAATATCTACTATGTTGTAAATTTACGAATGGAGAACCTTAAACTTCCATACATAAATAATGAAAATGACTAAGTGCAACATAAATACAAACTTAACATTTAATTTAATTAATATGTTATAAGTCCAACATAAATTACCAAATTAACCTTTATCAACAACTTAAGTATAAAGGGCCCAATATTTATGCTTACACAACATTAAATTGATAGGTTTTCTCATTGCCTACAATATTAAGCTAATTTCTCCCCATGTTAACGCAATATTAATATGTTTTTGATTAAATCTAAATGAAAAATAGAGGTGATCAAGATGATGTATGAATAAGTGAAAAGAATGAAAGTTAAATAAAATGTTAAATATATGTAAATAATTATCAACTATGAAACAATATTAATTATCTTTTGTTATATCTCCCTAACAATTAATTATTTTAAATTTAATGAATTTCTTTATAATAAAAATATTTATTAAAATATAATTAGTGATAATAAAGATAAAATATCAAATTCATCCCATATTAATGAGTTTTCTATTGTAGATATAACTTTGTGTTATAGAGTACCTACTATGAAGAATTGAATTAAAACCATAAGGAATTCCACAATCTTAAGTTTCAAACTAAAGATTAAATACTAATCATCTCAATAATTGAACAATAATAACATATTAATAAGAAAACATATCTTAAGCAGATTTAAGTGAACACTAAAAACTTAAGAATATGTAAGGAAATCTTAACCCGCTTCATAAATGATGTCATTTTTGATATAGGAATTAATATATTGCAAACATTTTTACACAATTTTCTATTCTTTTTAATATTCTTATTTTGAATAAGTTGTATTGGATACATGAACAATATTTCGATTATCTCAACTTATTTCTATGTTTTATTTAATCTAAGTTTATAATATATCTTATTTCCACCTACTCAATTTATTGCTTGGTTAACTAATCTTCTTTATAAATACATGACAGAGAATTCTGTCATTTTAACCTATTCATATCCATCCACTAAAACTTTTAATTTTTCATGTGGGAGAAGAGTGTAGCATTCAAACATAAAAACTGTAATAGAATGTATTGGAAGACTTTTTATTCTTTCTAATAATTTTATTTTTGATAAATTGTATTGGACAAAGGCACAATATTTCTTATTTATTTCAACTTGTTTCTATCTTTTATTTGATGTAAGTAAATAATATATCTTATTTCCACAACCCTAAATTTATTGCTTGGTTGACTAATCCACTTCAAAGACATTTGAGGGATAAAGTCTTCCTTTATAACAATTCATATGCATCCAATCAACCTTTTAATTGGTCACGTTTAAGAACAGTATATAGAATTCACACGTTGATATTCTCCGGTCAATGAAAACTGTAATAGAATAAAGCGTAGATTTTATTTTTTTGATGTTAAACACGAGTCTAAAAATTTAGTTTCTTGATTTCAGACCTCGGAAGAAAATTGTTTTAATTTGTATGAAGCAGAAAAACGCATACTTCTTGTCGGGCTTGTCTAGAAGATATTTCAAAAGAGAAATTGATAAGGAACGTGTTTTAATAAATATATCTTGTTGCAGAGAGCGACATACGAAGACCTCTACTTCATTTCAGCAAGGAAAAATAAATTCCCATCGTTTCCAAAGGGTGTGTGCCCCTTACTTTGTCAGTACATTCTACCTAATATAAAACACGTTACCGGAAGATCTATATATATATATATTAAAACGAATATGAGCACGATCCACCAATGAAGGTGGAGCGAGATTCTTCTCTAAACAAAATTAAATGCAGCAAGACACGTGCGATATACTTTTTTGTCTGTTTATAATGATCGAGAGTCGAGACGTTACTTCTCGAACACGGCCTCTTTGAACTAGCGGGTTTGCGTTTGCTTTGGATAAATTTCAACGTGAATAAAAGCATGGAATTGACTAATTGACATGTTGTGTCTGAAATCATAGCTGCTTTTGAATTAGAGGCTGATAAACAAGAATCACGAAGTGGCAAGTTTCTGTCGTCCATGTTGTAAGGTTTCGAAGGTCTTGGTTGATTATTTTTCTAATATTTGAGTTGAAGTAGAGGAGGAGAATAGTGTATGTTTAATACGGAGAGATTTGATTGTGATATTCGAATTTGATAAATTAATTGACAAGTGTATGGAATATTTGTTTTAGTAGTTCCTGGTAAGGAATCAATTTCAAGTAGTAATTTTTTTACAACGCATAACATGAAAGAAAAATTATAATGTTATTGATGTTTTTGAAGATGACATTATTCCAGTTGATGCTTTGGATGTTGTATTCGGGAGTCCTTTCTTGTATGTTAGGGATGCTATATTTATGAGGAGGGAAAACCAAGATGAGATGGGTCAAGGATGGGATCAACTACAACATCCGAGCACACCAACATAAGACACGGGTTACTATGGTAAGTGCTAACCAAGCAAAACGAATTCTTTAGGTAAATCATAATTAGTTTTGTTTACTTTTATTAAAGGATAAACAATGACCACCAAAGTACAAGGGAATCTATGACACCCAACATGAAATTGTTCCCTTCCCTTTTCGACAAGTCACCACATGCTAGTCCCACCATAGAACACACTTGTTGTTAGGGGCATCCCATGGTGAAAGTATTTTAAGGCTCTTTATCTCACTAAAACATCTTTCAAACGTGACTTATGTTTTAGGAGATTTATATTTTGATTTGCAAAACAATTCTTACCAACTGGATGTCTTCCTGTTACAAGTTAATGGGTAAAAAGCTTAAGTTCATCTCTAAAAAGATAGTTATTTTCTTAAATTTGTTTAATAGAAAAGGAGGCATTCACCACAAGCTAGCATCCAAACACACACTAATGAAACTTTCTTCAAAGCTTCATTGCACAAGTAATACGAGCATAAACTCCAATTAAGATGGAGTACAATTTTGGTTTGGAGTTGTAACTTTCTTACGCATGGATCAAACTTTATTGACGCTGAGGAGAGAAATTACAATGAACCTTGGCAAAAGTGATCCATAGGGATCCAAAATGACTCTAGTTTATAAAAGCATCCAACACAAACAAGAAAAAAATTATACACAGAGGTTCGTCTGTTTAGTGACGAAACCGCTACCCTGTGTAGGGCGGTGGTTACATAACCACCGCCTCACCATGGTGGTGGTCCTACAACCGCTAGTTTGAAATGGGCGGCGGTCTTGGCTCTTTTGGACAAAAAATAAAATATGACACGAACAATCCCAGAATTCCAAAGGGTGTCCATGTCTTTTCTTCTCGCACTGATATTTCACATTCTCTAGTGCATGGGAGAACATGAGAAAGGCTATAAATGCATGTTACGGAAGAGAACAAAGGCATCGATGCATTAAGCAAGTGAGTAAGAATCTCTTAGTGTTGGAATTGTGATTTGTAGAAGCAAGGTGTAATTGAGATAGAGCAAGCAAGTAATTGGGAGGAAGTGTGAGATATTATCTACTTTTATTTCATACTTATTGTAATTTCTGTACTTATTATTGACTTGCCAATAAAAGTTGGAAGAAAGAGCAATTTCCCTTCCAAACTAGTTTTTCCTCCTCCGGAGGTTTTCTATGATAAAATTGTTGGTCTATGAGTTTAGATTCTTTTCCTTTCTCAGAAAATTATTGATTCTAAGCACAAGTATAATTCATTCACTAGCTATCTCTCGTTAGTTTCTAAGAGAAAGTAGAATAATAGTGATTAATTGTGATTTTGTGGATAATTCCAAAGTTGAAGAGTTTACGTGAGCATTTTGGTATCGTAGCTAACAATTATATAGGACTGTGGTATTCATTCTTGGATTTGTATGATAGTGACGAATCTAAAGGTGAGAAGGCTTTACCTTGCGATCTAGAAATTTATACAAAGAAGTGGAAACATAGAATTCAGGGGACAAATGGAGGAAGAGAACTTGGTCCATAGAATCAAAATGCTGGAGACTATGATGGATAATATGTTTAGAAGGAAAGAAGAGCTTGTTGATTTACGTAAGACAACTTCACAAACAAGACTCCATGGACTCAAAGGATCGGGGCTTAGCTGAAAATTTTGGCATAGGAAGGAGCCACCATGAGGAAAGTTATGGGTAAGAGCATGAAGAAGATACTTCTAACATCATAGAAAAGGTAAAATTTGATCACACTCCTTTTAATGTTGAAACAAAAGTTTAGATTAAAAGATTAAAAGGACAAGTAGATGCAAAGTTGCTTTATAAATGGTTAAAATAGTTAGAAGTCTAGTTTAGGATCCATAATGTCACTGAGGCATAGAGGACCACCTTTGCACATCTCAAGATGGAGGGACATGCTCTTGTTTGGTGGAAAACTCATCTAGCCACTTGTCAAAAGAAGAAGCATCCTATTGTGAAATCTTTGAAAGAATTTAAAGAATTACTTAGAGCTAACTTCTATCCTATTGGCCATAAGAGTGACCAAATGATTAAATGACAGTATTTTAGACAAGGCAGTGCTCAAAGTGTGCAGGACTATACCACAGAGTTTAGGAGGCAAGCCATGTTGCTTAAAATGGACTTGGAGGATGAGGATATTCTGACCAAGTACTTGGGAGGACTTCACACTCACCTTCGAAGAAATGTCATCTTCACAAATCCCAAAGATCTCAACAAAGCATGCATACACGCGTACTACATAGATGATGAAAATAAGAAAGGAGAAGCAGAGCCAAGGGTGAAGAAATCAATAAATCAGCGTAAGAAATAGCTTGGAAAAATAAGTAACAAGGGTATGTAGAAAGGAAAGGTAAACAAGTTGTAAATACTTTAAATACTTGTAAAGATCCCAATAATTTTTGCAAGAACCGTGATATCAATGGTCATTTTGACGCTACATGTTGGAAGTTTCATCTAGAGTTACATCTAAAGAAACAAACCAAGGACTCAAAGAATTCCATGAAAGCTATGAAAACAGAAGGGAAGGTGGAAATTGAAGATGAATCTGATGTAGACGAGAGGATTGGATGCACACCACAAACATGGACAGCTAGGAAGAGGAGATGATTAGACTATTCCGCATCAAAATATAGATCAAGCGAACTAAGGTAAATGCTTTGGTTGATACCGGTTCTCGTATAACTTGATTTTTGAAGCAGCTTGTAAAGAAGCTTGGTCTTGAGACTTATGAGGATCCACACCCTTATCCTTTGGGTAGGGTGAAGAAGGGTGTTGATATTAAGGTAACAAGAAGATGTAAGGTAAATTTTGGGATAAATTCCCAATATATTGATGTTGTTGAAGACGACGTTATTCCACTCGTTGCTTTAGGTGTTGTATTTGGAAGTCCTTACTTGTATGTTAGGGATGCTATATTTATGAGGAGAGAAAAATGGTATAGATGGGTCAAGGATGGGATCAGCTAGAACATCCAGGCACACCAACGTAAGACACAAGTTACTATGGTAAGTGTTAACCAAGCAAAACGATTTCTTCGTAAATCATAATTAGTTTCGTTTACTTTTATTAAAAGATAAACAATGACCACTAAAGTACAAGGGAATCTATGACACCCAACATGAAATTGATCCCTTCCCTTTTGACAAGTCACCACATACTAGTCCCACCATAAAACACACTTGCAGTTAGGGGCATCCCATGGTGAAAGTTATTTTAAGGTTCCTTATCTCACTAAAACATCTTTCAAATCTAACTTACGTTTTAGGAGATTTATATTTTGATTTGCAAAACCCTTCTTAACAATATGGATTTCTTCCTGCTATAAGTTAATGGGTAAAAGCTTAAGTTCATCTCTAAAAGACAATTATTTTCTTAAATTTGTTTAATAAAAAAGGAGGCATTTACCGTAAGTCATCATCTAAACTCACACTAATGAAACTTTCTTTGAAGCTTCATTGCACAAGCAATACGAGCATAAACTCCAATTAAGATTAAGTACCATTTTTGTTTGGAGTTGTAACTTTCTTATGCATGGATAAAAGTTTATCGACATTGAGGGGAGAAATTACAATGAACCTTGGCATAAGTGATCCTTAGGGATCCAAAATGACTCTACTTTATCAAAGCATTCAACACGAAGAAGAAAAAAAATGATACATGTAGGTTCTGTTTGTTTAGTGATGGAACAACCATCCTATGCAGGGCTGGCGGTTACATAACCACTTCCCCACAAGGGATGAGGTCCCGGACTTCCGGTTTGTATTGGGTTGTAGTCTTGGCTCTTGCGGACAGAAAAAAAAATATGACATGAACAAATTCCCATAATTACAAAGGGTGTCCATGTCTCTTCTTTTTTGCATGACCTTTCCCATTCTCCAAAGGCATGGGAGAACATGAAAAAGGCTATAAATGCATGTTATGGAAGAGAACAAAGGCATCGAATCATGAAGCAACCGAGTAAGAAGCTCTTAGTGTTGGAATTGTGATTTGTAGAAGCAAGATGTAATTGAGAGAGAGCAAGCAAGTAATTGGGAGGAAGTGCCAAATATTACCTACTTCTATTTCATACTTATTGTAATTTCAAGACTTATTATTGAATTGGCCAATAAATGTGGGAAGAAAAGTAATTGCTGCCTCCCGACAAGTTCTTCCTCTAGAGGTTTTCCATGATAAAATTGTTGGTGTATGAGATTATATTCTTTCCCTTTCTATAAATTATTGATTCTAAGCACAAGTATAAGTCATTCACTAGTCATGTCATTGTTATTTTCTAATAGAAAGTAGAACAATAGTGATTAATTGTGATTCTGTGGATGATTCCAAAGTTGAAGAGTTTACAGATCATTTTGGTATTAGAGCTAAAAATTATATAGGATTGTGGTATTCGTTCTTGGATTTGTATAATAGTGACGAGAACTAATGGCGAAGAGGCTTTATCTTGCGATCCAGAAATTTCTACAAAGAAGTGGAAACATAGAATTCGGGAAAAATGGAGGAAAATAACTTGGTTTGTAGAATCGAGATGATGAAGACTATGATTGACAAGATGTTTAGAAGGAAAGAAGATCTTGCTTATTTATAGAAGACAGCTTCTGTCAAACAAGACTCCATGGATTCAGTGGTTCGGGCTTAGCTAAAACGTTTGGCATAGGAAGGAGCCACCATGAGGAAAGTTATGGGGAAGAGCATGAAGAAGATACTTCTATCACAAGAGAAAAGGTAAAATCAAGTCATACTCCTTTTAAATTTGAAACGAAATTTGAGATTAAAATATTTGAAGGACAAGTAGATGCAAAGTTGCTTGATAAATGGTTAAAACAATTAGAAGTCTACTTTAGCATCCATAATGTCACTGAGGCATAGAGGATCACCTTTGCACATCTCAAGATGGAGGGACATGCTCTTTTGCGGAAAGACCATCTAGCCACTTTTCAAAAGAAGAAGCATCCTATTGTAAAATCCTGGCAAGAATTTAAAGAATTACTTAGAGCTAACTTCTATCCTATTGGCCATAAGATTGACCAAATGATTAAATGGTAGTATTTTAGACAAGGCAGTGGTCAAAGTGTGTAGGACTATACCACAGAGTTTCAGAGGCAAGCCATGTTGCTTAAAATGGACTTGGAGGATGAGGATATTCTCGACCAAGTACTGGGGGACTTCAAACTCACCTTCATAGTAAATTCATCTCCAAAAATCACAAAGATCTCAACAAAGCATGCATACACCCATACTACATATATGATGAAAAGAAGAAAGGAGAAGTAGAGCCAAGGGTGAAGCAATCAATAAATCAGCAGAAGAAATAGTTTGGGCAAACAAGTAGCAAGGGTAAGTGGAAAGGGAAAGGTAAACAAGTTTCCACTACTTTGAATAGTTGTAAAGATCCCAAGAATTTTGAAAGAACTATGATATCAATGGTCGTATATGTGACGCTACATGTTGGAAGTTACATCCGGAGTTACATATAAAGAAACAAACCAAGGACTCAAAGAATTCCCGATGTACTGTGAAAATAGAAGGGAAGGTGGAAATCAAAGATGACTCTAATGTAGACGGAGGCTTGGATGCATAGCGACAAACATGGACAGCCAAGAAGAGGAGATGATTAGACTATTCCGATCAAAATCCAGATCAAGATAACTAAGGTAAATGCTTTGGTTGATCTTGGTTCTCGGTCGAAACTTGATTTCTAAAGCAGTTGTAAAGAAGCTTGGTCTTGAGACTTATGAGCATCCACACCCTTATCCTTTGGGTTGGGTGAAGAAGGGTGTTGAAATTCAGGTAACAAGAAGATGTAAGGAAAATTTTGGGATAAATTCCCAATATATTGATGTTTTTGAAGATGACGTTATTCCACTTGATGCTTTGGATGTTGTATTAAGGAGTCCTTACTTGTATGTTAGGGATGCTATATTTATGAGGAGAGAAAACTCAGTACAAGATGGGCCAAGGATGGGATCAATTACAACATCCGGGCACACCAACGTAAGACATGGGTTACTATGGTAAGTGCTAACAAAGTAAAATGACTTCTTCAGGTAAATCATAATCAGTTTTTTTACTTTTATTAAAGGATAAACAAGATGAGGTAGAAGTTGTAGATATTTCTAACCGAGAGAAAGCATTATTTGGATAGTATTATTCAGTCCTTTCAGAAGTATTTTAGGATCTTAGTGGGCTGCCACCAAAATCAAAATTAGAGCATGAGATTTGCCTATTTCCGAATCCCCTCTACCGAACATCGGTTTGTATAGGTAATCCTCTTTTGAGAGTACTTGAAGTAAAGAAACAACTTCATGAAGTAATAGACCAAGGGGTGATACGTCCGAGCACCTCACCATCTAGTTTTCCTATCATGATGGTGCCAAATAAGGTTGATTCTTGGAGAATGTACATCGACTACCGTGCTTTGAACAAGACCACCATAAAGAACAAATATCCACTTCCCCGCATAGTTGATCTCTTGGACCAGCTTCAAGATGTAAAAATTTTCATGAAGTTGGATCTCAAGTCGGGTTATCAATGAGTCGAATTAAGGAGGAGGATATATGGAAGATTTCCTTCAAGACAAAATAGGGTTTGTATGAATGGTTAGTACTTCCTTTTGGGTTATGTAATGAACCTACTACATTTATGAGATTGATGAACGATGTATTCGGGGATTTCATAGATTCGTGTGTCATTGCATATATAGATGATAGCTTGATGTTTAGTGCTATATGGGAAGAACATCTAACTCATTTGCACCAATTTTTTATGTTCTCATGAAGAAACAACTACTTTGTAATATGAAGAAATGTGAGTTTTCCAAACAATCACTTGTCTATCTTTGGCACATGGTTGGAGGAGGAGAGATACGAGTGGAACCAAAGAAGTTTGAATACATCACTACTTAGCCAACACCAGCATAAGCCACGAATATTAGGAGTTTTGTGTAGACACCTAAAATTGGTTTCTCAATTTAGTGTCCCTCACATTCGTTTTAGGTAACCTGGGGCACGTTCACGTCACCAACTATCCCCTTGGGATATTATCCAATTTGTGATTTAATCACTTACTCTAAATTTAATTCATCACATCACATCTTACCCATGAGTAATTAAATAATTAAATATTTAATTACGCTTCTTCCCATGCATCTTAATCACTTATCTACCCCAAATTTATTCTACCCATGTATCACATCCATTTTTAAATCTTCCCTAAGCGGGATATTTCCCGTGGTCGGGATAAGTCTTGTCTTTTTCGAATCGATCAATTTTGGCCATCTCGGGAGTCTTCTCCGCGATCGGTGCCGACCCATTTGGTCGGCGCCGATTTTATAGGAGCGGCGCCGATTATAAAAGCAGGTCCATAGCTCACGAAGAACCGAAAAGAGACGAACGAGCGAAAGAAAGCACTTACGCACGAACAGAGAGCGAGAAAGATTCAGGTTGCAAGAAAGAGAGATCTTTTTAGCATCAATTGTCTCAGTTAGGGCAGATCCTGTCCTAATCAATCCCTGAGAGGAGCACCGTTACTCTGCCCGTATCATATCAACATCATACACCACCATCTATCATCTAGTGACTCTGTTCCAGCGTCTCTCCATCTTCGGCACATCTTGCAGACTACATTCACCTTCCAATCCCCGAATCTCATCGCACAGTCCCTGATTGGTCAGTCTGCCTTCAGTTGACACTGATCTTATCCAGTCGACGCCGATCAGTCCCGGTCGACGCCGATCACATCATGCGCCGATTATACCTGGGCCGACGCGCGATTTCACTGCAGACAGTAAAGGTCACAGTAACACAAATCCAAAGCATTATTTCGCGTTCCTCGCTTTCTTCGTATTTCTCGTCATTGCGGCCGCTTTTATTTTTATTACTGCAATCAGAAAATCTAGTCTTTATTTACATCTTTTATCATGTATGCTTCTTTTCTTTATTGAAAACGTGGACTGACATCCACCAAGGAAGCTCATCGCTTCCCGGACCCGCTCCTCGGGCAGTCCACCCAAATATCTTCTAACGCCATCTTTTTCTGTCAAGCATCGGTGTTTTGCAGGTTACTCGGAGCTATTGTGCAAAGTGCTCGTGTGCGCCCGTCTTGTCTACATCAGCTTCCTCATTCGCCTACATCTTCATCAGGTATCGATTTCATTGGAGTTTTTCAGGGTTTTTGTGTTTAGTTTGGTGCATTAACTTGGACAGGTAACAAGCACGAAATTCTTGATCTACATTCTGGCACGCCCGGTGGGACCCAACCAAAGTCCCTTATTGGTAAGTTCATTTCTTTTCTAGTTTTGAACTTTGTTCCTTTTCTTCACTGATTTCTATCAGTCCTATTTGAGCATTTCTGTTCATCATTTCAATCTTGCTTTTTAGGCGAAATCATTATCTGGAAATTTTTCTATTTTTAGAAATTTTTTCGTTTCACCATTATCTGGATGTATCTTTCCGGATCTTGTTTGTTGTTTGCTTGATCTTTTCTTGCGGAGCACTTTGCTTGCTCGTGGGATTGTTCGAGGGGAAGAGCTCAACAACGCGCTTTTTGAAGTCCACACACCTTGGAGAGCTAAACCTACAGGTATTCCTCTTTTTCGGTGTTTTCTCCTTTTTTAGGATTTCTTTGTTGGTTATCTATCACATCCAAATACTTCAGTTTTTTTTGGTGCTTAAAAAGAACTTAATCGCATTTGGGAAAGAACTTGTTTGACTTGTCTTCATCGAAATCAAACATTTCGTTTTAAGTGCTTAAAAAGAACCTTTTCTTTGTCATTGCTGCATGCTTTTTCATCTAGTCTTAATTAGGTTGGAGAATTGATCAAAATCGGTAGTGACACTATTTGATTTTTATTTTTCACCCTTGCACACAAAGCCAAAATCACTAGGTATAAAGCATCTAAACAAAACTCCTTCCCTGGCCTCGCCTACTTGGAAGTGATATCCAAGAGGAAGAGCCTACGCGGTACTCGGGCCGCGCTATAAATTCACGGAAGATTTTGGTATATATTGGCAAAGCACCCGACTCCCTTATCGCAGCGGTGTGTGAAGTGCGGGGGTAGGCCCCTATATCAAGCCACGTACCGGTCTTTTACTGAAGTGCCTTCGGGACTCCTCACCACACATTACCCAAACCATCCTTAGTTTGGCTATCTGAGTAGTTCCTGCTTCTAAAAGCCTTCCCTAACATTTTTCTTTTCTTAAAAGCATCAAAATTTAAAGGAGATAATCACTTGCGCTGCTTGAATTGTTTGTGCATTAGCTAGGACAATCTTCTTTCTTGCTTGCTTATGACGGTTATCACCCGGTCACAATCTAGGAAAATGGCCCAACAGGTTCCTTCTTCCTCCGAAATCACCACCAGCGTGGATGTTTCGGCACCCCTCCAATCTTCCTCGGGACCACTGTTAGTGGGTTCCCCCTCATGGTCGTATAATCCTTTCCATCAAGCCAAAACAATCCCATCACGTCCAGCTTCTCCTAGTCCATCAGAAATATCTTCTGACTTGGAGTCTATTCCTCGCGGGGATCCTGAATTTCAGGCTCTCCTTGATCGCAATCCGGTAGCCCTCATGGACTACCTAGTACACAAGTCCATTCGAATATCTGATCAAGGACCACCAATCCAACAAGTGTACGATTATCCTCGTGGTTCATCCCAGGCCTATGTAGAACAGTTTTCATCCTCTCTCCCGTCTCGAGCCACGGAAAAGGGGGAGGTTCTTGTGCCTCCTTTTTCTCTTCCACCAACCATGTTGACTAGTTCTCAAATTGCCTTACCTATTCCTAATACTGCAGTTACCTCAACTATTCCTCAACCTACCTTTGAGAGGTCTTCTGCCTTGGCGATAACGAGTGCGTCTGTGCACCCGCATATCGCTGTTAATTCATCTATGCCCTCTATTGTGTCTCAAGGTCAGTACCTCTTCATGAGCCAACCCCCTTCGGCTAGTCAATTGGTTCCTACTTCTCGTCCTCCGGTCAATCTTTCTTCCAATATTCCAGCAACTGTGACCTTCGCCCATCCCCTAGTATCAGCACCCTTGGTACCAAATTCGGCGGTAGAAGGCCCCTTTCAGGTCTTGTTCCCCAACATGTCCAATCTAACCAACACCCATATTCCTCAATCTGTCCCTATTCAATCAACAAACATAGGAGTCCACCAATCACAGGCTCCATCCGTCACCCAACCTATATTTTCTCAACCACTTATTATCTCACAGCCTGCCTATACGCAAGCTACCTCACAACAAATACCTCACCAGGCGTCACCCAAAACACCTGGTTATTCCTCTTACCATCCCACCAATCAACAAATCAATCCCCCATTGACACCTCAACAACATCCATCACTTGCTCCTTATGTAGGACATACCAATGTGCCTACTCCTCAATCTGATGTGGTTCAAATTCTCTTCAAGAAAATTGCAGACTTGGAAGCCTCCACCAAAGGAGCTCGTCCTTCATATTCCTTTGAAGAGGTGTGTAATGAACCCATTCACCCTTCAGTGGCTTTTAAGCCTTATCCTCCCCAATGGGAACTTCCAAAATTCTCAAAATTTCATAGTCGGGAAGACCCTCAACAACATCTGCGAGCATTCAAACATGCTTGCTACCTTATCGTCCAGGATCAGGAACTCATGCTCCGTACCTTTCCTATGTCTCTAGCGGGTCCCGCTTTGGACTGGTACAATAACATCCCTCAACATTCCTTATTTTCTTTCTCTCAATTGGCTCAGATGTTTGTTGAAAACTTTTCAATAAATATTGCCCATAAGATCTCAATTACAGATCTTTACAACATTCGCCAATTCGACGATGAGTCTATTGCAGACTTTGTCGCTCGTTGGAGAGGGATAATCAACCAATTGTCTTTCTCCCTTCCTCAATCCCAACAAATCGAGTTGTTCACCCGATCTTGTGCTAGTCACATTTCTTCCACTTAAGGATCCAAACTTTTCACACCTTCGAAGAAGCCTTTACGATGGCACGCAAACTTGAATCTCGCGCCATTGAACAAGGGAAGCTAAAACTTCGCTCCAAATCTAAACCCGATTTCTCTCGCTTCACCAAACCAAATTCTTCCCCCTCTAAAGATAAGAATCAAGGGTCCACAAATGCTATCGTATTAAAAACATCAAGAACCGATAGTACTCCTAATCAACCACCACGAAGAGATTCCTCATCTTCTCGGAAAGGGGCTTCATCATCACGATCCTTTGCTCCCTTGGGGGAATCATATGCCTCTATCTTAGAAAAAATGTTGGAAGTTCGCATGATCGAACTTCCACCCATTAGGGATATTGATGAAAGTCGAGAACGTCCTTTCTGGTATAGGGAAAACGATTTCTGCCATTATCACAGAACCAAAGGTCATGACATCGAACGATGTCAGACTTTCAAAAATCTTGTCCAAAAATTCATTGATAAAGGCGAGCTTATTCTAGATAACCCAAATGCTCCCCCAAATCAAGCACTGGACGTTTTCAAACAACCCTTCCCCAATCATGCCCCAAATCATAATTCTTCGGAATCTCAAAAACCAAACACCCACACTATCAACTTCATTTCTACTCAAGAATCCGCTTCTGAAACCACGTCATCTACAAACGCAGCAATCGAATCAGAACCTTCTTCCACTTCACCAATCACTGGAATTCCTCCATCTTCAGATAACCCACCTTTGAATATTCCTACATTGCTAAGCACGGAGTCATCTCTCTCCGCTCCTTTGTCCGATCTCCCATCCATACCCGAGACAGTGTCATCCTCATCTGTCTCATCATCAGACATTCTTTCAATGCTCGAGGCAATCACATCCCTCCGAGTTTCCACTACGGACACATCTACTTCCGTTGCTCCCATTCCCGCCGCAACTATGCCTTTGGTGAATGTACCCATAATTGTGCCGACTTCGACGGAAGTGTCTTCGATCTTGACCCTTCCTATCTCTTTTCCAACTACATCAGAAGTTCTCCCTCCGCAAGGCACTCCTTCTTCATCACTCCCTTCTCCCATCAATAGTGTTACTTCACCTATTAAGGAAAAATCAAAAGAAGTAACACCAACACCTGCACACTCGATTCCTCAACCTAAACCGCGACAACCAAAATCTAACACTACACCATCAGTACCTCCCCACTTGCTTCCTCCGAAAAGGTTACAGTCACCTTATGCCGTGGAAGTTGTCACCATCCCTGAAAAGGGAAAACCCATATTTCGAACCATCAAGACCCTTGGTGCTCTTCCACAAAAATCTCTCTCCACGCCTCATAAACGATTGGATTTGCCCGCTGAGAAGGCGTCTTCTTCTACACATCCATCAAAGTCATCATCTTCTTCTTCATCAACACCCCTAAAAGTAGACTTACCTACCAAAAAGATGCCACCTCTTCCATCAAGATCCTCATCTTCGTTACCAACAACCAAAGCACCCTATATTCCTCCTATTACACCTACCTTGAGGACTTCTCCCTCATCTAAATCAACATTATCTAAATCATCCGTAAATCCGACTAAGCAACCCCTTTGTCTCCAAAGACCGCAAAATCTGTCACACCTCCATCCTCCTCAAAATCTATCTTAGGGGCTCCCCCTCCACCAAAGTCAATCATGTCTCATTTACTCCCATCCCAAGCACCCAAGACTGCTCCTCCAAATGTCCAAACAAATAAGAGGATCCCTAATAAAACTGTTAAACCTAACATGCAAGTTCTTTTACCTAGGCAGTCGGTTAATGTAAAAGAACCATCCTCATCATCTCCATCCTCATCTTCGTCTACCGGATTTTACACCGAAATCCTTCATCAACTTATCCAATCTTCATCTATAACCCTTCCTCCGATTAAACCATATAACCCGAAAGGAGTGAAACCGGCTTGGTTTAACTCTGATTTGATTTGTGCCTACCACCGTACTCCGGGTCATGATACTGAGGGATGTAAAGCTCTCCAAGCCGTTATCAAAAACCTTCTAGAAGATAGTGACCTTTTGCTGGAGGAGGAGGAACAAATACCTCCTGTCACCCTAGCCTCATCCGAACCTCAACCATCCATTCAGACCTCTAGTGGTTCCACGCCGCCTGATCTTCCACCCTCTCAAATTGACATGATCCATATCGCCACTAGAACCCAACGTTATCATAACCCATCTTCATCTTCAACATCTAGACCACGGGTTGTCATTTCTGCAGCCCCTGAAGGCGTGTCTCCTTCCTCATCAGCCCCACGACCCAAGGTCTCCATTCGTGCTGCACCTCGGACTCAAGTTCCCGTATCCGTTGAGGAGAGTGTCATGAAGCAACTCACCCAAGCTCCGGTCAAAATGTCTCTTTTTGACCTCATCCAATCCTCCCCACAACATCGCCAGGCTCTAATCGATAATCTGCGTCGCATCGCAGTAAATTCCGATGAGCCCCAACCCTTCGAGTTGGTTGTTGGATCAATGGTCCATCGACCGCCATTTCTTTTGAGGATTCAAATTCCTCATCTTTCTTCGCAGGATTTGAGGCTCCTCTTCATCACAAACCAAGTCAATAACACTGCCTTAAAACGTGTTATGATCGATAGTGGAGCTGCTCTCAACGTCATCTCCTCCCACACATTCGAACAACTTAAGTTACCAAAGAATGTGGTGTCACCTCCACCCTTCGCCCTTCGATCATTTAACGATCAGCTAGCAATCACTCTAGAACCGTGGGTCTTACCCATCCGAGTAGGTAAGAAGTCTGCTCCATGAACTCTTCTATATTGTCGAAGGAAAATTCCACTATAACATGATCCTGACGCCCTGGATTCGCGCAATGCATTGTGTCCCATCCACCCTCCATCGATGCCTAAAATATCAATATGAGGGCAAAATATACACCCATCCAGGAGATCCTTTTCCTTCTGCACAATGCGACATGACCACTAGGTCTGCCCCTTTAAAAGAAAATACATCTTCTCCAGATGGGGCCTCATCTTCTTCCATACCTGCAACCAAACTACCGGATTTACAAAATCTGGAAGAGACATTGCAGCGTTTCTCACTAGGAGAGCTTCCTCTCTTTTCTTTCGATACCCATCTCAAACCTAATGAGTATGGTAGACCGCATAAACAACTCCGAATATCAACCAGTCTCCTGTCGCATCGTCACCATTGGTCTGCCCAATCAACAGACCAATTTCATCTACGGTGGTCTTGATACGCCTCATTATCGCCCGGATTCTCCTCCTAGAGCCAAACCTTACCTAACAGGGTTTGATTATCTACAGAATCCCACGTTTGCAAAAACTTATCTATATCGATGCGCGTGGAAAGGTTTTGGCCTTGGAAAATATGAACAAGGTATACATGATCTCAAATCCATTCCTACTCTCATGCCACATCAAAAATTTGGGTTAGGATTTAAACCCCTTTCAGAGGCCACCGTCACTATTCTTGATGAACCTCTTCTTACTAAGGAACCATCTTCTCCCACTAAATCAGAAGCATCACTTGATGTGGATGACGACATTTCCATCCCACCTAACTTTTTTTTTTGATCAATACCATTTCCTTAGGGCCGTTAGTCTATGAGACTAACAATCGGTCCGCTTCTATACCATTAATCTTTCCTGAAATAGTTGGAGACGACTCTCCTACTATCAATACTATCCACTGTGCGGATGATGATTCTGTCCTCACCTATCTAGGGGCAGAGGATTCATATCTCCCCAAGACTATTCCTTCTGACACGTCTACCCTTCTCAACGAAGCCACTATCGACCTTAATATAGGGACTTCTGAAGACCCTCGCATCATTAAGGTCGGCCAATCCCTTAATCCACAGGAATTAGGGGACTTTACCGCTTTTCTCTCCAAACATCGTCAAGCCTTTGCTTGGTCATATGAGGATATGCCAGGGCTCGATCCCGATATTGTGGTCCACAATATCGTTACCCTTCCCAACATCAAACCAGTCAAGCAAAAATTGCGTAAATGCACCCTAGAGTAGCCCTTCTTGTCAAAGAAGAGTTACAGGCTTGCTTGCTCTAACTTCATCCAACCCATCGATTATCCGCAATGGGTGTCCAATGTAGTACCAAGAATTCAAGGCTACCGGGAAGATTCGAATTTGTACCGACTTCCGGATCTTAATCTTGCCTCGTCCCAAAGGATGATTTTCCTCTTCCTAATATCGACCAACTCGTAGATTTAATCAAGGGTCATGAGATGCTTTCTTATGGATGGTTTCTCTGGATATAATCAAATCCTCATCGCACCAGAAGACCAACATAAGACCTCCTTCATAACTCCTTGGGGGACCTTTTGCTATCGTGTCATGCCTTTTGGCCTTAAGAACGCAGGAGCAACCTATCAACGAGCAATGACATACATCTTCCATGACCTCTTACACAAAACTGTAGAGGATTATGTTGACGATCTCCTCGGCAAATCCAAACGCCGTCAGGATCATCTTTTCATCCTTGCACCTCTCTTTGAGAGGCTTATCCGCTTCTGTCTTCGTCTAAATCCATCTAAATGCGTATTTGGCGTTCTCACTGGTAAACTTTTAGGTTTTATCATTTCCATCAGGGGCATTGAAGTCGACCCCGCAAAAATAAAAGCCATCCTTGAGATGCCTCCCCCTTCTAACTTAAAGCAACTCCGCAGTCTCCAAGGACGTCTTCAGTCAGTGCGTCGCTTTATCTCCCAATTGTCGGACCATTGTCAACCTTTTCACCATCTTCTCCGTAAGAATGTTCATTTTGAATGGGATGAGCATTGCCAAAAGGCCTTTGATGATCTCAAAGCTTATCTTCTTTCTCCACCTGTGCTTACACCTCCACGCGAGGGGGAGCCTTTCTATCTTTATATCTCTCGTGATCGACCATGCTCTCGAGCCATGATCTCGCATCGGGACACTTGTGGTAAAGAACAAGCTGTCTATTACATCGCCGCACTTCCATGAGTATGAGACACGCATTCAAGCTGAAAACTATGTTGCGCTCTCTTCTTTGCAACTTCTAAGCTTCGTCACTATCTCCTTAATCATAAAACTTACATTGTCACAAGTGTCAATCCACTTAAGACAATCCATGCAAAGCCTTATCACAATGATCGTATCACCCGTTGGCTTATGCTCATGACAGAGTTTGACCTCGAGTTTATCCCGCAAAAGGCTATCAAGGGTCAGGTTATTGCAGATCAATTAGCTGATGCTCCTCTTCCGGACACTCGTGACCCCCTTGCTCAATTCCCCGATGAATTTATCCAACAAATTGATTTTGGTCTATCTCCATTTAAAGTAAAACTCTTCTTTGATGGATCCAAATGCCAGCAAGGGGGAGGTGCGGGTTTCGTGATGATTCCTCCTTGGGGTATGCCTATCCCAGTCGCACACAAATTAAACTTTGAGTGCACCAATAATATGGCTGAGTACGAAGCTCTTGTCTTAGGTCTTCAAAATGCCATTAATCTCGGCGCTCGCCATATTGACATCTTTGGTGATTCTGAACTCATCGTTAACCAAGTCACGGGTGTCTATCAATGCAAGAATGATATCCTTCAAAAATATCGCGACATCGTTCTTGCCCAACTCCAATCTTTCGACAAGTTCACTATCCAAGCCATTCCGCGTACTGCAAATCGATTCGCGGATACCATGGCTTCTTTAGCCTCCCTTATCCCGCCTTTTACCGAAGACTCGCGTCTTTATGTGGTCAGGCAACGATTGGATCAACCATCTTATCTTGGGCAATTAACGTCAATCAATGCTGTCACAACCCATACTCAGGATGAGTGGTATCAACAGATAGTTGATTATCTATCTCATTCGGTCCTTCCTCCAGATTTGTCTCCCAATGGTAGAAGGTCTTTTGTCCAACGCGCCAACCGCTATACTATCCTAGGCGGGATTCTTTACAAGCGCGGCTTTGATGGTATTTTGCTTCGATGCCTCAAAACCCATGAATCATCTAAAGCTATTCAGGAGGTCCATGACGGTATCTGTGGTGGACATTTTAGTGGCTTAGCTGTAGCTGCGCATCTTACGCTTGGGGTATTATTGGCCTTCTCTTAATCAAGATTGTTGTGAATACACTAAGAAGTGCGTCAAGTGTCAAGAATATTCCAATCTCACGCACATCCCTAGTCAGCTTTGCAAACCGCGCGGATTGTGGCCTTTTTCGCAGCGGGGGTCTTGATCTTATTGGTCTCATCAATCCTCGCTCTTCACAAACACATCATTCTATCATTACCGCCACTGAGTACTTTACTAAGTGGGTAGAAGCTATCCCCCTTTCTTCAACAAAGGCTAAACCCATAGTTGATTTTGTCTATCAACACATCATTTGTCGCTTTGCTCCACACAAGCTAATCACGATAATGGTAAGTCTTTCAAAAACGCTGATTTGCAAAATCTCTGCAATGCTTTCAATATCAAGCTCAGTTTTTCTTCTCCATACTACCCTCAAGCTAATGGTCAGGCCGAAGCTTCCAATAAAACTTTGCGTAATATCCTCGCAAAGGTAACTAGTCGAGCTGGTAGGGATTGGCATCTACATATCCCTTTGCTCTCTCGGGCTTATCGACTAGCATTCGTACTCTACCGGTGCTACTCCCTTCTCTCTCGTCTATGGGTCTGAGGCTGTCCTTCCTTTGGAAGTCCAAATCCCATCTCTCCGTGTTTCTCTCAGAGAATTTATCTCCGATGAGAATTATCGTCAAAATCGTCTAGCACAACTTGAACTATTAGATGAGCGGCGTCTTAACGCTCTTGATCATCATCAGGTTTATCTCGAGCGTGTCAAACGTGCTTATAACAAGCACTTGCAACATCGTGACTTCAAAATTGGTGATCTTGTTCTTAAGGAAAATCAAAATGTCACTACACTCGAAAGAAGTCAACGTGGTAAGTTTGCTCCCAACTGGATGGGCCCCTACATTATCACTCATAAGTATGGGTCTGGGGCTTATCGTTTATCTTCCATGGATGGTATCCCTGAAGCGGAACCTCTTAATGCCTTGCATTTGCGGCCCTTCTACTGTTAAAATCTATCTTACACAAATCTAGTCGCAACTCAGATCTTCCATCCGTCCTAATAACCAGTCATCTACTTTCGTGGTGATTTGAAATTGTGTGGTTCTCCGCCTATTGCCTCGTCTACCTTAAGTATGAGTATCGCGGCTCTACTCATTGCACGTTTCTTTTGGATATGTTCCTCCTCATGGTAGGAATACCTTAATCACCACTTCATCTGTCCCAAGTACTTATCTTCATCGGATCTACTCGGGTCGTGAGTGCATGTTCTTCTATGTTCTCTTCCCCTCCATTTGATCTATCTAGGTCTAAACTCAGCTTCTTCCAAAAAGTTTCCAAAAAAAAAAAAAAAAAAAAAAAAAAGATGCTATCCAAAAAGATAGACTGATCCCTCGAAGGACAGCTATCCATACATTATCAAGTGAATCAAAAAGAAAATAGACCATACCTCGAAGGATGGCTATCATTAAAATTCACAATATGCACCGCTCCTCAAGGACGGCTGCTTCTCAAAGAAAATTCAAGGCTTCTTGTAATTAATCAGCCTTCCAAATACTTTTATAAGATCACCGAAAGACTTCCCGCATCGATCGGGCTTTTTCCATATCAAGCAAACTTCCCGCATTGATCAGTTTGCTTTTCTGTCAAAATCATGAAGCTGAGATTTAGGACCTTTTGTCGATCATATGGAGAATCCTATTTCCCCACTATGGACATGTATTCTGTCCCTTGTAAGTTCCGACAAGATACTTACTTTTCTTTCCATTTTTATCCTAGATCTGGTTTGCGACTAGTTAGTGTCAGATTTATTTTAATCTTATATAGGGCCTTGTATGCTTGGTCTTTTGGTTTCCTTTCTGGATTTTATCTATGGTCGGTTGGGAGTCCAACTTATCATTTTCTTCTTCTCCGAGTATCTTCTCTTCTAAGTCACAGTTGTTTCCGCTTTCATCTTTGGCTCTTGTAAGGAGTATTCTCCATTTCTTTGTCTCGCAACCCTGTCAAATTGGCATTTCACATGTTAATTCAATCAAAATTTCTCTTCTATCTAGGTTCATCTTATCTATCAAAACATCTATCTGTATTCATTTCTCATTACAATTACATCCATATATCAAACACATTTGTCTATCTATCCATCAAAATATCGAAAAATACGTACATCTAAGGTACATTACATCTATCTATATCTCATCCATATATCAAACACATCTGTCTATATATCCATCACAATATTTAAACACATGTACATCCAAGTTACATCACATCATCTATCAGTCTATATCTATCCAATCACATCTATTTTATCCACATTTCCATCTATCTAATCACATTACATCTATCATATATCAGTCTATATCTATCCAATCACATCTATTTTATCCACATTTCAATCTATCTAATCACATCTATTTCTATCATCCATCAGTCTATATCTCTCTAATCATATCTATTTTTCTATATCCATATATCCATGTATATCAAAATTACAAACATGAGTACAATCATATGACCAATAATATGATGAATCTATATATATACATGTGTGTTTTTACAAAAAAATGGGTGGCTTCCAATCGAGCCATCTATACAATGCCTTCCAATCGAGGCTACATCACTATACAAATACACAATCTACCAAGTCTCTATATGGTGAAATCAGAAGCGTGGAGGACACTATCTCCTCCACCCTCCTCTGCACCCGGCTGTCCCTCCTGACCGCCGCCTATCGAGCTCAAGCACTCGCTGCCGCCGAGGTCTCGGCCACCTCGGCCCCCCCCCAGCTCCTCCGCCCGAGGCTCCGCCGCCGTAGCCGCCGCCCTCTCCTCCTCGCCCCGTACCGAGGCACATCTGGGGCATGCTGCGCTAGAGCATCCTCATAATATCTCACCTCAGCCAGGAGAGACTGGTATGTGCTCAGGCTCACCATACCCGGTGCTCGTAAAGGTGCTGCTGGGCCGGCCGGCCGCCGGTGGTGCCCTCCTAGAGCCGTGCCTCGTGTCCTGCACTCGATGTGGCACCGCCTCTCCGCATTTGCCCCGAGGGCCTCCTCGTGCCGGCAAGTAGCGGTCCTCTCGCTGATCGCCAGATCTCGCTCCCGCGAGCGGTGTGTCTCTCTCCACAATCAGGGCATCCCTCTCCTCCGTCAAGGCCCTGATCTCCTCCAGAGCTACCTGATGTGTCTGTATCAGTGTGGCATGCTCTCCCTCTAATCTGTCTAGTGTCGCAGCTATGTCCTCCTCATCAGCATCTATCGAGGGCGGGAGATGTCGTGGAAGCTCTGTGTCATACCACGCTGCATAGCCCTCATCCACCCCCGCGTCATCATCGCTGTCCGTGGAGGGTGGAGCCTCTCTGGGTCTCACGATCAAAATCGCAAATTGCCTTCTCTCGCTATCCCGCCTATATGGCGTGTATGTGGCTTGACTGTCTCGAATCTAGCCAAACTCGCTCGCAGATCCGCATGAATGGGACTCGCCCCACATATCTCGGTCTCACGACCTCTGACCACTCGGCTCCGTCTCAATCCTACCAAGTGGGCATCCTGACCAACCCATATCGGAAATGCCCGATATGGTCTCCAGATAACCTGATCTGGTGTAAGCGTCCTAAAACGCTCCGAGTACCACTCAGCTGATCTACCTGTGTCTCCTGCGGCCATGTCAGCCCGCCATCTCCGAAATCCATAGTCCACACCCCCCACTGCTGCTGGCATCCACGGAAGCCCGGATGGCCTAATCACTGCTATGTGCTCATACGCCCAGCAATGGAGCACAAAACTAACATCAATCCCTGTCCTCCGACCAGTAGTGTACATCCATAGCTCATAGTAAATCTGAGCTATCAGGGCATCAGCGAAGGCAAAAATCTGTCTGTACTGCAAGATGTCGCACACGCAGTCTAGCAGTAGCAATGGGAATCTCCCACCTCCTGAGTCTGGCAAGGCAAAATAAGATATAGCCATCTGAATCAGGGCTATCCGCCTGCTCCGAGGGCTATCCTGTCTGTACTGTGAGGCTATCCTCACTGCCCCAGATACTATCTCCGAGTCATCTGATCTGTCTCTGTACAATCGCACCAGGGCCCTCTGCTGCTGCTCTCGGGGTGTGATCTCAATCGGGTCCCCCGTAATCGGTAATCGGAGGATCCTGTATACATCCTCATGGGTGATAGTCATCTCACCCGTCCTAAACCAAAATGTGCACGTGTGGCTGTCCCACCGTCGCACTAATGCCCGCATGAGCTCCACATCCCGTGGCACTCGTCTGTAATATCTAAAACCCCCGAGCCCGGCTCGCTCTAGATGCTGCCAGTCTGAATCGGTCACATCAGGAAGGATCGTCTCTAATAGCTCAGGGATGGCATCCCTCATATGAAGAGCCTCTCGTGCCTGCATCCACGACATCAAAAGCATAATTAGTCTCTTATTTTCATAAATCTCATCTTCCAAAACAATAACATCCAAGACTAGAAGGAAATACTAAAAATCTTTCAATCGGCGTCGATTTGGTCAAATCGGCGTCGTTCATTATAGTCGGCGCCGATTAATATCAATCGACGCCGATCCAAACCAATCGACGCCGATTATACCAATCGGCGCCGACTGAGGCCAGGCGTAAACCAGACCCTGGCCTCCCATACGCATGGAAAATCAAACAAAAAAAAAAAAAAAAAAACTAAGAAAAGTGGGTTCAACAGTGACTACTTACCCCAGGTCGTGTCCTCCTGCGCTTCTGTCCGCTCCCAGAGGCTTCCATTGTGTTCAAATCAAAAATCTATCTCTGTCTGAATCAATCGTCACGTTGCAAATTAATCGTTTACGTTTTCCGTCCGCATATTTATATGCGTCTGGATTGGTCGGCGCCGATTTTTTGGGTCGACGCCGCTTGATTTGGTCGGCGCCGATTAGTTTAGTCGCCGCCGATTTTTCATGTCTGTTTGCCATAGTGTTGATACTTGGCTTTCTCATCTATCTGATCATTGTTGTGTGCTGAATCTTGCCTTTTGGCACATCTTTTAGATGTCATTGTCTATTTCGGGTTTGTTCCCTTTGCGTGGGACACTCGTATCTTTCGGCAGCTTAGAGTTAAACGGGTCTGTAGGCACTAACGTCGTCTGATTTATCGACCGTCTAGTTCTCCCTACCAATGTGTCTCTCTTTAGATGCTGACTATTTTGCAGTTCTCCTTACACTCATGGGTCTGTAGGAACTAACGTCGTCTCACGAGGAGACCGGCTAGTTTTCCCTACCAATGTGAGTACCTTCGGTTGCTGCCCTTGTGTTTATTTTTATGCGTCCTCAATGGTCAGTTCTACTCCAGCTATCCGACTGGGGCATCCTGCATTTTCCATCTACCTCTTTCAAACTCGGGATCGTCTGTTCTATCATCCATCCCATCCCTAGTTTGAGGGGGATCACATCACCACAAGTTCTTCTCTTCTTCCATCTCCTTGTTTTTGTCTCATAACCTTGCTTATCGCAAGTTACTTGACAAAAAGGGGCAAAATGTAGACACCTAAAATTGGTTTCTCAATTTAGTGTCCCTCACATTCGTTTTAGGTAACCTGGGGCACGTTCACGTCACCAACTATCCCCTTGGGATATTATCCAATTTGTGATTTAATCACTTACTCTAAATTTAATTCATCACATCACATCTTACCCATGAGTAATTAAATAATTAAATATTTAATTACGCTTCTTCCCATGCATCTTAATCACTTATCTAGCCCCAAATTTATTCTACCCATGTATCACATCCATTTTTAATCTTCCCTAAGCGGGATATTTCCCGTGGTCGGGATAAGTCTTGTCTTTTTCGAATCGATCAATTTTGGCCATCTCGGGAGTCTTCTCCGCGATCGGCGCCGACCCATTTGGTCGGCGCCGATTTTATAGGAGCGGCGCCGATTATAAAAGCAGGTCCATAGCTCAGTTCGAAGGACCGAAAAAGAGACGAACGAGCGAAAGAAAGCACTTACGCACGAACAGAGAGCGAGAAAGATTCAGGTTGCAAGAAAGAGAGATCTTTTTAGCATCAATTGTCTCAGTTAGGGCAGATCCTGTCCTAATCAATCCCTGAGAGGAGCACCGTTACTCTGCCCGTATCATATCAACATCATACACCACCATCTATCATCTAGTGACTCTGCTTTCAAATGCGCCTCTCCATCTTCGCACATCTTGCGACTACATTCACCTTCCAATCCCCGAATCTCATCGCACACCCCCGATTGGTCACCCGCTTCGTGACACTCGATCTTATCCAGCCGACGCGATCAGTCCTGGGCCGACGCTGATCACATCGGGCCGCCACGATTATACCTGGGCCGACGCCGATTTCATCGGGCAGAGTAAAGGTCACAGTAACACAAATCCAGCATTATTTCAGCTCCTCGCTTTCTCGTATTTTCTGCTCATTGCTCTGGGCTGCTTTTATTACCGCAATCGTAAAATCTAGTCTTTATTTACATCTTTTATCATGTATGCTTCTTTTCTTTATCAAAACGTGGATCGACATCCGCCAAGGAAGCTTATCGCTTCCCCTGACCCGCTTCTGGCAACCCACCCAAATATCTTCTAACGCCATCTTTTTCTCGTCAAGCACGGTGTTTTGCAGGTTACTCGAGCTATTGTGCAAAAGTGCTCGTGTGTGCGCCGCCTTGTCTACATCAACTTCCTCATTCGTCTACATCTTCATCGTATCGATTTCATTGAGTTTTTCAGGTTTTTGTCATGGAAGCATTATTTGTTCGGTAAAGAAACTATTGTGCACAATTCGACTACAAACATCTCAAGTAATTGCAAGTCCAAGTCTAAATTACAGTGAGGCAAGGCACTATAAATGGATGGGGTTCCTTTAGTAGTTCCATCTAGTGATTAAATACAAGAAGGGTAGTACAAACTTGGTGGCAGACATGTTGTTTACGCCACCCACATAGGAGAAGTTTTCCTATTCAACCATTATCTCTCAGATCAAGCCCTTCACGAAGGAAGCTTATGGAGAGGCATATGCCCAAGAGAAAGACTTTGGGGTGACATTTCAGTAGTTGCGGTCCCAAGGGGCTATAAGGGCAGGTATTGAAGATTGTTATCTCTAAGAGGGGCTGCTCTACTAATGGGGGAAGCTTTACTTGCCAAAAGAAGAGTGAATTCTATTGATGAGGGAAGCACATACCTCAAAAGTAGCAGGACATTTTAGTGTTGGTAAGACCCTAGTCCACTTCCAAAGGTACATGTATTGGCCCAATATACAAGAAGAAGTATCAAAATTTATATGGGGATGTAAAATTTTTTATAGTAGCAAGCCTAAGACTAGGAAGGAAGGTTTTTATATGCCTTTTCCATTACCGAATCGTCTGTGGGAGGACATTTCTATGGATTTTTTAGGAGGATTACCTTTGTATAAACATGTGCATGAATATCTCTATGTTGTTTCGATAGATTTAGTAAGATGTGTATTCTTATGGAAAATAAAAAGACAAGAAAGCGCATGAGGCAAGAGACATTTCTTTGCTAATGTATGGGTGCATTTTGGTTTGTCCAAACTCTATTGTTTATGATGTGGATTTTAGGTTCTTGGGAAGTTTTGGACTACTTTGTGGGAAAATATGGATACCAGGTTACAGAGGAGCACAACTTTCCATCCACAGATAGATGGACAAACAGAGGTAGTAAATAGGACTTTGGTACAATTGATCAGAGGGTATAACAAAAATATCAAGGACTTGGGATGAGTCCTTAGCCCACATTCAACATTGCTATAACCGGGTAAGTACACACATCCACTATGAAGTCACCATTTAAAGCATGCTTGGGATATCTACCTACAATTCCATTAGACATAGTAGTTGGATAGCCCGATGAGAAGGATACACAAGACACATGAAGTATGACTAGAGAAAATAAATTCATTGAGAGGATCCAGAAAATCCATCTCAAAGTCAAGGAACAACTAGAGAAATCTTAGGCGAAGTACACAAAGCTAGGCACGATCAACATAGTAAGGGAACATAAGATTCATGTTGGAGATAGAGTTTGGCTTTACTTGAGCAAGGAGAGACTACAAGATCAAGCAATGGCTTAAGCCACTATGATATGGACCAATCACCATACAGGAGCAGTTGGATAAAATGCCTTTCAACTTGATTTTCATCATTCATGAGAATGTACTTTATAATAAACCGTGAGAACTTCAGCACTGTAAGATTCATCCATGCTAGATGAAGATG